>VXBU01012739.1:165988-330579 GCA_013400315.1 Bombycilla garrulus
TATTTGCAATAACACATACAGGCATTAACACCAAAACCATCCAAAAGAGTACCTGGGTGTAGAGTGCCATCATTTTCCTTTAGCAAAACCAAGTGAGAGCATCCTGCTGTCCCCAAAGCTCCCATAAGGCAGCATATAGCACACATATCTCTCTTTTGGTTAGAGGAACCAAAAATATTGGTGCCAGATTGGTAAAAAGGAGACCTGAAAGTTCCCAAATTTTGTTCATGTAACAATCCCAATTAAAACAACACTTCCTGAGACCTCTAGGTAAGGGGGGTCCTGCTGGAAGTCTCCCAGCACTCTACACCTTACATGTCAACTGTGCTGCTGAGAGGATGACTGCAGCATGGCTGTTTTGGATTATTTTGGTCTGAAAAGTTATTTTTAAATGGAGAACCCAACTCTGTACCCTATATTCCTATAAATATCTTCACTAAATTTCTTCTTCCTTTTCTTCACTAAAGTAATCAATTTCTGGGAGAGGGTTTGGATTATGAAAAAAACATTTTTCAATGAAACTTCTACTGTACTCTGCACAAGTTTTTATATATTTCTGCAGTGTATAATATCAGATGCATGCAAGAGATTTGGTTGTACAATAGGTGAAGAAGATAGATAAATACTGTTTTTTTTAAATGGGATGTTGGAACATGTGAACATAAAGTGTAGAATTTCCTGGACCCGGGGATTTAGCTACCAAACTAAAGAACATATTTAAGGTTTGGTTGTCCTCTTTCCTTACATGAGCAGGCCTTCCATTAATACCAGTAGGAGTTATAAACACAAAAAGAGAAGATAATAGACATAAGTAGTGAACAGGATTGGAGAGTAGAAATAGACTCCTGTGGAGGTAGAAAATGCATCCATTCACTTTTCTTCACTCTGTAGAGCCCACATCATTTCGGTTTTGTGCATTCCTGTGAAAACAAAATTTTGACTTGTAGAAACATATTTTGACTAGTTCTCATGAAATGCCATATGAAATGAAGGATAGATGGATGCCACACTGACAGTTATACAGAATAAAAAATAAAGCAGTTAACAAGCTCCATTGAACGCAGGTGGGCAGTGAATCAAAGAGTCTTAACATATTAACCTATACAGTGTAGCTCCTGTGCAGTTTTTCAAAGACACCTTGTTTTTTTCATTACTGATGGAATGAGAATTACTTTTCAGTTTGTTTTTTTCTTGTTGCTGAAAACCTTTATTATGTGTTCAGCAGAGAACAGCTCTTGCAACTATGCAAGCTCCACGCTTTTATCTATTACTGATACTATTGATAAATAAGAACAGTAGAGATAATAACATTTAAATAAGACTGTGGGGTTTCTCATTAAATGTAATTCCCTTCTTAGTCAAACTTCTGTTTTCCTGATGGACGTTCATTGACTTTGGTGTTACTCTTAAGTTGTCCTGAAATGGAGAATCAAACTTATTTGCCTTAACCCTCTGCAAGTAAATCAGTGTTCATGTTATGGTTATTCCTGTGTTAGTCCTTTCACCGTAGCACAATGCAAACAACAATAGTTCCACAAATGGTCTCCTAATAAACAGACCCAACCAATTTTTTTCTTATCTTCAAAGGATTTTGTGCTGTCGACCAGATCGAACTGTAGATGACAGTGTCTTGTTAAAGCCTAGTAGGCAATGCTCTGAACAGCTTGGGTGCTATATTTCTTTTTATATATTAAAATCTATGCTTGAAAGTAGCCTCTGCATGTGGCTTTGCACAAGAGACAGGAGGATCACAGGCACTCTGGTTCATCAGAATTAACTAGTACCACCAATGTGCTGACGCCCATTCTGGAAAGGAATGAGGCAAGCACAATTATTGGCAGTGTGCCTAAGTTCGCCTCCTGTATGTACACTGGTAAATCCTGAGGTATTAGCCTCCTCAAGATCCACACGAGGTAGGATTTTGGAGTATTCTGCAATTCCTGTTTTGTCTGTGTGCTTAGTTTGATTTTCCTTTAAATCTGGAGGGTTGAGGAGAAGGTGTAGTGCATGTTTTAGTTTTGTTTTAAGAAGGTCATGGCCAACACATGCACATTAGTGTTGACACACTATAACATCCCTTGTATTAACCACAGGCATAATTTTCATAGCAGCTTACTAAGCTATTCTGCCTATGGTATTTGTTCCACTTTAGAGCTTCATTAGTCCTTTTCTGTCATTTTTCGGGGAAAATTGTGTTACCTTTTCCCCTATTATTTTTTTTTAAATCACAGGTCTGAATCATAGTTTATTTAATGACATTTCATATCATAACAGGAATTAAAATCTTATTAAAGTATTTATACAAATACTGATGGAGTTCTATTTTCAGAGACTGCTTTGTCTTTTGCCAAAGGACAGAGTCAACCTGGCAAGCTACTGTGTGGGATTTAATCTAGTCCTACAGGTCCTAGTGCTTGACTGCTGGGGGGAGAAAAGAAATAACAGAAGGAGGTTTTGAGATTTCTGGTGACTACTGAGAAAAAGGAAGAGGTGACAGACAGTGAAAAATTAGTTGTAAGTGAACTTGAGCAGCGAACTTGAGCAGTGAACTTGAGCATTGGGGCATCAAGGTGCAACCAATGCCCCATTTCAGGGAATGCAACTTGCTCAGAAATTGTGTCTATTTCTATGTGTGACTGAGAAGATCTGAAGATAGACTAATAGACAGAATAGTCTAAACCGCATCTGTTTATTTTTGACAGTGGCATTCTTGAAACCACAGATTTTCTCAGACAGTGTGGAGTTATTCCCTTAGAGTGGCAGAAAGGGAGGAAGCAGCAGCATCAGTCCAAGAGATCTGCCCAGCCATTTGCTGCATTGAACCATGTTTGAATCTATCACCACTCCAAACTACTCTTCAGCTTTTTAACAGGAAGAAGAGGTGTTAGGACAACCCAACCTACTTAGTACATGCTGATACATCAACATTTACCTAGTAAATGATCTACCTAGTAAGTGTTTATATAGACATTGTTTCCAACTGTGTTTTAATAGACCATGCTTTCTTTTTGGATAGAAGCAACTAAGTATTAATTTTACTCCTTATGGTACAGTGTCGCTATAGGACACGAAAGAACAGACACACACCGCAGCTCAGGTGATCAGAAGAGAGGAGAAGAGAGTCTATTTTTTCTGACTCCAGTATTTATAGTTTTCTAAGTGACAGTGGATTGGACAGTGGCAGTGCCACCTCTCCAAAGACACTGGACAGACAAACAGTCCATCAATTTTTCTCCTCCTCTATGAAGGAATGCAAAAACAGTGAGCTGTTTACAGAAAGTGTGTGAGAAAGTTCTTCACAAATATGTAAATATCAGAAGGCTTAGAAAGTCTTACAAAAATCAGGGCAACAGTACAGCTGCTCAATTATGTACACATCACAGATAGTTTTGCAACATCTTTATTTGTTTTAGTATGAAGCCTCGAATTCTGCATTTCAGGTTTTCTGCTTTTTACAGGTATTCTTTTTTTCAGTATTACTTTCATGAGAAGCTGGGCAGTCTGGTTGGATGAAAACCTCTTAGATGGCCTGGCTTGAACTTGTAGTAGGACTGGTTCTTTTGAGTTCTGTTCTGCTGCCACATAGAGATCAGAGAACCTGATCTCATGGCATCTGAAATCATCGTCAGTTTTGGAGTAATCTTCCTTGGGAGCAAGGGTAAGCCCAGAGCACATGGCAGAGGAGGCAGTGATGGGTACATATGATGTAGCCACTGTAGCTGAGATTTACACTTCCGGTTTCAAGGACAAAACAATAGTCTTTCTAGCAGGGCTGCCATCATTTAGAGCTGCTCTTACAAGCACTCAGCTGACACTGAGAGCTGTAATGTGTCACACAGGATCACACTGCATCTTTGTCCTTCTTGAAGATGCAGTCTGCATCCTCAGCAGATAACAAATCTCCAAACAATGCACAAGTTGTAATGACTCTTTCTGGTTAACATTCCTTTATACGCAATTGTAGTAAACTAAACACTGTCATATTATGTATCATTTCTGGACAGGCTCAGAGAAAACATTTCATAGAATTATAGAATTGTAGAATCACAGAATGTTTAGGGCTGAAATGGACCTTAAAGATCATCTAGTTCCAACCCACTTGCTGTGGGCAGGGACACCTTCCACTAGACCAGGTTACTCAGAGCCCCCTCCAGCCTGGGCTTGAAAACCTTTGGGCTCCAGGAAGTGCCTCTTCCATTCCACAAGACTGCCCCTTCTGTTTTCCAGAACTCCTGAAAACGTTAACCACATGTTTTCTCCTATTTTTCTGTTATTATTTCATGATGTAGGCTTTGCTCCATTCCTCCCTATGACTCTCCTTTCTTAAGACAGTTCCTCATTATTCCTCATAAGTGCTGCTGGGTTAGTAATACACACACCACAGAGTACTGCCCAAGCATGATCTGTTTACTTTCAGTTCTCTCTTGACCTCCTGTCATTCTCCAACAGACAGAAATTCTCTGCATTCAGATTATATTTCTTTTTTTTGCCCTTTTTGCTTAGAACTCTAGCTTTGTTCCTTTATCTCCCCCCTTATTGATATTCCACTATTGATCAACCACTAGTGAGACACTTAAATTAAGATACTGGTATTTTTAAGTTAAAAGCTGAAGAGTTACTGAGATGTCGTGTATTTGTCGCATTTGAAGATATTTATCAGATGTTAAGCCAAATTGTTTGGTGTATAGGTAGTTTTGGGTTTGGTTGAACTCTCATGCTCAGTTTGCAGGACACCTGGTTGTCAGTGTCTGTACTTATCCTGTTGGAAAAGATGTGGCTGTCTATACAGGGAACTATGCAAATCTGGGGATGGAAAGGTACATGTGGTTTGTGTTTCACTCATGCCTTGGCACACACTCTGGAAGTGTCCAAAACACTCCTCTGGATATCAGAACACATAAAGATCTCTATCATTGTATCTTTTCCTTTCTTACATTTTCCTCCATGAAAAGGAAGCCTGTGACATTCTCAGATATTTAGAAGAGGGCTGGAAGGAGCTAACACAGTGTTGAAACACTGCAGATAGTTTGACACATGCTGTCATTTTGGGAATGTCTGTGTTAAAATCTGTATTCATAATTCAGGTGCTGGAAGAGGTGATCAACAGTCAGTGGCTATTCACCATTCTTGCATTACCTCCTAATGTTGCTGGGTTTGCCTTGCTAAACTTTTTTCTTACAAAAGAAAAGGCTTTAATTAGCAGAGAATGTCTGCTCTGCCTAAACTGTACTGACTCTGTGAAACGAAATTCTTGGCAATCCTTTCCTCCCTGCTGTAGCCCAGGCCAACCAGATGCTCTGATTCAACATGGCCCCACAGCAGCTCCCATCATCATGTTCATATAAACTTTGAGTATTAACTTAGAGAAAAAGAAGGCTTATATAAGTGATGTCCTTGGTCTTATGCATAGAGCCAGGAAACATGATGTAAAGCACTCCTTTCCTTCCTTAGCTGTATAATTTAAATGTATTGCATTTCTTTTTTGACAAAAGAAGTTCTTTCACACATTGGCTCCAGGTTCTTGGGGCTGAGCCCAGGTGGCCATGAAATGCTCCTTACTGACTGACCCTTCACAGCTATGTTTTCAGAAGAGATTGAGGAATATATCTCAATTTGCAGGCATTTAGCTTAATACACTGCAGAAGTGCCTGATTTATTGGCCAGCCAATCTATCACTCTCTGGTAAAAATGAAGTTAGGTGACAGTGTCTCAGGCCACACACCTGAAACTGACAAAACTGAAAAAAACTCCAGCCTTAAACCAATGGAAACTCATCTTGAATAGAGATCTCAAGATTCAGCCCATGACTAAAAATAATTAAAGACATACATTATTCCAATAATCCATCAAATGCTTTCACAGGATTACAAAGTTTGATTACTTTGACAGAGGCAGTTTGAATATGCAATAATGGTACTGTTTTTTAAATACTTATAGTTACAGCTACCAGGACCTTCTCTTTGAGCATCACCTTGGATGGCTGGACTCACACCTTGTCCATTTGTATTCTATGTTATTACCTCTTTGTGGGGTAGTGAATACCTTTTTGCTGAGCAGATCTCAGATTATATGTTCTTCTATCTGTCCCCTGCTTTTCAGTCTGGACAAACACTTCAAACAGCTTTTTTATAGGTGCTTCTTAGATGATCAACTGTAAATCATTTCAGTGGGAATTCAATTTGATTTTATTTGCCAAAACTAAGCAAGTGAAGTTTAATTGCTTTCAATTTTATAAGTAATTTTAGCCTGCTTGAAGGGTGTGTGGGTATTCACATAGTTCTGTGTCCATAATTGTTGATGTAGTGTCTTTTATTAAACTCATACAGATGCCCACACCATCTTCATGGGGGGAAAAAAGGAAATCAACTCCTCCCTCCCCTCCCCCCCACCAGAGTTTCTGAGTTACAGCAGCAGACAAATACCTCCTGAAACTGGTTAACTTCCTTAAGGTTAAAAAGAGCCACTTCATTTTAAAATAATGTAATAAAAACACTGCTGTCAGGCTGAGACCTTGTCTGCCAAGCCTAACCCTCAGATGAAGTTTTACAGCCAAGTTATAAATCCCTAAAAAATGGAGTTGATATTGGCAGAACCTGATCTAAGGAGTATCGTCCTCGTGGTGAGGGGAGCTCATGCTGAGGGTTTCAAAACAAAAGTGGTCTGATAGCAGAGCCTCTGTCACTTGCACAGATAGTTTGGCAATAAGCAAATATCATGCTAGTTTATTTATTTGTTTATGAGTGTGTATCAACCACCAGGGTTTGTATATTCTCAGCCTCCCTTTGATATTATTTAAAAAAACCAAGAATTCTACTATCTGTAAACATTTCTGTGCTGACCATGCCTTTGGCTTAGTCAACATATGAATTCCATAAAGACTAATTTTTTGATAAAAGAAATGGCTAAAGACAATTGACATTATCGTTTGAAGCTTGTGGCATTTCATGTTAATTTCGTAATGTAGAAATGGAACAGAGGCCTGGATTTGTGTAAAGAACTTGTCCACTTGTCCAAGGTTGTAACCCTTAACATATTTTGTGCGTACTCTTTTGTTTTGGTCTCCTACACAAGAAACTTAATATGATTTTGATTAGTTTCTGATGGGATGAAATTTTGGTAAATGAAACTCCAGTATTGGAGTTTTCTGTCACTGCTGTATTTGTGAAATGATTTAAGAAGAATGTTGTATTTGCTTTATTGGTCAAATAATAAAAAACATTACTGAAAGATAAATATTCTTACTGTTTGCCTAAACATGTGTAATATTTCTCAGAACAGTCTGGTTCAAAATATCTCCAATACTGAGTCAACTCATTTAAGACATCTATATCCCTTTCTTGACTCTGACATACTGCTACTAACTTATGACACAACTTTGGTTGAGTCACTTAACCTTTCTATAATTCACATTCTCACCAGACATCAAATGAGGACTGAAATCCATATTAGGTACAGAAATACTGTGAGACTTTACTGATCCAAATGGAAGAAGTTATAGAGGTAGTTTATGGTTTGGAAAAGGTTTGGGAACATTTCTGAATGGAAAAAATAGTGTTCCTATATCAAGGGTACTGAGCTTACTGAGCTTGAAGACTGATTTTTTTGGTATAAGGATAGTTAATTTGTGCACATCCATTCAATGAGGTGGGACAAAATCTGCTTGCAAAAGTAGTACAACAAGCTGGGAAACCATAAGCAATGTAGAGTGATAGATCTGGGCAGTTTCTCTCCATTCTGTTTGTGGCTGCAAGGTGCTCATACAGAGAGGGGCATACCCTTAAGCCAATAAGGTCCCTTTCGTCATTTATGCAATGCGGTGCACAGAGGCTGATGTGAAGGACAGATCCACTCTCAGACAAAGCAAGACTGAGACTCTTTGGACAGGTGAGAGGCATATGCACACATGACACTGTTCCAAAGGCTGTATTCTGTAACAATCAAAGATTTGTTAAATGCAACTGTGCAGGACATTATGAAGAAACTGAGCACTTGCACATTTATTTTATGAGTCTACATTTTGGAAATAACTTATGTGAGTATGAATGGGAAGATACAGATTGGGAAGTGTCAGCCTGGAGTCCAGACTCGCTGGAGATTGAGTGTCCCAGAAATCCTTGATGAGGAATACCAAAAGCAGTGATAACTTCTGGTATGCTGGAATGGAAAAGTGCTGGCTGGCTGTAGCAATATGAATGCACCCGTGCACAGCCATCAGCCTGAGAACAGCCTCTGGCTCTGCTTGGCCCTCAGCACTGTCTCTGTTCCAGGGCTATGTGTCACTAAAAAGGATCTTCGAACCTCAAAGAGTATGACCAAGTATTCCAGACCAAGATTTAGAAAATGGGAAGCCTTCCTCTTCTAGTAAAAATGTGTGAGGGACTTCCAGCACCAAAACTCTCACTTCTATTCTCTCCATGACTACAACGAATATGAACATGTTTATATCAATTCTGTCCATCTGATAGTTCCTAGGACTTCTGACTGAACCTGGGTCAGTGGTAATACCACAGTAACATCGTACTGTGTTTAGAATATACACCCAACTGTGTTTGTAATTTTTAGAGCTGAAACACAAGCTGCACCATCTCAAGGAATAACAGGGGAAACAAAACAATGCAGCAAGCCAGCATTCATCATGTGCTCCTCCTGTTGCCTCCCACAGCATTTATTTAATATTTCAGTGAAAACTTTTCTGTCTATTAACAGAAATCCAATCATCTATTTGAATAGTAAATACAAGATTGTTAGCACAAGCAGAAATTCTGCTAGCAGGACAGTGGAGCAAGTCTGAGGACCTCAACTGAAAATTTACTTGCTAAATCCCATTCAGAATGTGCCACAGTACATGATGTTTCTGCAGCTTCCTAGCTAGTAAATACCATATTTACTTTGCTTTAAGGTGTAAGGCTTCACTCACAGCTTTTGTCCTTTTGGTGAAATTGTATTCAAATTTAGGTACATAAACTTAGCCTTTGAAATCCATAAACCTATATAATCTGCTTTGTGAAAATGTTCTCTTTATCATGAAAATTATAAATTTTATGAAAGTATTCTGCTTTGTGAAAACCTGGGACATGGACCTGCACAGATGAGCTCTTTGCTTACAGTTCTCCAAAACTGACAAGAAAAGTTTGGAAGAGACTAGAGCTGGAAATTCCACAATTTTATTGTGGAATCTAGGAAGTAGTTCTAACACAACCTCTGTCTTGTTAAGTGTAGGGGTTGATGCTGGCTGGATGCCAGGCACTCTACAAAGCTGCTTTTATACTCTTCTCCACAGGTGGACAAGGGAGAGAAAATATAATGAAGCATTAATGGGTTGAGATAGGGACAGGGAGAGACAGTCACTGATTACCATTATGGGCAACACAGACTCACATTGGGGATAATATGTAAAATAAGTCTTAAAAATTCCCACCTTCCCCCCCCCTTCCCTCCTTCCCAAGCTCTACTTTCTCCCTCTACATGGAACAGGGAGATGGGAAATGAGGGTTAGTTCACCACACGTTGTTCATGGCACTGCTCAGGGAGAAGAGTCTTTCCTGTGTTCCAGCATGGGATCCCTCCCACAGGAGACAAGACTGCACAAACTTCTGCAACATATGTCCACCCCGTTGGCACAGCTCTCCATGAACTGCTGTAATGTGGGTCACTGTTCCATAGGGTGCAGTCATTCAGACAGGGCCTGCTCCAGTGTAAGTCCCCACAGGCTCACAAGTCCTACCAGGAAACCTGCTCCAGCGTGGGCTCCCATGTGAGCTCCTCCACAGGTTCACTAACCCCAGCATGGGTTTCCCATGGGTTCACAGCCTCCTTTTGGGCATCCACGTGCTCTGGCATGAGTCTCTCCTTCATGAGCTGCAGGCTGATCTCCCTATCCCCATGGTCCTCCACAGGCTGCAGGGGCACAGCTGCCTCCCCATGGTCTTCACCATGGGCTGCAGGGGAATCTCAGCTCCAACAGTTGTAACACCTCCTTCCCCTTCTCCTGCACTGACCTGGGGGTCTGCACACCTCTTCCTTTGCACTTTGCTCTTCTTTGGCTGCAATTACATCTGTGCAATAACTTTTTTTCTAAAATATGTTATCACAGTGTCCTTACAAGCATTTCTGGTTGGCCCAGCCTTGGCTAGCAGTGCTGGAGCTGGCTGGCATTGGCTCTGCTTCTGGAAGCTTCTCACAGAAGCCATCCCTGTAGCTCTTCCACCATGAAAACCTGGACATGCACATCCAATAGAGCAAGCTGTGGGACACCTAGCACTCAGGGGTTTGCTCTCCCAGCTGAAGTCAGGCTGACAAAAAATCACTTTCATCCTTTTGGTGTGTGTGGTGTCTAAACTTTTCTAGAAAGGACTGAGCAGTAGCATCGCATGGCAGGGGCACATGAGATAATCAGAAGTGGCACATTCAAGCTCATCCATATCACAGGTAAATCCATTTTTTTGGTCTGTTTTAGGTGGCAAACAAAGGGAAGTTTTATACATGGTTGCATATGTCTTTGTGTCTGGACTTGGATTTGGGATCATGTTTAGTGAATATAGGTGCAAGGAAATGTGTTTGAATGCCAGCCTAATTCTCAAAAGGAAGAGTGTATTTTTATCTTAATGCCAAATAGTAGAGCAATAAATAACAAAATCAGCATCTGGCATCGGCAATTTGTTGGGTTTTGGATCTTCTGCATGAGAAGTGTCATGTTTTGTGGTTTTCTTGCCTTATTTTTTTTTTTTTTAGGTATGTTTTAATAAGTCCACAGAAGTGGACATGAGGCCTCCTTGGATATGGAAGCTCTCTTGGTTGCTTGCAGTGTTGGCCCTTTTCAGGGGGAGCTTGAATGGGGGAAAATGTTAAACATGGAATAGGGAGACAAGAGTGTTAGGTCTAAAGCAACAGTTCTTGTCCCCTCCCTCTACTCACCATGCTCAAACAGTGTGACTGAAAATACATTTTTCTTGTTTACCAAATATATGAGAAAAGAATGTGATGGAAATGAAGGGTTTGCTGGGTTATACAAATGTAGAAACAAACACATACACCCAGGTAAATGAATAAAGGCTGATGTGGAGAGTGAAAACAGCCTTAAAGAAGCTGCCTGAGATAGATTTCACAATGTTAACTTTCATGCGGATTTGCTTAAATCAGAAATCTTGTATTTGTTCCTCAAGAACTATGGAAGAGAGTATATCTGTATGAAAAATTAAAACTCAGATCTCAGGGGACGTTGTTCAAGATGAATGAAGATCCACATAGTTTTGTGTGAAGGCAGTCAGATGCAAGATATTTTTTTCTTTTAATACTTTACTGAAGGTTTAATTGCAGCAATATTTCAATGCCAAAGAAGAGAGTAATTTGCAGCTTGAATACAGCATTAGAGCTGCAATACCCCACATTTTAAAACCTCAGTATAAAAATGAGCATTTGGTACTAGTACCACAGAATTCTCATTTCCTGTTCAACTTTCAAAGAAATTGAAGTTAAATGTCTATATTAACGTTTATAAAATTTTAGGAGTGATTCCTTTATTACATAATTAGCTTAAACACTCTGCATATCTGCCGATTAGAGACATTACTCAGAGCCTGCCCTGGAACAGCTGCATTCATAGACAGAAAAAGATACTAATGTGGCCCTGGGGGAGAGCTCTCCATTTTGACAGAATAAAATATCCTTGGAATACATTTATTACAATTCATAATTGTTCACTTTAGGGGAAAAAAAAAGCAGGGAAAAAATGTATCTTGTTAATAAGACAGAGATCTCTAAGAATTTTAAGGGCATATTTCAAAATTCTCTGCAGCTAAGTATGCAGGTATCTGTAGGGGAGGAATTTCTCTATGTTATGTATAACGAGGAAGCAAAAGCAGGAATTCTGACTAAATATGGCTCCCTAAATCTGATCAGATAGTGACAATAAGGGTAATGACAACCAGGATAAGTATTAGAGACTAGCACTGTGATTCAGCTGATTAAGCATGAACGCAAACTGCATGAATTTAGAAGCAAATGTCCATTTGGCTGCATCTGTGACACAATTACCAGGTGATGGGATTTCATCAAAAGGAGCACAGAAAAAAGGAAATACAGCAGAAATTCAGCTTCTCGGAAATTACCACAGCAATTAATGACTCTCTGGCAAACGTGATCATGAACTGCTTCATTATTTAAAAAATCTTTTAATTGCTACAAATTGTGTGACAGAGAGAACTACTGTGACGTGCAGACTACTTAGCTTAAGTGGGTTAAAGCACAAACAGGGAAGTCTAACAAAGCATAGTTGCGTGGTCCCCAAAATGAGCTCAATCAGGGTTGTAATGAAAGCATCCTGCTGTAAGATGTCTTCATCCTGAAAGTGTGGAAAATTTGTGGCCTGTTCTGTTGTGAAGCTGTTGGTACTTCTGAATTATCTCTGACTCTTGGAGAAAAACACACCACCTTCTTAAAAGTTAAAGAACACACACTTAATTGAAAGAAACTTAAAATTTTATTCCAGAGGCCCCAATGTCTTTTATGCAACTCCAGACACACTTGAAAAAAAGCAGGATAATTGTACCTCTCACTACACTTTAAAATGGTCCTGAAGATCTGTGTCCCATCTGGGCGACCTTTAACAGAGCAATTATTGCTCCAGTTTGTGAGCAGAGTTCCCCTATTTCCTGCCTACAATTCAATGTGATAGAAACTATGGAGAAAACTTAATCAATCTTACTGGTTTGAACCTCCTTTTCTTAGTCAAATATAAAAGATCCTTCTGAAACCGTCATGCTTTCATACCCTCCAAAGTGGTGTCAAGTGCTTAGAATATTGCCAAAGTGTCAGAGAGTCAAAGAAGTGCAGTTCACCACTAGCCAGGACTGCCTCTCCTGTGGAGGCACTGAAGAGAGCAGTTGTAGTGCTAAGTGAGGCACACCACGTGCTGTAGGTGCCTCACTGATGCAGTTTTCTCCAGTGTGAGAAGAGATGAACTAATAGAGCTTTGGAGACCAAACAGTTTGAATTGCTCATTCCTCTTTTGACTCAGAGTATCCCAAGAAGTCAATGGCTCAATCAGATGTTCTGAAACTAGCCTGGTCTGCAATCTTCAAAACTAGTATCAGTTCTAAACCTCTTTACTCCTCTAGCTGGGAAATCTGGAGTTTCACTGTGTATCTGCCTTTAGAAACTATTTTGTTTGTATTGACATAGTGGTGAGAAGACCATTACATAATTCATATAGCATCCATTAGTTATTGCTATAGATTAAGAAAAAATAAACTATTTTTTTTTTAAATTTCAAACCTGCTCTGACATCTAGCTTTCAAGTCTAACTTTAAACTCAATGAGTTAGCATGCAGCTGAAGAACAGTTGTATAAGAGGTTGGAGAGATTACTAAAATCCATAGAAAAATCAGGTAAAGACAGAAAATACTGTACACGAGTGAAAAATTGAAGATTGTGAAAGAAACAGAACATAGAAGAAGGAACTTAGGCAGAATATACAATATGAACCTTCACTCTGGAAAACACAAAGCTGATCTGATTACATTGATGGATGCATGTTATACTTACATTAGATAGCTCCAAAAATATCCGCAGTTATATCCTTTCCTATTATACACTGCGAGTGCTGCTGGGACTTATCTTTCTATCTATTGCGTATGCATATAGACAAATTACAGATGATTTTGCAAAATGCACTTGGTATGTCTGATTGCTTAGCCTCCTAGAACCAAGATTCTTACAGATTCGCCTGTTAATTATGAGTTCTGGTTTCCTCAGTGGATCTCCCTAACAGTTAAATTGAAAAATCCCCATTTTTGGTCTGTGCAGGAACAGAGGAAGGTTTAACACAGAATCCTTTGCATACTACCTCGTCAACTTGATCACATCTTTCAACATTCATAGACTTTTTTTCCTGTCCCATCCACAAATCTTTAAATATTTTCTAGAAAGGAAGTTAGAAATCCTAAGATATAGTTTCCAATTGTAACTGGATTATTTGCTTACTCTAGACATAGATGAAGATTTTTATTTTTCTCTTTTCAATCTGATGTAGATTTTCTATAGAAAACATGATCAGTGGTTAGGGAATACCCAACAATAAAATAGTCTATAGGCTCTTCAGACTGACTGATGGCTTTCAGGAATTGTTTTCACATACAGAAAAGGACCTGCAGTCTTCAGAGACTCACCACAGCACCAAGCACTTTGTGATGACGCACTGGATGGGGAGGGACTTGATTTGCAAAGCATGGTTGTGAGTCTCTGTTGATGGGACTGGTATGTCTAAGAGGAACTGAATTGTTCTAATCAATTACAGAAACCAGACTGGTTGCCTGCACCAGCCATTTCTTAGAGTGGTGACTGCTCAGTGTGCATTGCCAGGGTCAAAATTTTAATATTAGACTCTTAGTAAAAACTTGCCATGTGGATGGTAGCAAGCAATATGTTATGGTATTAACACAGTGCTTTGGTAGTTTTTGCTACAATATTAAAACATTTATGCTTACATACAGCAGAAATGTAAGCAAGCTCTAGCCGGACTTGTATGTTTTGGGAAACAAAAGATTAACAAGCCACAATAGCAAGTTCTGATTGTTGCAAAACGAATTAGCAGATATTAGGGATCAATATAAGTTATGAAGGTTGAATTTACACATTATATGGTCAGCTGAATAATATACATAATTCACAGCAATCAAGAAAGTAGGAATGGTGAGATAAGATTTTGGGTAAGGTTCTCAAAGCCTACAGGAAGTTTCGTCCTTGTTGATAATTAATTGGAATTTTCAACTTCTGGCAAAAATTCTAGCAGACAGCCTGCAGGACATGATCTGTAAGATTATTAGCCCAGACCAAGTAAGCTTTGTAAATGAATGACTACAACCAGAGAATTACAATGAAAATACTGAATATTATCTAAAAAGCTAGTGGCATGCAGGAACCCTGGCAGCCTACACAACCAATGATAAAAGACCTTTGACAAAATGAACTTGAGGTTTCCTATATGCCCATTAGGAGAGAATTCAGAAATTCATAAGCTCCTATGAACTTTTATATAAGGCTCTCTAAATAAATAATATTTTAAAAACTACCTCTGCTAGGAAGCTTTTTCGGTGGAGGATGGTACAAGTCCAGTTATGGCTCATGTTTTTTTCTTTAGTTTTCTAATGTTCTTGGAAGCAGAAAAGGTTAGCTTACAACTGGGCAACCGGTATAATTTCTGACTGTAACAATACAACACAATATTCTTTCAGGTAGTTTACAATAATTAATATGAGTATGCATAGCTAAAGAACTACCAGTAGCAAAAATATTTTAAATGAAATTTGTCAATGTGTTTATTAGCATTTCACCTAATATGTTTATCACGAGATTTCTGTTACTTATTTCCAAAACCATGTTATTTTCTCCTACATCTACAATGCCTCCACAAGCTTAACATCAGTGGTGTATACTCTAAGTAAAATAAATGTAGTGTCTATACAAAAGACAACTTAACCTGCTTTGGCTAGTGAAATATCTACTACCAAGTATTATTATCATTTGGAATAGTACCTTCAGGAGAACCAAAATCAAGTGAACCATATATATAGATAAATAGTTTCTACAAATTATTTTGCCATTGCTTTCATCGAAGCAAGTTCAGTATGTGAAATATCTTCTGTAATCTGGTTTGCATGACCACTGATAAGAGTATATTAGAATTTCTTGAATGCAATAATTGTGCCATGACATTTTTCACAATCTAACCAATTATTAAAGAAACACAGCCGAGAAATAGTGAAATGCTAATAAAAAAAAGGTAACACCTGATATATACTAACAAATTGAGAAGTCTATTGCCTAGAGAAGTTATGGATATCCCATAGCTGGGAGTGTTCAAGGCCAGGTTGGATGGGGCTTTGAGAAACCTGGTCTAGAAGGAGGTGCCCCTTCCTGTGGCAGGGGGGTTGGAAGCAGGTGACATTTAAAGTCCATTTCAAACCAAAAAACATTCCATGATTCTATGATTACCCATTCCTTATTTCACAATTCAAGCATCTTATATGAATAATTTAGACTTCTGACAAAGAAAGTTACCTAAAACGTGTCTCTAAAAGTCAGTCAAAATATCACACACAACTTGATTCTGGTGGCTGGTTTTGGTAAAAGCCAGTCTCTGGCTGTTTTCTTCTACAAGGACCAGTGTTTCCGTTATGGGAGTAATGTAAATGATTCTGCCAGATGATCTTGCAGTATGTCACAGGTAATTTCTCCTACTGTGTAACTCCCCAGTACCTCTAGCACAACTTTGCCACAGGTACTGCAAGATTCAGCCTAAAATTACACCAAGGAAATTAGTATTGAGATCCTCCTTAATTGTTTTATTATCAATATCACCAGAGATAAATGAATATGATCTGCTTATGAAATACCTAGGAAGGACAGAAAGATGGAATAAAACTGTACTGTGCATCCTGTGGTTACTCCTCCAGACTGATCATGGAGGCTCAGGAAGGAAAAATGCTCCTCCAATCTAGAACATACAGGAGACTATGCAAAAAAGTCTTGTCTGCGTAAAAGTAAACACCATTACAGCATCACTTAAAGACAGGATCAATCCACAGCTTTGCAGAGTAAGAATGAAGCAGAGTACGGATAGAAGTGCCAATAGTGAAAAAGATTTCACTACTGAAGCAGATTTAGACTAGAAATTTAGGCAGATTCAGATTAGAAATTGCATGTAAATTTGATCTACTATATTTAGTCACTAAAGGAATTTGAAGTTTTCTCCTCACTTGAAGGCCCTAAATTAAAACTGAGTGTGAGCACTGTTTTTTAACTTCTGATATCTTCTGCATGGATGTTTGCTGCTGGATAAGACATCCAAACTTCCTTTGGATTTAAAAGGGAAACATAAATATGTGCAAACAGCACTTGGTTCATGCAGTCTGCTTTGGGAACATTTAACAATAAGGGAAGATGACAGATACTATTTCCTTTTTTATTACATTTTTATCAATAATTTCCAGGACTAGCTCACAGGTAAACATCATATAAATCTTGCTGTACATGGCTTTAAAGTCACACGCAGGAGCGCTACTGAAAGATATGGAACTTAAATGGAAAAGGAGAGAAATCAGAAGGCCAGTGTTCTGTAGAAAGCTAGAGAAGGCTTTAGACAGGTCATTCTGGCTTTGAAATATTAATTCTTGGAAATAAAGACAATCAAGACAAGTTCTGCCAAAAGTTGAAGACACTGTAGTGATACATAATTTTAAACTTAGTTATCTAGTTTCCTTTCTAAAGGCAAGTGAAACTGGCTGTAGAGGCTGAAATGAATGATTCTGCAAAATTAAAATCTCCTGAAATACCTGAAAGTAATAGATGAAATGGGAAAAGGAGCATAAATGGGACTTCTCAAAGGAGCAGTGACAAAACTCCTCTTGAAAGAGCAGAAACTCACAAAATGCACAAAATGCATGCCAAAGTTATCAGTGAAATCTGGATGCTAACAGGTGCAAAGGAAAGAAAGGAAACCACTTTAATGGAAAAATGCTTTTGTAAAAAATGTATGTGTATGTTGTGCTATGTAGCTCTTAGGAAGACATAGCTTTTCTCCAAATGACACTGACTTCTTTAACCATATGTATGTTTAGACATTATTAGTCATGGAATTTGAATGCAGGAATGAGCATTACAGGATTAGCTTCTTCCTGTCCTATCTAGTCAGATCATGGTATACTCTACCTTATGTTAGCTGGGTAGCTTTGCAGCTCTAACATGACTGCTTTGTGCTGATATATCATACCTTCCATTTTTTAAAATCCTTTAAATCTATTATTCTTTCCTCTTGCAAGGCAGACATGTATTCATTATGTAATAAGTATGGCTGCATATTTTGATTCAATGATAAAATACAAAGTTTTCCCATGAATGAGTGCATACTGTGTATAACTCTCCTATATTGCAGTGTTTCACAACACTGCTGACAAGCCACATCATTTCCAAGGTTCTTAAAAGCAGTTAAAATAATGTTCATACTAGCAATAATTAGCAAACAGACTATATGAATAATCACAGTCATTCCCACAAAGATTTCTTGTTTTCACAGACTAATCCATTACCTGCTTCAATGAACCGTCTTGTTGTTAATTTGCAAGGCTTTCACCCCTAGGTGATGGAAATACCTGCCCTCTTCCCAGTCTCCCATTAAGTATGGTTTTCGGTAATATGTATAATTCATGAGAAAAATTTGTTTATCAAGCATTCCAGACAGGTCACTTAAATCCTAGATCAATTGATAATGTTCACACCAACATGGCCTGGAATTAAAATAACCCTTACACTGGCTTCAGTATTTCCTTTAAACTAAAAAGTTGGGCTTTAACTTTTAAAGATGCATAGGAATCATTATTCTTTTAAATAAAGATTAGCAGCACAGCTTTTTTAGAAAAAACAGATTGCTACTCTGAATGCAGTTCTAACAATGTTAGCAACAAATGTCATGCACTGTCACAAACGCATTCTGCCTTTTCTTGCAGCAGCAGCATGTGGGAAGCTGACTGAGGGAGATAATTCAGGAAGATTTTATCTTCTAACACATCAGGGTAGAATCCATGTGGAACAGTGAAGTTGTCATTCAACTTATTTTTTTTGGTGGTTTAGATTAAAATTTCCGTCTCTGTTGCATCTCCCACCTGTCCCAACAAAAAAATCTCTGGTCCCATGCAGCTTGAAATGTAATGAGCAAAATCTACATAGAAATACAAGTATCCTTGATAAGGACACTTGATAAACAGATAAAGTCAACCACATGTATGATCTCTTCTGTAGCTAAAGGGTTTTCTTTCTGTTTCCATGATTCTTTTTCTCTTATACGTCCATATGTCAACTCTGACCAGAAAAGCAACGTTTCTGTTCAGCATTAGAATCTTCTTGAAGGGGAATGTAGAGGACAGCATGGCAAAAAGTTTAGGTTTTTTTATATGAACTCCTGGACCTACTGATGTCAATGGAGATCTTCTAAGGGATGTCTATGGAAGCAAGACTCAGTAACTAGGGCTTGGTCTGAAATTCAATACAATTGGACTTCGATGAACCCAGCGGTTCCCTCCCAACTTAGGGTATTCTATAGTTCACTGTATTTTGATACACATTAGAGAAACCCTGAATTTTTGGAAACTATCTGTTTTATCATCTCACCTTCCCAGTTACACATGCATATTGTATTTATTTGATTTATTCTTCCATTTATATTTAAAACCAGCAATCAGAACTCTGGATTCACTCAATGTAAACAAGTCTGAATACTACAGTGCCCACATATGATTAAAAATAGATATATGTAAATGTGACATTTGAGTGAACAGGTGTAAATATATCTGTCTGCTACAAGCTAGCATTTCCTGCTCATAAACATTATTCCCTTATTGCTCTGTGCTCACTGTGCTTAATCCCACAGGAATTATGATGCTTGTTGCTACATTTTGTAATGTATATAATTTTAGACTAATATATGCAAAGAGCTGTGACGTTTACAAAAGTGCTTCTGACTGAAGGTTTAAAAAGAAAACAGAGTTTTGCAGCACTTAAAATAAGAACACTTATTTTGCATTGTATACAGGAAACCTAAAAAATGACCTTTTGTCTTTGGTCACCAGCAACTCTCATGGAGCCATACTTCCATAAATAGCTGAGTGCTGAACTCTCATGAGCTCAGACCAGCAGAAGTTGGGCTAGATACTTTCCATAAGCCATTGTTGGGCTGTTTATGTTTAAGTCCATCAGTGGAAACCAGGGCAAAGGCATATCTCTACCTCCCTGAGGAGGTCTGAGATACTGCCATGGACAAAACTCGTAAAACAAGTGTCAGACGTGGGCAGGGTTCATTTCTGCAGAAGTTGCACTGGAGCCTCTAATGTCTTTTTGTTTGTCTGTTTATTTTGTTTTATTTTTTAAAATTCAATATCTGATTTCTTTCTTCAGTGGAGTGGCATGACTCACATCAGAAGCTCATCCATTTACTGCACTGGCAGATGAGAAACCTAGCACCAACTTGATACTGAATTTTTTGTTGTGTATCTTGGAGGTTCAGAAGAAGCTTGAGCCAGCTCTGCCAAGATATTATCCAAAGGGCAAAAAATTAAGGATTTATTAGTTAGAATGATCAGATATCTAGGGCAGCAAGAGTACCATACACTTGTATATAGGGTTAAATTGGCAAAGAGCACATTCATGTTTGTGCTGAATACACAAACTCTGCATTTGCACAAGCCCGTTGGGGTGGCTGCATGTGACAGACAAGAAAGGCACCAAGGCAGATACTTTAAATCAGGTGTAAACCCTACCTCCACTGAAGTGGAGGCCGCTTCTACCAGCTGGCCCAAATTTACTTATATTTTAAAGCTTATGCAGTACTGTTTGTTGGCCATATAAAATGCATTTTCTTGTTTGTGTCTTGGCTTTTTTGAATTAAGTAAACTTCCTCCTAAATGATCATTTCATTGCCTACAGTTCAGATCATGCAAGAGTTTAATGAGAGGAAATATGCGGATGTAGATATTCAGTTTTTTTCCATATATCTAAACAAATCTAAGTTTTCTGTTTGTGTATGAAAGACCAGACCCCATATTACCAGTGAAGTATATACTGCAGGGCCGAAGCTATATTTCCCTTCTATTTGCCCAGTGGCCAGGCAATTTTTTTTTATTGTTTTAGTTGTGTGTCCTAGGTTACAATGTGAAATATACCAGAAGGTCTGTATTCTATCTCCATCTTCATGAACTGTTAAAATCAGGAGGGGCAGTGTTTTCCTTTCCTCCTCCCCCGGACCATCTCCTGTTAATGGGCCATTAACACCTTGCCCTATGAGTCATAGATAACTCCCTCTGGGAGCCATTTGTGTTTAATGGGCAATTATGAGGACCCACCACATGACTCGTAGAATGATATCAGCCCATTGTGAGAAGCTCTGCCCAGGGGGAGGAGCCAAGCATTCCCACCTGAATATAATCTGGGCATTTGGACAGAACAGGCATCTGCCTTCCACTGGATTCCCAGAGGAGCAGTCTTCTCTCCCACTGGATTCCCAGAGGAAAGACCAGACCCTTCAACATCACCACTGGACCATTGGAGGAAAACTCTGCCCTTCTACAGGATCTCTGCTTCAGCAGAACCATCTGTCACCCCAGGAGGACTATTGGAGCCACCATTTGGACTGGACTGCTACCAACACCCTGACTGACAGGNGCCTAGAGGTTAGGTTATGGATCAGGGCCTCCCTGAGCCAGACATTAGACAGAGGCTTGACAAACAAATGGCTTTTACCCCCAAAGCCCACTGATTTATATAAGCCTCTAGTTACATAAATAAGAGTTTGGTTTCCAAGGTGCTCTTGTTCCACAGGGATGTTGTTTATATCAAATGTTATATTTAATTGTCCCTATGCTATAAGCGTGTGCAGCACAAAGTATGCAATACTGCTCAGACTGGTCCTTGATCCTGCACCCAGTGTCTTAGGAAGTTGAGGAAAGTAGATGACAGTTTCTGTATTGGCAAGCAGTGCAGCACAGAGGGGGTAAATGGAGGAAACAGCTACCATGTGCATTTTGGGGGCAGTTTCTTTCAGGATAACTCTGATGTGCCTTAGAGGTGGAAGTTCAACTTCTGATACAGTTTCACCCCAGGTTATGTCTCTGAGATAATTTCACAGAGGCAAGTACATAGCAATGATTGCAAGATTTGTCTCAGAAGTGCAGACTTGATATTAATTTAAAGATGAATTAGGCAGTTGTGGGTGCTCTCTCTGGCTCAGGACACAATCAAGACTTGCCCAGAGACTACAGTGTCCTTTCCCCCCTCTTTAACTGCCTTCTGAGGGAAAAAGTAGAGACAAAAGCACATGAAAATGGTCAATTTTAAATGACAAAGGAAAGTGCTCATTTCCTTGACTGTCTGAAATGCTGAAGGTGTGAAATAACATTTAATTTTATTACAAGAATTCATGTGTGTTTTCTCTAGGAAGGATCTTCCTTCTGCAAGACTTGAAGAAAAAGGAAGCCCGACCCAGTTAAGGCCAACCTGCATTTCTCCAACAGGTATGGTATATATACCGTATTTTACAAAGAGATATCTTCCACCTTTCTCATCTGAAATACACATGAAATATCTGTAGTTCCAGTGTATCTGCTGTTAACACCGGAACAAGAACATTTACGATCTTCAGAGTTAACTCTGACAATAAGATGCTCAAGTTAGTTCCTAAGTGGGTTAAACTGATTAACTGCACTACTGCACTTTTTTTTTTCCCCCAGGAAACTATTTCATCTGGCACTATGACATCATTGAAGATTAGATACAATGTCATATAAATTTGCAGGAAGCCCATCTTTAAAATTTTAGTGTTTCTTAAGTTTTTTTTTTCAGTATAAAAAATAGTATACATGTGAATAAGTTAAAGTTATCTCTGACTAAGGAAAAATAGCTCTCTACATATTGACTCTAAATGCAGCTTATGTTTCAAAATGTTTTCTTTTTCAGCAACCAGCAAAGGAAATAAGTTTCAGGTTGTATCAGTGTCAGATGGGGGCAAAACATATTTCCAAACAGGAGGAAAAGCCTTTTTTTCTTAGGAGCACCCTGCTCTGCACATGAACACGAGATCTAAAGAAAAAAAAGCAACACAAGAAGTCCAATCCTATTCACAACAGCTCACACCAAATATTATCTTGCAATCTTTCAAGGTCCTCACCATGCAGTGGTCAAAGTTGGGATATCTTTCCTTGCTAGTAATACTTTTAGAGAAGACCAAATGTAGACCAACTCAGGTGAGTAGACTCTCAGCATACACAAGATTTAGACTTATCCCTGTAATTGTAAGAGGAATCAGTGGATTAGGTTTCAGCTACAGACACTTTATTTGGAGAGAAGTAGGTTAAAAGTTGGCAGGTGGCAAGATGACAGCTGTGGAAAGATGAGCCACAAAACTGTCCCAAAAAATACTTTGATTCCCTTTTTTTCTCTCATTTTTCAAGCCCCTTGAAATACCTTTCAACCAGGTATTTCAACAGGCCATCAGAGACCTTAAATGGAATAGATACCATGTACCTTAGGAAGTGGTGGGGCATAGTCTCTGTATTTACTATTTATTTGAAATACTGTGCTTTTTGTCCACCAGGTCCTCGGAGGGCAATCAGGAATCTACACTGCCTGGTTAACAGACACCTGGAGATAGAAGTAACACATACATTGTGAATGGTTTTACTTTTCCATCCTAGTTTCTTGTGAGAGGAACTAAATTCTAGTTCTTTGTCAGATGTGTTCCTGAGAACTTTTGTTTAAAATGTAAAATGTCACTATCTTTGTTACATGGCCTGCTTCTTAGGAAGAAATAAAAAGGGATCCAGATATTCCACTCAGCATACAGTTTATAATGTCTTAGTCTTCCTGGCTCCATCAAAATTTAGGTCTTTGCACCATTATGGTTTTCTTGTATAAAAGCATGAGGAAATCATAGACTGATGTTTGGTTTAAGCTTAGGAATTATCCAGTCTCTTGAGTGATAAGTAATCCTGAAGAAATGTCAATATCAGCAAAAAACCAATGCTGTATCATAGAGAAACAACTGGAAAGAAACAAAAGGGAAGCGAGAATGTAATGCTCCTAACATTACTAACTCTGTTCTACCATGTCAAACCAGTTGGGTCTCTCTTCTGTTCTTCTTCACCTGTGCCCATTTTTGGAGGTAGGACTTGTTACCATACGTCTGTGGTACAGTAAGGCCCATTATACATAAACTTCATGTTATTATCGCCTTTGCTCTGGAGTGCATTGAGATCATTGCATGTTGTGTGAGTTAAGCACATTAGTATTGCACTTCCTCGTCTTTGTTACACATATTTAAAGGACCCGTCCTGTTTATGCTTAATAACATTGTCCAGTTTTGTTAATCATACTTTTTTTGTCCTTGTGGGGTCACAGTCAAGGGTAAATATTTGGCTTAAGTATTGTGAGGAATAAAGTGGTAGCTAGTTGTAACATAACTAAGTAAAATTCCTTTATGAACTTATTTTCATGCAGTATATCATATCCTGACACAGAAAGTTGCACATTAACCAGACTTGTGACTACATGCTACTTTAATTGTTTTGATTTGGTGCTCTGCATAGCCAGAGGCTTTTTCTATGTATTAATAAACATTACATTAATTTTCCATTGTTCCTGGGCTTAAGATACCATAGGTCACACTGGAGCCTCATGAATTCCATTGGAAAACAAGACCAAACAAAAATGCCATATTGCTTCAGGAAGTGATGTCAGTAGCTGGAGTTTTGCTTCCAAACTTCTGTGTTTCGCTTGACTTGTGAAGCTGTTTTCCTGTGCAAACCTATACGCTTAATACTTGTGGGAATGACTGAGAACAAACATCTTGCAGTTTTACTGAGTATCAATGCATCATTCTTTGACACACTATTAACAATCTGTTGACCTATGTAAAAATTGGAGTTTCAGGGAAAAAGAAAGTGTCCCATGTCTGCTTATCAATAAAATGCTCATGCTGCATAGATACGTGAGTATATTGGATCGAGCTGCTCGTAGTTAACACATTCAAGATCCTACTTATTGTCAATATCTGACCCAAAACCAATGATTCATGTTCCAAAGAAAATGCTGCTTTTTTATTTTTCCACCAACCAAGTCTCTCACCACAGATCTAAGTTATTTCCCCAACTACTGCTCTACATCTGGGTGACATGAGAGATAATTGCAGGACGCTTACAGTCCTGATAAACTATGGTTTCCCTTGCTCTGCAGCCCTTTGAAGTTGCAGACAGTTTCATGATAATTGATAATCTAATCTCTTCCCAGCCTGTTTTTTTTAAAGGCTGCTCTGAAACAGCAAGAAGGGGAAATATTACAGCATAAGTATTGATTGTTGCATGCAGAGGTCACTGTGTGGGGATTGCACTTTTATCACAAGTTTCTTGCGAAAGGTGAACTTTTGGCAAGATCCTAATAATAACTGTGGAGTGCTAGTTAAATGCAAGGGGCAGGGGGAGGAAAATTATTTTTTATTCTTAGTACCTCAAGGCTATACATGGCAATTACTATTGCAGAGGCAATAAAGAAGTTGTTAATTACAGGTTTTATACCCTTGTAGCCCAAAGTAAGAATGAAAGGACTAAAGGTTACAAGGGGTATGGAAGAAAAAAAAAGGACGGAAGAGTTGCTGGAGGTTTTGTGCTTTTTAGTGAAACAAGTTATATAAGTTTTAGTGGGTTAGGAAATGACAGAGGGGCAATTTCGATTTGATCAGGATAAAAACTTGAAATCTTAGCATTTGCTTTATTGCCCTTCATATTTTGTTGGGATTGCATATTTACCTTAAACCTTCACACTGACTATTGTCATCCACTGGAGCAAAGTCATTGAATTGGAATGTGTAAAAAGAATTTGACTTTTTCAGCTCTAAATGTGTTTCAGAGATATTTTAATATCTGTAGCTCTCGACAGTGGTTTTGTCAGAAACTCTCCCCGAAAATACAGGGAATTGGTAAATGGAACAGCTATACTTTACAAACATAGTTTAAAAAAGCATGGTAAATATCTGTGTGCTTAACAGAGGCAAGTTTTTTGAAAATGAGAAAAATTTCCCTTCCATTTTATGAACTTATCCCTTGTGATAAGTGTTATTCATGAGAATTTGCAGTACTGTACAATATGTTAACTAGGGGCATGTATTTTCTGAATGCTGACAGGGATAAATATATGCGCCTGCACACACACAAAACTCACACATACTTAATGAGAGCAAAATTAAAGTCTACTGAAACAAGGCTGATTGATTAAAACTCAACAGACTCACACAAATATGAACACTAATACACATGGCTCATAAAGTGTTTTCACACCACACCTTTAAAAGGGCAATGCAAAAACTAATTTCTTACAAGACCAAACTGTTAACTGTGCCAGACAAGAAATGGGATAACTGGTGAATAAAAGGCATTACTGGCTCACAAAACATTTCCTCTCTCCTTTTCCTTTTTTTCCCCCTGACTACACTACTGCAAACTAGAGCTCTTTAACTTTGAGCCAGACTGTATTTCCAGATTACTGGAAATGGCAACATAGTTTGACCTTATCCATCCTCACCCTACTGGCCTTTTAAGTATAAAACAGGGCTGTGGTAGAGCCATCTACTTTGGTTTTGCACCTTCTGAGAATTCATCAATTGCATTACACTTGGCATGGTTGTTTGTAAAATTGGACCCAGGCAGTGATTTATTTGCAAAAAATCAATAACGTTGAATTTGACAAGGAATAGGCCTTATAAGCCAGGTGGAATTTGATACAACTGGGAAATAGTGATAGTCCAGCATTCTCATTTTTAATTCCTCTTTCTGCTCTCTCTTTTCTCTGATCCTTTAGATGTGTGTCAGTGCCTTACTTGTAGGTATTTAGATAATACAGACATTATTGCTGCTCTTTCTACTCTACCATCACCTCCTCTGATCACAGTAATTGCTGTCACTAACTGTGAGGAGATAGTGATTTCCAGCAGGTAAAGCTTCTTCACTCATTCTTCACCCTTCTATTACCTGTATCAGTTGTGCTCCTTCTTAAGTTTTCTACAGGCTTCCCCAGAACACCAGTCATATGAGTTTCAGGAGACTTTTTCCCACAAGAATATGGAAAGAAGAATTTGGTCTCTCCATATAATGGTTCTCACCACACAATTTGGTGAGAACTGTAATTCCATGGGAACCTCTGGACACCTGCAATTCTCTATTTGGGCATTATGAATGAACAGGTCATTTCTTTGAATTATGTTCCATGAGTTTAAAAGTCTCCTGGCTGTCTCTGACCCACTACTATAATTTTTTCTCTGATCTCGCTGTTATGATATCACCTTTGTTTTCTCCTTCCTCCTCCTACTGTCTGTACTTGCATATGATTTCATTTTCTCATCTTCACTCTCTCAGATTTATGTATTTGTCAATTATTTGATGGGATTTCTCCTCGAGCCAGGTGTTATGAGCCCCCATCCCCGTTTGGGTTTTGTCTTACAAATACCCATTGCTTAAAATGGCAGGAAAGACATCTCGGGTGGTGTTGGAACAAAAAGGTTTATTAACTTCCAAAATAACAAACTCTACCGAGAAAAAGCCTTGCCAGAGACTGGAGATACAGGCCTCTGCTACACACCCCCAAAATGCCCTGAGGTTTCCTCAAGCAGTGCTTTTTATGGCTTAGGCAGGACTTTGGCAGTCGTCCAGTCCAGGTAGCTCTAGGGGTGGGGTGATGTCCAGGGAGTCCAATGAAGTGTCTTGGTTCAGATCATTTCCAAATTGGGAAAGAATGCCCAGGCTCCCCCACCCCCCATGGGGAACAAAGACGGCTCTATACCTCCTCCCGGTCTGGGCACTCTGCCTGTAGAAGGTGCAATGCAAAATCATTCTCCCCCCAGAGTGATGTGAGGAGAGTCCTCAGTATAGCAGACCTCCCATACCTTATTCAGAGGAGAATAAAAAATAGAAAAAAGAAATTAAAATAGCGCAAGAAATCCATTTAGCCTCGCCATCTAAAATCAGATTGTTCAGATTTTGAGAGCAACATCCTCTTCTTGTATTATCTTGAACATACTTTTTTCTTCCACCACTTCTCTTTCTAAGTTTCCCTTGTCTTTCTGTCTGGATTCTTGACTCTTCACCTTTCCAACCCCTGCCCCACTCTCTCATTCCTTTTTCCCCATTCTGTAAGAGATCATAGATGTAGTTGGAATTATCTGAGGACAACAAGGGCAAATAAATGTATGCTGGCTGATAGACTCTGGTCAGACAGTCTGAAGAAAACACATGGCTTCTCTGTTTTTTATCTCAGAGATAGGAACTGCTATGGTAAATTATTAGCTACTACTGTGGCCTGTGTCAGAGTCAACTAAGGAAGCACATAGTAGCTTTATATAGATAAAAGCTTTCATTGGTCCTAGTTTTCTGGCTAGGGCTCTATCCCATTTTTCTAGGAATTTTATAAAGCAGTAATTTTAGCACATAGCTTTCCCCATGACTGAACATTTGTGTTTGAATATTTTTAATATGACACCTTTTAGAAGATGGTGTGTGGAGAGGTTTGGTGTGGGAAGAAACTGCTGCACTTTGACTGAAGCACCAAGCATACACTTAATAAAAGGCAGAAGGGGGACACATTTTTCCCCTGGACCTTGAAAGAATTTCTTTGTATGCTTATAGTACTAAAGGTTTTCTTCTTAATTTAATAAGTTCCTAGTTCCTTGGCTTGACTTAATGTCCTTTATTTTTAGAAGTAAAGCTTTCTATCCTGGTTTCTTTGATTTCCCTAGCAGTGTTTTCATGCCTGTTTGTAATATCCTTTTTTATGGATGTTGTTTCTTCCATGCTGTCTGGTCTGCTCCCCTTTCTCTGGTGTAAATTCAGGCCAATATCTGAGTGGTGAGGAAAAGTACTTTTCTATTTTTGTCCCATCCTGGAGAACTTTTGCACAGTTTTCTTCAGTGTGCACTTTTTTAATATCTTCACCAGGAGCGTGTATGACTGCCTAGCAGACTAGGTTTCCAGTGTCACTTTCCCATGTTACTTATGAGAGACGTGCTGTGTGTCTTTCCTCTGTAGTTGCACTGGAGGCAATTTGGGCACAAATTGCCTCCAGAAAACCTTTACATGCTAAGATGAAAGTGATATGTGGCCATGGAAGTTTTTGTTGTTATGGATGAGGATGGTTCTTTCCTGAGGAATCCCATTTGTGTTCACCTGATGCTACAATGGGGATAGATACATTAGATGATCACAAAACAATTTTGCCATTATTTTGTAAGGAGAAAAATAAGATCTACAGAAAAGTTTAAATTAAGACTAATCAAGAATTTTCCAATCAAGAGCTGCTTCATAGCTCATATAAAAAATGTGTTTTTTACAAAAAAAATACTTGAGACTTGATGGGTTATTCTTCTGTGGACAGCATAGGCCATTTAGTCATAACATACTCATGGTAATCCTTCCTGCATTTTTCTATAGGGAGATGTAGCTGGTAAGAAAACTGAATTTCACTCATAGGTTTTTATTCTGTTTCATGTAGCAACAGGATAAGGTTCTGCCCCTTTTGCAAGATTCATATTCTGATATTCATTCATATTCTGATCTCTAACAAGAGACTTGAATATCTGTGGGTTGTGTGAAATGGACAGAGAAACCTCTTTCAGCGCTACTTCCCTACAGCAGAGGAGGCAGCCAAAGCTCTGTGGGGAATAAACTCCAGTTGGCTGCCCTAAACTATTACTCTTTTACTAAATTCCTTTTAGTTTATCCTGCATTTTAAATAGGTAGGTAGAACTGATATCATTTAATAGCCAGGATATTCAGAAGAATGACCTACATGTAGAGGACACCGACTGTAAACAAAATTGCATTTTGTTCATTCGCTACAGTACAAATCAATTCTGGGTAACGGAGACACCCTAATAAGACATTTTTTTCATACCTCTATGATCAAGGTGAACCTTTAAATAGTTGTGCAATATACACATATAATAATAAATTATTAACCATACAGAGATAAACAGGATCCATTCAGCAACATTCAGCTGCTACTTATAAAAATAATGTTTGGAGAATTATGAATAGGTCACACTTTTAAAATTGTGTTACTATACTGTAGTGTAGAGGACATAGATCTACTTATACGTTCTCTGAGGTTATTCCTAGATACACTGTGTGTAAGGTTAGTCCCTTGTGTTATGGTAACATGAATTTCCAAGAGGATTACACCAGAGGTTTCTGTAATTCATTTTTCTCTCTGACAATGACTGGCACATATTCAGAAGTGACTAATAAATGTGATAAATTTATAAGCTAGGTTCCAAGTCAATCAATTAGCTGGATGAAAACTACTAATCTTGGACTATGCTTTGGATATATTTCTACCAGCTTTAACTAACAATGTGTTAAATTATGGAGCTGTGGTTATTGCTACAAAAATATGCAGTCTATAGACTGAGACAGGTCAGACAAAAATGCATCTAGACATTAGCGACATAGAATCCCTCAGACAGATCAATGAGACTATATAAAACTGATGTAAGTTAAAGGAAGCAGCCTAGCAGAAAAGGTAAAATTTTAGGGCTGATATAAAGGAAAACAGCTTCAGGAAACTGACGGAGAAAAGGGACGATACACATCTGGACAAGATAATCAATAGATAGATCAATACATGTGTTGGCAAGGTGAATTTTCAGAGGAAAATGTTGCATTTTACAATAGAATTTGAATTGTGTATGTAAGAGGTTTTGAAATAAAAGGCTCACATAGATATAAAAAAAGAATTGCAATGCATGAAGTGTTCCCTTCCCAAAAGGAAAAGTAAAAGGAGAAAGAAACAACACCCCCAAACCCTGGAAGTGCTGGATATCCCCAGAATCTTGCACACTAGCTGTTATAGAGTACAGATAAATTACAGCCAATCAAAAGCAGTAAGGTAGAATGAGTGCTTGGCTTGTCGACCTGTTTTTGACTAGCAGCATTTATTCTTCAGAGTTGCAACAACTTGATAGTGGAAGAGATATGGCCTCAGATGGCTACAGAAACTTTTATTTCTAGGTCACAGTTTGAGTCCAGCCTGGGTTTTCCAAGGCACACAAGAAAAGGCAGATGCTGCTGGCCTCACTTATGTGCAGTTTTCATTCTCTGTCCCTGTGTGAACAATTCCACTCCAGATGGAGCCCAGTGCTGAAACCCTCCTTTTGCTGCATCTGCGGTACCCACAGCCTGCCTGTCTTCAGCCCACTTAGCAGTAACTCACACCACCGACAATTAGTTGGAAATGAAATCTACGAAAGACATTAAAGAATTTGCAAGCGCTTGCTTGTAATCACAGCTTAGTGAAAGAGATATTGTAGTCCCTGAGAGGAATGATGAACCAAACCAATAGAGGGTACACTATGGAATAGCCCAAAAATGAAGCACTGCTCGTGGAATGTCAACTCATCTTTTTCTGTCAGCAATGAAAACACAAGAATGCTCGCCCTTTTGAAAAGTAAACAGAAAATTATGCCTCCAACACAAACCTAAGCCATTAAAAAGGCAGCTTTTATTCCTTCTCATAATGTTCAGGAACATAAAGCAATAGCACTGATGTGGCTCCACAGCTGTTGCCAGGGGAAGGTAGGAATGTAGACTGCCACATCTGGGGTGACATCTTTGAAGAGGCACTTAATCTGCAGTGCTGAGGTATGCTAAGCCTCTTTGCTTTTCTTTGCCAGTTCTCAAGCTAATACTACTCCTGGAGAGCAATGCTGATTTCAAGCCAATGGGTGAGATGAAAGAACAATTAAGGACAGTGATGCTTTGTGCATTGTGGAAAACATAAAGACGGGACAATAGCATAATTCCTTGATCACTCCGGCAGAAGATTTACTTTGCCACACTTTAAAGTTGTAGGTTCCCAGTTTCTAAAACAAAAATGACAGGAAGTTTTAATCACTGAGTGTGTGTTTTGTGAATTGAAGGGGGGTATTGAAAGACTGGAAAATAAAAGGTATCTACCGCTATTACACTGATGTATTTCTATTGGATCAAAGCATTTTCTTTGTAGCTCTTCAGAAACAATTTGCCAGTATTGCTAGGAGGTATTACACAAAGAAAGACATCAGGTGAAGAAACAAGCACAAGAGAAGCTCTAATAAGTAAAAACGCCTTTATGTCACTATTCCCATTTCCTATTAATTGAAAAACTCAGAATCCAGACCTTTTAGGTTGCTGCTTAAAAAAAATACAAGAAGAGAGATGCGAAAGAAAGAAACCACAGAAATTCTGATCTCAAATATCTAGTCTAAACTTTTGTCTAGTTTGTGGGGGGATAACATTTATTCCAAAGACTGAATAAGAGGCTGAGTCTTGCAATAGCGTTGCAGGCACTTGAATCTTCATATTGCTGTGCTACGTTAAAGTCTGGCTGGTTGCATTGTGTAAAATCATGAAGTATGAAATTAGGATATTACTAGCTGGTGCAGAGCCCTGCACTTAAATTAAATTTCTTTTAGTATTTAATAGAATATTTTTATTGCATTTTGAATAGTGAAATTACTTTAAATTCTATTTTTGAAGATATGCTTGTTTGTACATTCATACATTCATATAAACACATATCTACTTGTGCACAGACACTTACACATAGTTTAGATTTCTTTTACCAGTATAAAAATTTGACCTTCTCATGTATGTGAGCCTTTAGTACTAAAATAATGCATTGTTTGCAAGTACTGTTTGGAGAACTATCAGTGTGGGCCAGAACTCAAAGGGATGTTCAGTGATGGATGAAAATTCACGTCTCAGCCCCTACTTTTTACTAGACAAACATAGGACAGGAGCAAAAAGCCTGCTACTGTTCACAGTACTCAGAAATTACTCTGTTCAAAACAGACATTTCAGATTAGAATTTTCTGAAATTTCCAAAAGATGTACAGGATTTGGAAAGGAAAATAACCTCAGAAAATCAGAGCAGTGAACCATTTTTTTCATTTATGAAAAAGTGTTGTTGAAAATATGTAGCATGGGTCAGGGCCTATGATGATACCTCTTGGGATTTTTTTTTAACTTGCTGCAATCCATTCAGTTTCAATGGAAAAAGTAATTTGGGTAGCAGTTTCCTGTTTCCCTTCTCTCTCTGATGGGCTGTGTGACTGTGGACAAGTCATTCAGGGTTTGATCCAAAACCCATTAATGTCAAGAGAAAGACTCCTGTTGACTTCAGTGATCTTTAGATTGGAATCTGTGTTTCTGCTTCTTGCCTGGATGCTACTAACTTCCATTGTGTATGTTTGAAAGCTAGGGTCTTTCTGTGCTTTAATATTCTCATATCTAAAAGATCTGTAGTGGGACAGCTTAATTAGTATAATCTATGTTAACATTTTAATACATAATCTTATTCAAAGACCTAAGAATATTGAATAATAAAACATGATCTAAACTATTTGTAGGGTTGTGCAAGGAAAAGCAAATAAGAAACAAATTTATAATAATATATGAAAGCTTTAAAACAATTTCTCAGGCTTAATGGACAAAATCAGCCAATTTTTCTGTGGTTATAGTAGAATTTGTGTGTTTAAGTTGCTGTTGCTCTGTGGCTTATTAGTGGTGCAGGAGAACAGTGAAGGAGAGCATGACACAGAAATCTTGTCAGTATGTCAAGTTGGAATGTATAACAGGTTGGCTGGACTGGGGCTCAGTCTCCATTTCTGAATAGATCTTTCAAGTTTTTTCTATTGTTTGCTTGTTTTTTGTTTTGTTTTGGGTTTGTTTTTTGTATGGTTTTCTATTTCTAAATCAGTATGGGATTCATGACAGCAATTTATCTCCTGTTTAATGATCTTTAGGAATCTTTTACTCTTTTTCTTTTTTTTTTTTTTTTTGTGCTTCAGTATTTTCTACTGTTCCAAATCCATTCCCGAAGACTGTAGTGCCTTGTCCTTATGATGCCCCTTTAAGACAGTGACCCTAATGGGAACCACATGCCTTAAATGCCTACTAAGTCTTGCCTCTTGCCCACAAGTTTTCTTACTGCAACATATGGTCAGCTCCAGTCCCACACGAGGCTGGTAGGAATTCATGTTCATGACATCATTTTATACTGTTGGCTCCCTTATGCTGCCAACATATACAGAAGAAGGAGCATTATGCTTTCAGTGTTTTCCCATGAAACAGCAAGAAGGAATCAAGTCAACTGTGTCGTGTCAGATGCTCACCTCAGTTAGCCAGAGTGTAGCAACTGCACTATTCAGCTTGGTGTCATTATCAAAATTGCTGAAGGTGCACTCAATTCCTTCCTCTATATCATTAATGAAGATATTAAATGACACTGGTCCCAGTATGGACCCCTGAGGGATGCCACTTGTCACTGATATTCATTGGGACTCTGAGCCAGTGACCACTACTCTATGGCTGTGACCATTGTCGCCCTGATTTTTGTAAGACTTTCTAAGCCTTCTGATATTTACATATTTGTGAAGAACTTTCTTACACACTTTCTGTAAACACCTCAGTGTTTTTGCATTCCTTCATAGAGGAGGAGAAAAATTGATGGACTGTTTGTCTGTCCAGTGTCTTTGGAGAGGTGGCACTGCCACCATCCAATCCACTGTCACTTTTGGAAAACTATAGATACTGGAGTCAGAAAAAAATAAACTCTCTTCTCCTCTCTTCTGATCACCTGAGCTGTGGTGTGTGTCTGTGTTCTTTCGTGTCCTATAGCAACAGACCATCCAGCTGCTTTCGATCACTTCTGATGATTCTCTGAATCATAAGCATTTTCAGTTAATGGATTTTATTCCTTTTCTTTTTCTTCCCTACCTTTGGAAGCCTCCTTTTTGTCCATTTGTAGGAAAGGTAAAAGCAACTGCATTTTTCATATTGTCAATAAGCAGTGGAGCATTGGGTTTGTTCTATTTTGGTATCGAAGTAGACAGCTGAAGGAAGTAAAAAGACTTAAAATGTCATGTATTAGATATATAAAATAAGGTGGTGGGTGGGTGAAGGAAACAGCAGAGCAGTGATATACAAGTACTGGGAAAACATGTTTTAGAAAATGAAATAGCTTTTGGCTCTGAAAGAGCCACATCTGGATGCTGGTCCCAGATTTCCTATGGTAGCTGGCTATGTGTATGGAACACTGCCACTTGAAAAATTTATTTTCAGGTGCTGTGTCTGCATGGACAAATTATTTTCTATGACTACCCATATTCTTTTAAAGAAAGGAACCCCAGGAGTGCTTCAGATGATAACACAGTAGACCCATTGAGCCACAATGCATCATCTCCCTCCTTAGAAGCAGATATTGAAGTGAGGTGAGTTGAAGCTGCCCCAGCCACAGCAGGTAGCTCAGCACACTCACTTGACTGAAGTATAGATGCCGGAATGGATACCAGTTCCCTTCCCCCTTCAAAATACTATGCCATCCCACTTCTCTGTGTGTACTAGCTTGCCCAGCTATACCCTTTTATGCCTCTTATAGACAGCCACATAGAAGCATTGTGCACTGAGCATTGGTTCTGCTTCCACACTATGCACATTCTGATTTACAGACATATATATATATATATATATATATATATATATATACATTGATACTTGCAAAGCTTGCAACTGGAAGCCTAAGTGGATAACATGTTAGGCTATAAGCAAACTGCAAATTTACACAAGAGAAAACAGAATAAAACCCAAACTGCCACCTTCAGAAAGATGTGGATTGCATTCAAGCCTAGTGGGTTAAAGTACTCCTCATTCTCTATGTACCTCTCAAGGGATTTGGAGCTCCTCTTCATTTTACATTGCTATGGCTGAAATTAAAAGAGATCAGAGCATCACCCTTTGCTTTTAGATGCTCTTAGCTAGTGCCTGTAGGTTCCTTCATGTGTGCACCCATGCACACCAGCCTCTCTGTGATATTCAAACTTGTAAGGCTTGTGTAATTGTTGTAGCCAACAAACACAGTAAAGCAAAAAGCAGTAATGCTGACTAAGCTAAACTAGTATTTTATGCCTTTCCACAAAGTCCACCCAGCCTGGAAACACTTTTGAAGATCAAGTGTAAAATCTAATCTTGCTCTTAATAGCCACAGGATTTGTAAATAGCTTCTTAACAACATTTTTCCTTCCTGTGCCCTCATCACAGGACAGTTATGCAAGTCCAGTGTTTCTAAGCACATGGTTCTTTGGGATGGCATCCACTACATAACTTCCCTTTCAGTCTTCTAATTTTTCTTTCTCCTCCTCCAGCAGGTGACAGACATACTATTTGCTTCCTAGTATACTTCAGAGGGCAAGATATTTTCAGTGATCTGTACAAATATTTTCAATTTTTCCTTGCCTAAGCCTCTAAAACGCCAGTATATGAGGGTGGAATCTTGAGTCAATGCCTATGAGATCCTGAAGTAATGCATCAAGGAAAGAAAATGGAAACCTACCTATGCAGACATATGAAGTCACCCTCTAATTATTCTAATTCCCATGTCTAGATATATTATTTCATGGTAGCAGGGTGAACTAGACAATTTGGAAATTACCTGACATTCAAGATCTTGAGTTCCCATCAATTCAAACCCCTTTGACCTGTGTGGAGAAAACATCTTCAACAGTTGAAATGCATAATGAAAAGAGACTTCTCTGCTCTGCAGATTGCAGTGTGCTATGGAAATACCCTAACAAACATTAAATGAGCTTATTCAAAGGCCACAAACTGGAGAAGTAGACAGAACTGTACAATCTAAGGCAGTTTTGCAGGTTGTCTTAGGCAGAAAAGTTTTGTGATTCAAGACAGTTCATTTAAAGATTTTTGGGCTATTTTTGTGCTCAACTGCAGAAGGCTAGAGAGAGTTTGTTACACACAGCTTAGATGACTGACGTAAGTACACTGTTTAAGCCAAATTTTACAGCACTCTTATGGATACAAATAAATACTCTGAAGAGATCACTTATCCAATCTCTTTTAAATGTCTATATTTGGATGAGATAAACCTCACCTTTTTCTCTCCACTGAATGTAGAGGGCTTAGATTTCTAGCTTTGAGATAGACATCTACATCTTAAGGTGTAATGCAAAACAGTTAGATCCCCATCTCTACCTTTTTAGACAGGTAGAAAAAAACATCTGTTTCTCTCAGTGCTGTGCTAATTCTGAATTCTAAATGGAGCAATGTAATCAGAACCTTGAATTTGTATGCATCAGAAATGAACACAACTGCTTGGTTGTTGGTCTTCCTCTGATGGATGGACCACATGAACCTTTACGGTTATGTGGTTTTGTTAATATATAAGACATTGAGATCCATATATTTCTGGGTTCACTGCAGAGGGAACATGTAGAAATCCTGCACTGCATCATCACATTAGCCTAATACATGAGCAAAGCCACCACACGTCAGAAAACAGTATTCAGTCATTAAAGACCTCAGTGTTTGAGATATTTATACAGCGAGTGATAGAACTATGTGAAGAACAAACTACTTACCGCCCCACCTGCTTCCCCTCTCCCACCCTTTTAGACTGAATCCCCCAATTTGCTCACTGAAGAAGAAGAAATGTTCACCACAAAATGGTGTTCAGATATATGAACAGTGGTTGAGCTCAAAACTGCTACCAGTGCTGGACCCCATCTTGCCCTCTACTGGTGTATAGGTCTGAGAAGCCATTCCACTTTGGACATCTATTTGGTAACTACCAGAACCACATACAAAAGCAGTTGGCAATTCCTAAATGAAGCATTGCAGTTCAAAACTGGTGAACTGTGTGTAAAAAAATTCTGTGTCCGGAGATTAAATGTCTTTAACACATTATTGGTGTAAACCTTGATGTTCCTTCTGAAGTCCTGAAAAGATCACTTGTTAATCAAATAAAAATTGTTGTCCTCCCATGATAAGGCTTAAAAAGCCAAATCTGTTTACAGATGTATGGAAGAAGACCACTAACATTAGCAAGCAGGAAAGAAGGCTGCTGTGTTCCCAAATCCTGGCTCAAATTTCAGTCAGTAATTAATAAGGCACTGTGAATTATTTGCTTTTAACAAAAAGTAAATGCTGAATTGCAGGTTAACAAATCTTAAAGAGAGACAAAGGTCTAAACCAGATATAACTCAGGAAGAAGTTGCCCACCACAATGAAAACAAAGAAAGATATTTTAATGTAAATCAATACCCAGAAACTAGTGAAGAGAGATAGAAAATGTTCAGTTATATTATATGCTATGCCGATTTCTCTCTCATTGGTTTCTACTACTGTAGTGTCTCGCTGAAATATTTTGAATCCCTTCATAATCTTACAGCTTGAGAATCTTTCAAATTCTGTTAAATCCTACATCTTTGCTCAGCATTTTAATTTATAGTACTTGCACTAGGTGGCATAGAGGGGAGAGGTCTGTCCTCATGTCTGTTAAAAAAGAAGATGTACTTTAGCCTTTAAACTGTATCATTAGGTTATCTACCATTTTGTGTGATGGCAATTGGGGACTTTTCAGCAATGGGACCAGTACCAGTGCAGAAGGAGAGGTGAATCTGCGTGCAAGAAATGAAACATGCGCGTCTGGCCCACATTGTGCAAAAAAATTAGAAAAATACTTCAAGAGGTGTTCCTAGTAAAACACTGAATTGTTGGTACTGTGGCTGACTGTGCATTGACAAGACTTAGACTTTAAAAAAAAAAGTGCAAAGAGTTTTAAGAGCTTTAATTACCTCTCTAATATCAGCCAATGAAAACAGAAAGTTTGCAGTCATAGAAATTAGGGAGGGTTGAGATTTATTTCATTTGTGCACTATGTTTTTCTCCTTATACACAGAACAGTTCAAGAACAGAGGACGTTCCTCTTGGTCTCATTTTGATTTTAGTTACTTACATTGGGGGCAATTTCCCTGTCAGAGTTTCTTCAGTACACATTCTCACTGAAGCTGTGTAAACAAGTCTCAGAGAAGCTGATGAATTTTGGAAGTTTAATTTTCTGATGGATCTGTCAGTTTTCCCTATTTTGAGCAATGAGACCTGGCAAAAACTGTTTTGGTCACCAGCTGTCCAACTCCGGACATGAAGTCCTGTGCTCTGCTCTACTTCGCCTTCCTAGTCGTGCCTCTTAAGATCCTCCATTATCTGAGTAAGGAAAAGGTTGCACTGGCTCTTTTGCAGGTCCACCAATACTCATGATCTGAAACAGTGCTCTGCATGAAACCTGTAGTAGGGTCATAGTCTGATCTCTGTAAATCTCATCCTAATCTCTTCCCTAAGGAGAAGGTAACTTCAAACATGAAGTTTAATTTTTATTTTAGAGCATGTGTTAGAAAAATTTAATTGCAGGGCTGGATAGACACATAGTTGTTTGGTATTGGAGAAATGCCAGGCACCCAGGAAAGCCACTCACTCTTCCTCCCCTGTCACAGCTGGGCAGAGGAGAGAAAATTTAATGAAGTCCTTGTGAGCTAAGGACCTGGAAAAACACTCCATGGGAAAACAGGTTCAATTTAGAAATACAAAGTGAGTTTATTACTAACAAGGTCAGAGAAGGATGATGAGAAGTAAAATAAGCCCTTAAAAACACCTTTTCTTCCCTGAGCCCCTCCCTCTTTCCCACAAACAGTGCAGAGAGACAGGGCATAGAGGTTTTGGTCAGTTTGGCATCTGAGGTTTTCTTCCACTGATCAGGGAGAGGAGTCCTTCCCCTGTGAGACTGTGGGGTCCCTCCCATGGGAGACACTTCTCCGTGAACTTCTTCAGCATGAGTCCACTCTCACAAACAGCAGTCCTGACAAAACTGCTGCAATGTGAGTCCCTCCCATGGGCACACAGCCCTCCCAAAACTGCTGCAGCATGGGTCACTCTTCCAGAGGGTGCAGTTCTCCAAGGACAGGCTACTCCAGCCTGGAAGCAGAGACCCCTCTCTCCACCAGGTCTCCCACTGGATCACAGCCTCCTCCAGGTATCCACCTGCTCTGGCCTAGGCACCTCCTCCACAGGCTGGGGGTGGATCTCTGCCTCCACAATGGATCCCCCTGGAGTGCAGGGGCACAGCTGCTTCACCATAGTCATCAATCACCACAGCCTGCAGAGTAATCTCAGCTCTGCCACCTGGAGCACCTCCTGCCCCTCCTTCTCCACTGACTTTGGTGTCTCTGTGTTTTTTCCCTCGTATGTTCTCACCTCATTCTCTCCTCTGGCTAGAAAAACTGTGTCCCCATTTTGTTTTGATTTTCTTCTTAAATATGTTATCACAGAGTTACTATCACCTGTAATTGGCCCAGGTTTGGCCAGTGGCATGACCACCTTCAGAGCCATCAGGGATTGGCTCTGCTGGACATGGTGGAAGCTTCCAGCAGCTTCTCATAGAAGTCACCTCTGCGCCCCCAAAACCCAGGCTTTTAAAAACCAACACAGTATGCTATCCATCAAGGTGTTTCAGGTTTTTAGTGTCTTTTGTCAGATTTCTAGTATCTTTATTGTTGTCAAATACCTTCTGTTTGTTTTAGTTGAACTGTCTTTGGTGAAGCAGATTAGTCTTCACAGAACCTTATCCATTCTCCCACTTTGGGAAGCAGTTCAGCTGGAATTCCTTGTTTGTCTCCTCTGTTAGCTCAGGAGTGACTGTTTTCTTTGTCAGCTTTTGATAAGTGAGTGCCCTGCATTTTTCAGAGAGATTGTTGACATGCGGAGAAAATAAGCGGATATAAACTTTGCACTTACTGGCATCTGCAGTAAACAATAGAGAATATGTAGAAAGCCTTTTAAAATGTACAAAGTTTAACGCATAAGTTCAAAGTTTATTCCTAATTTCTGCTGAAGGATGTCTACATCAATGGATGCAGCACAGGCAACAGACAGGAGGAGCTGGAAGCCATTGTGCAGCAGGAAATCTGTGGCAAAGTTTATTCCTAATTTCTGCTGAAGGATGTCTACATCAATGGATGCAGCACAGGCAACAGACAGGAGGAGCTGGAAGCCATTGTGCAGCAGGAAATCTGTGGCAAAATTGCTGTCATAGAATCATGGTGGGATGTCTACACCAATGGGTGCAGCACAGGCAACAGACAGGAGGAGCTGGAAGCTATTGTGCAGCAGGAAATCTGTGGCAAAATTGCCATCATAGAATCATGGTGGGATGACTCGCACAACTGAAGTGCTGCAATGGATGGTTATAAACTCTTCAGAAGGGGTTGGGAAGGAGGGAGAAGCAGTGAAGTATCATTGGTTGTTAGAGAGGGTTTTGATGGTCTAGAGCTTAATAAGGGTGACAATAGGGTTGAGTATTTCTGGGTAAGAATTAGGGATAAGGCCAGTAGAACAGATATGCTCATAGGAGTCTGTTGTAGGCCACCCAACTAAGATGAAGAGGCAGACATTTTATAAACAGCTCTAAGAAGTCTTACAATTGGTATCCCTTGCTCGTGGGGTGGACTCCAACTTACCAGATGTCTACTGGAAATACAGCATAGCAGAGAGTAAGCAGTCTAGGAGATTGCTGAAGTGTGTGGAAGAGAGCTTCCTGACATATCTGATGAGGGAGCTGACCAGGGAATGTACTTCATTGGACATGGTGTTTGTGAACAAAAGGACTGATGGGCGATGTGATGGTTGGAGGCTGTTTTGGGCACAGTTATTCTGAGATGATAGTGATTTTCAGTCTCGGAGAAGAAAGGGGTTCAGCAGAGCTGCCAACTTGAACTACCAGCAGGTAGGCTTTGGTTTTTTTATGAGCCTGTTGACAGAATCATTTTGGGAGGCAGTCCTGAAGAACAAAGCAGTCCAGGAAAGTTAGACATTTTTCAGGAATGAAATCTTAAAGGTGCAGGGGTGGGCTGCCCGGGTTTTCTGGAAGATGAGCCAGCAAGCAAGAAGACTACTATGGCTGAACAGAGAGCCTTGTCTGGAACTCAGGAAAAAAAAAGGAGAGTTTATTACCTTTGAAGAAGGATCAGGCAACTCAGGAGAATTACAAGGATGTTGTGTGATTATGCAGGGAGAAACTTAAAAGGGCCAAAGCCCAGCTAGAACTTAATCTGGCTACTACCATACAAGACAAGAAAAATGTTTCTATAAATACAGCATCAATAAAGGAGGGCTAAGGAGGATCTCCAGCCTTTATTGGATGTAGCAGGAAACATATTGACAAGGACTATGGAAAAGGTTGAAGTAATTAGCACCTTCTTTGACTCAGTCTTTAATAGAAAGACCAATTATTCTCCAGGCACCCAGACCGCTGAGCCAGATGACAGGGATGGAGACCACAATAAAGTCCCCATAATCCAGGAGAAAAGGGTCAGTGACCTGCTACATCACTTAGACATACAAAAGTCTATGGGGCCAGATGTGATCCACCCAAAGTTTCTGAGGGAGCTCATGGAAGTGCTCACCGAGCCACTTTCCATCATTTTTCAGCAGTCCTGGCTAGCTGGGGCGGTCCCATTTGCTGGATATTGTGACATTCTTCTGCAAGAAAAGCAGGAAGGAGGATCCAGGGAATCACAGGTCTGTCAATCTGGCCTCAGTACTGAGGAACATCATGGAGCAGAACCTCTTGAATGCCATCACACATCCTGTGAAAGAAAATCAAAGGATCAGGCCCAGCCAGCATGGGTTTGTGAAAGACATGTCCTGCTTGATCAACCTGATTTCATTCTACTGCAAGGTGATCCACTTAGTGGATGAGAGAAAGGCTGTTGATGTTTACCTGGACTTTAGTAAAGCCTTTGACACTGATTTCCACAGCATTCTCCTGGAGAAACTGTCAGTCTGGGGCTTAGACAGGTGTACTCTTTGGTGGGTTAAGAGCTGGCTTCATGGCCAAGTCCAGAGAGCCATGGTGAATGGAGGTGGCCTAACGGCCTGTCACAGGTGGTGTTCTCCATGCTGGGGCCAGTCCTGTTTAATATCTTTATCAATGATCTGGATAAGGGGGTTGAATGATTCCTCATTCAGTTTGCAGAGGGCACTAAATTGAGCGTGTTCAACCGCTGGAGGGCAAGAAGGCTCTGCAGAGGAATATGGACAAGCTGGATTGCTAGCCTGAGGTTCAACAAGGAAAAGTGCCGGGTCCTGCACTTGGGTCACAACAACTCCACACAGTGCTACAAACTTAGCAAAAAGTGGAAATCTGCCTGGTGGGAAAGTACTAGGGGAAGACGATTTCTAAACCTTATAGACAAGGTTTAGCATTGGGCCTGGCAGAGTTTTGTTAATGGTTGGGATTGATGACTTTAAAGGCTTTTTCCAACCTAGGCCATTCTATGATTTTGTGAATTGTGAGGTTTTTGTAAGCTTATTTCACAACATTATTTTAAAAGTGTTTGGAAATATATGAAATATCAACAAATAGTAAATAAAATGCCTTATAAAGCATATTGTTGAGGTTTTTCCTATTTTTTTCAAGAGCAAGTGCATATCAAATTGTCCCATAATTAATATTTTCAAATATGATTCTGGCTTTCTGCCTGCTCTGAAGGAGACAATGTTTAGGGTTATTATGTAGGGTTATGTAGGGAATATTGTATAGCATGCTCATCTGGTGTCTTCAGCATCATCTACACCCCGCATCCCAAACTCACCTCTTTTTCTGTGTGAACACAGAAAAAATCTCTGTTGAATTCTCAGCCAGCTGCTGCCTACAGGTTCAGTTTTCCTGCAGGGTCCCAGATGCTGGCCAGAGGCAGCCTGGTTGCCTGGGGAGCTGCATAAACCCTTCCTGTGCTGGAGGGCTGTGCTGAGGCGCTGATTACACTGCAAGACGCAGCAAGGAAGGACCTCTATCAGACAAATGGGATGTGAGTGATTCCTGAGCAACCACACATGCTGCACCATCATATTATTTGTGAATATGCTGTAACTTACCAAAGGCTAAAGCCTTTTTGTCTCTGTCTGTGAACCTGTGTTGTGTGAAATGCTGGTTTCTGAATGGAGGGAAAAACACTCAATTGAGTGTTCAGGCTTCTCTGCTTTGCCTTTTACTGTGACTAAACTAGTTCCTTGCTTGCTTCAGTATCTAGAGACCATCAAAGTGGCCAAAACTCCCTCTAACCATTCTCTCTATATTCCCTCCTCTATATTCCCACCCATACTGTGCTGACTGTGGCTTAATATTTAGAGAGTTTGAATTGGTGTGTGTTCAGGATGTGAGAGACTCAAAAGTTCACTATGGATGGACAGGGAAGAAAGACAGTTTGAAAAAGTATAAAAAGCAGGGCCACTTAAATGGCATTCCTTCTTCCTCTCCTCCTCCTTTCACACACTCACACAGATTCTGCCTTCTTAAGCACTTCTGCACTGACCTTTTTTTTTTCTTTCCCCTTTTTATTTCTCTCTGTATATACTGAGGGGAAAAGAAAGGTACACAGCTATTTTTACGAGTATGTTGACTGAGGGTGGTCACCATCTGTGCAAACTATCTGAAATTGTGACTTCCTTTTTGCCTTCTCTTCCATCTGAGAGAAAACCTCACTTTTAGATAATCCAGAGAATATTATTACCCGCAACCCTCACCATCATGCTTCCCCTGACTGCCCCCCTTCACATGATTGGTGTTTTCCAGTCAAAACATGCTTCTCTCTTGCCTGAAAGGGCTTTTTTAATAAAGTAGACATCCTGTTTAAGATTTGAGGATTTGACTAGTTAGTACCAGGAACTCTGATGTGATGATTGGGGGACTGAAACAGAGAGGTTGTTTATTAGACCAGCAAATAATTAAATTTACTACTTATTTACAGGATAAAGAATTTGTCCCTCCTCTTCCTTGCTCTCTCTTCTTCCATTATTGCATGTTAGACCCTCAGAAACCCTGAGGATGAAATATAGGCCCACAGAATTTTGCAGTTTAGTAAAGCTATATGTTAAAATTTCCTTACTAAAACTTACCAAACCTCTAATATTTGCCTCTCATACTAAGGCTTTTCCAGGTCCAATATGTCTGGTTGAAGACAGCACTGCCTAATTAAAATAATAATGTGCACAGCAGTCTTGAAATAGACTTCTCTCTCTATTCTATAGACTAGAGACAGACATCTTCTGGTTCTATCTGTGCCTACTGAAACAGTCACAACCCTGCCCAGGATCTTGTTTCTGTCCATGTGGGATCTGGCAGCCCTTCAGCCAAAGGAACCAGATGAACTCCAGGGGAGTGCTCTGCCAGCTTTACTGTCTGAAATAAGGCAATATCTGGCAACCTGGAGGAAAAAGAGGCAGGAAAGACAGCCTGTTCAGCTTGTATTGATTACTGACAGAAATGAAACCATAGTCAACTGGTTTTGCTGTGTTTAGATTAGGAGTCTGCAAGAATTACCTGCAGTATTTGCTGTTTGCTAATGCAGGCAAATCCCCACAATGCATGCTGAGTTCAGAGTCCTCTGTCACTGAAAATGATCCTGATCTTAAATCTGCCTAAAAAAACGGTACTTAAATTTATTTTCAGCCTTCTTTAATTTATTATTGCCACTATCTTTACATGGTTTTATCACAACAGCACTAGCAATGCCCTTCACACTTCTATGGTAAACTTCTATGAGCAATATTACAAATTCTTTTAATACTACACAGCAGCTTGGCTTCTCAAAATGCCGTGGGAGTAGGATATTGTGGTTCTAGCTCTGATGTGACTTAAGAGAATAGCCTAAGGCATCAGAGTTATAACTTCTGATGAGACAGAAGTTCTCTGAAGGAGAAAGTTGCAGAGACAAGGAGGCTGGTTGAATATGTGGGCATTAGGTTTACTCTGTGATCTTTTTAATGCATTCTTTCTAAACCGGTCAGATGTGTATGAAACTACAACAGCCCTTGCAAAATTGGAAATTAACATAAGAGATGACATTTTTGAAGCTTGATCTTTCAATTTCTATTCATTTTTTTTGTAAAGGTGCATTTTCCTCAAAGATAAACTGTTTTTTAAAAATATACATTTCTTTGTGTTTTTCTTCATTTTGCATTCTTGGAAAGTGGTCACGACGGCAATGGATATTTTAGCAAAGCAGTTCAAGCTGCATTGCTGAAAAGGCCTGACTAAAGATTATTTTAAATGAGACATTTACATAAAAAGGATATTGTATGCCTTGAGCCTCACAACATCCCTCTGTTCTGTTGTAGGTGTGGCTGCTGCTCTGATACACGAAGGACGAGTGAATATGAAACCTGGTAGATCTTTATTATCAGCACCAGGATGTCATGGGCTCTCCCTGATTGTGTGTCCTTCTGGGTCAGCTAGACAGTCAGACAAGCAGACTCCCAAACTGAGGAATCTTATTTTGCTACATTAATCATGAAGCAGAGGAACAGTAGAAGTGAGAGGCAAATGCATGATAAAGGGAAATGGTGAGAATGCCTTTTTAAAAACACAATAACCCTGACAAGTTTGAACCATGTAATTGAGCATCGTCATGTCATCTCCTGTAATTTTCATTGTCCAACAGCATTTTTTGAACCAGCAGTGTGCTTTTTGAACCAACATACTTTCATTCCCATCACTTCCTCAATTTTTCTCTAGGAAGAACCACTACTCTGAATGCTCTCACCTACCTTGTGAAGTGCAGTTGTGTTCCCATTAGAGTAAATCAGCATCACTTAGCAGCATAAGTGAAGCCTGTAAAAACAATGGTCTTGTTTTGCTTACCCTGATGTAAATTAGGATCAAGCTGCCTGGCAGAAGCAGATTTATACTGATGGAAAATCGAGGTAACATCAGAATCAGGCCAACTGACTTCAGGTGTATTCTCCTGTATTGAGGGCTACTGGTGATGAGTTTTAAATTTCATCTGAATTAATATTTAACTACTTACTTGCTAGACAAGCAGAACAAATAGTCATTAGTTTTTTCATCTCAGCAAAATATGACACTGGGTTGAACTTAGGTGTGCTGAAGCATTTTATGTATGCAAAGTAAAAGCATCCTATCCAGCTCTGAAGACAGTTAAACAATTACTCCACTATATTCCAAGAGGGACAAAGGCAGGGGTGCAAGAACTCGCTGAATGCTTGTGCTACATTAAGGAATTCGTTAAAATTGCAGTAGACACAATTGTATTTTTGAATAAAAAAAATCTTCAAAAATGGTAGTGCTTCTGTCACTTAGATACTTTCCTGCTGCTGATTGGTATCTCAAAGTTTTCAGTTACGTACCTAACTGAAACCACATTGTTATCTTCTACAGAAACAAACAAACAATTTAACCTGACCTATAGTTTAATTTGTAAAAAGGGAAAAAAAAAGAGATATGGTCAATGACTAGTGCCCCACTGTGGTAATAAAATGTCTAGACAGCAATTAACATCCATTTTCCTTAAGAATGCATCTGTGTCATCAGCAAATCTTTACTACTTTGAAAGGGACCAATCTAAATATGTTTAATCATTAATCAATTTCCAAAATCTGAGCAGGATTTACTTTTTTTTTGCTTTGTCTTTAAAACTGCAGACATTTTATGAGAAAAAAACCCTTGAAACTCGGGTGGCAGGGGAGGAATGTTATGGCTGCAGTCCAGTGCGTGAGCATGCTTAGAAGATCACTGGTGCTGTGTCTTGTTTGGGAACACTGCACTCTTTCTGCATATGTTAGCACTTTCAGTTTCCTCGATTCTTTTCTATTTCCTCTTTGTCTGTGTGTATTCATAGTGCGCAGCAGCAGCTGAAAGCACCGAGAAGGATTCTGCGCACCGATCGGTCCTGTAATAGCTGGAAACTGTGTCTGTCTTGTGAGTTGCCTTTGAGAAATACTTCTCTTTCCTCTTTGAGCGGCACTGCTCTTCCCCCAGAACAATTCTCCCAGCCAATGGTGAAGTCTCTCACAGGTCACCAATTGCTGCATTCGCATGGGATCACACTAAACTTCAGGTAGCAGGAAATTCCTCTTTAGCTTCCTACAATTAAACAAAAAAACAAACAAAAAATCACAGTGCCCCAACCACACACAAGTAGCAAAATGGTTTTAAAGCCTTCAGGAAAGTAATATCATACACAGCATAAATAAGGACGGAGTCTGATTAACAGAACCACGATCAGTACAGTAAACACAAACTACTTTAAGTCCACCAATGCCAGCTGAGGATTTACCCTGATTTACAGTATCATAACTGAGTTCAGCCTCAGGATCTGGCATGTTCCTGAATACATCAAAGAACTTCCCAAAGAGGAAAATGGCACAAGCTGACATCTTTTGGAAAGTCCTCTGTTTTTTTCACTTTGAGAACTGGAAACTTCTCCTTTTAGCTACAGAATTCATTGTTCTTGCCAAATGAGTAAGAAATGGGAGGATTACTGCTCTGGAGAGATGGCATTTCTGGAACAGTGTTGTTTGGCAAGACAAAACATTTTCTGCTGCACACAGACAACACTAAGCTTTGTTTAGGTTTTATGGAGTTTATTAATAAAGAAAACGATTTTGGCAGATTCTTACACACATTATACAAGCTCCACATAAAGGAACATCGCAAGTCTTTAGGAAAGAATGTATTGTCTTGGCACCTACACTTTTAGGGTAACTGGATTGCATATAATGACACCACAAAGATCCTGAAAAGAGGAATGCCAGCCTCTGGGCTGAAGGCTGGGTACTACTGCAGCTTCCAAGGTACTAAGGGTCTCTTCAAGCAGATATTGTTCTAAACGTGCATTTATGAAAGGAAAGTAGTGCATGATCCTTCCCTTTTCAAAAACACTCATTCTGATGAAGATGTCACAGTATAAAATTGGAGAAATAAACCATTCCAGCAGTCTTCCCACCTAGTGCCCCATGAAGGAGCTGTACTAGAAGAGCAGGAGAAAGGGAGGGCAGAGGATGTGGAAATGAGACCTTTTTGAAGGGCTGTGTAGTTACATCTAGTAGATGCAACAGAAGTGTACCAAAGATGTCTTCCTCTCCGCACACCTGGTTTTCCTTTTTGCCATAACCAGAGCACTTAAGGGGAAAGGAATAGCTTAGGAAACAGCCAGAGATGTGTGTGGTGATGTTTGGAGCATGCCTTGATTTGGGATTGAGAAGTCATAAGTATGTACAAATGGAGCTAAAATCTTGGAAGCTCTGTCAAACTAGAAAATGTAGTCCCCATGGTATGGTTAAGGTATATATGGCATTCCACCTTGAACTGATCTGCAATTTGCTTTTAGAAGATCCAGCCAAATGGAACTGAAAAACCTTATACTCCCTGGAGTACAACATTTTATAATTGAGTTTCCAATAAATGGATTCAGGTGTAAAAGAAAAAAATATTCAGGACATGCATTTATACAGAGGGAAAAAAATCCATCAGTTCTGAATGTTTATTCCCCTCTTTTTGCATCCTATGGTTAATTGTTAATCCTTTCTTTTTTGTCTTTCTTTTGGCATGCAAAGGATGTCACCTTCTTAAAGATCTTTGAAAAATTAACATAATTATCCATTATCTTAGCCCTTTATTCTCTGCCTTTCAATATCTGCTCCTCCTAGCATTCACAATATATCAATCTCTGATCCTTGGCACTAGTACAATTCATTTTCCAGAAGATGTTATTGAGATTGTAAATAAATGCCGCAGCATCAAGGGGCAGACAAGACGGAGCCTGTCAGATCTGGAAGTCGGCAGCAAAGTTATAATTACAGCAGAGTGGTGTGAGGTGAGTTCTTTGCATCCATAGATTTAATTGTCATCAAGTCCTGGGGAATTAAACATGGGGAAAAGAAGATGGAGAGTGATAGGGGTAAAGAGTGTTACCAAGTATGTACCAGGTTGTTTTTACAGTTCCCATTACTTAACTCATATACCATCAGCAGAACAGCAAGATGCCCTAAGCTCAAATAGTAGCGTTTCCAAAAGAATGACCTCCTGTACCGAAAATATTTTACTTGCAAAAATTCTGAAAATTATACTCATGAGCTGAGCCGATGTAAAATAAAAAGTAATTTTCAGACCTAATTTTAAAGAAGATTAGGCTGCTCCAGCAGTTAGCTTAGGTCCATGGCACTTCCATAAATGTTAACACATAACAACATTCTGAGGTCAAGGGTAAACCAACTCTGTTTAGGCTAAGAACTCAAAGCAGCATGCATGAATTTGCTAAATGCTTTGCTACACCAAAATTCACATGCCCTGCGCATTTGTCTTTCCTCTTCTCCATTTCCAAAGTATTTATTTTTTTGGCAAATTTTTTTCTACCCTTTCTTCAGCAAGTTTAATAGGGAAATATTACTTGCTAAGCGTCCAAGCATCAGAATCTGGCCTGATAAGCTTTGAATATTAGTGTTCTGAATAATATTGTCTGGATGCACAAAATATGCCTAAACAGACCTCAGCATGTTTTGGTTATCTGAGGTTTTTGGTGCGAGGTCTCATTATCTTGGAGCTGAAATTGAAAATGACGTGCAAAACCTCTCTTCAGCTGTATGAATGAGTTAAAAGTCTGAGAATTTGGATGTGAAAGACACTGTAAACTTCCCTAAAATTCTGCTTAGATTTGGATTCAGGTTTAAGACCTAACATGTGAGACTACAATAGACCATCAGTTGGGGCACAAACTCATCCAGTGTGTGTTAAGTTTTATACCAAACTCTCAAATAACATTTCATTGCTAATGAATACATGTGTAACTAAACATAAGGGTGTTTACAAAATGCCTATCAAATGATGCCTGGAACTCAAGACAAGATAGCAGAAGGTGAATGTAATGTGTTTTGTGTAAATTTGGTTTTTATTTTTGAAGGATTTGCTTTGATGGATGGTATATCTAAGGAAAAAAATACCAAACTTCAATGGAGCCATTGCAGGAATTTATTTCTGGTCAGGTACCTGTCTGAAAACAGAATGAAGAGCTCTTATGGCTAAATATTTTATGTTTCTGAGGTCTAACACTAAAGATGTTCACATTTCATTACCCAGTATCAAAAAAACCCTTCAAAAATGGGTAAGGTATAATTAAATGCTGCCACTGAACATTTCTTATACTTTAAATAAATAAATAATTGACAATATTAAAAGTGACAAACAAAAATTCTTACAGAGGAGCAGCAAAGCCCAGACTTCTGGCATAACAAACTCCAGAAAATATTTGGTCAAGTTCAATTGTCAAGTTCAGAAGCCTACATTATATTTTTAACTTTACATATGGAAAATAGAAAAGAAATGTGGTATTTTAACATTATGTACTAGAGACCCTAAGGAAAGGTTGAACTCATCGGCCAGCCATAAGACAATGCCTGTTCATATAAAGTTTGCAGTCTCTGAAGTAAAGTTTTTTGCCTAAGATATTTTAAAAATTTGTTTGCAAGGAAATATTAGGGAAAAGAGAATAGAAATTATTTAAAAGAAATGTGAAAGTGAATTTTCAGCTTGTTTTTTGATTGCAGTAGATTTCTTCTTAACAGAACAGAATGTGTTAGGAATTGCTATTGCATCTTGACAAAATTTACAGTACTTTCACTGGAAAAAACAATCAACTTCTCTGGCTGTAATTTAATTTTTCTTGCAGTACAGTCTAATGTTCTCAGCTTGAGGGCAGGAAGAGAACACATTGTAATATAGCTATTTTTTCAAAAGAAATATATCCATAACAGGTAATTAAAAAAAATTGCTAAATGATACCTGGATAATGATCAGGCTAGAATTCTCAGATTGTTTTCCAGGAACTACAGGTAAGCATGTCTTACAGTAACTTAGTACTGGGGTAGTCAAAGGTTGATGTGGAAGGTCTGTGGAACAGAGGGCTGCAGATCATTGTGTGCTTTTTCAAGTGGACTCTCTTTTCTTTAGACCATATTAGAAAGTTTCTTCTACCATCTAGCACACAGAATCTGTAAAGTATTTAGATTACAAACAAGATTTAAAAATTGTTACAAATCTAATTAAATTCTATCATTTTTATAGAAATGGGGAAACATTTTGTTCTTATCAATAGAGAACAATAACCTAGCTATAGAGTTACAAGTTACTTAATTGTATGTAATTTTTAATATTTGAGGGGATTTTTTCACTATTCATTACATTCTTTAATTTTTTTTCATAAGAGAAGTGTTAGATGACAGGAGAGGTAGACAGTAGACATCAGTAGTGTTGAATGAAGCTTGCAGACAACATTAATTCTTCCCACCCAACCACCTTAATTTAAGATGTGTCAGGAGACATTTAGAGACTAACCTCATCCTCTTTTATTTTCCTGCTAATGACAAAAGAAAAATAGGCTCATGTCTTACGGAAGGTTTTGTTGAATAGGTTTATAACTTACATGGAATGCATATGCCCAAGTTGCAAATGTTCTTTCACAGCTCACACTTGGAGGATGGAAGATATCTGTTTCTCTTGGAGTTCACAAAAATCCCTTTTTTATGGTTCATGTCAAATTTGTGATATCTTTTGGTAGCTGAGCACACCAGCCATGTAACTCCTGTGCTTATCAAGGACCAAAAATTTCTCATGCATGTTGTGTAGCGGCTGAGTCAGTAACTCTAGAGGAAGATTCTTGTAGCAAGAAAGACTCTGCAATTGCTGCATCCCATTTCTTAGAAACAAAGAAAGAAACCTCATTTTCTTCACAATTTTTAAAACATAAAATCTTCTGTTTGAATTTTCAAGTGTACACCATTAATCTGCCAAAGCTATCAAACAAACAGCTGTCAAACAAACAGCTTTCCTAAACATTGAATATTTCCTAAATATTGAACTCCATAGAAAGAATCTATTTTAGCCATGTATCCTTATATGAGATTGTATTGTACTTCTGTCAAACAGCTGATTACCCGTGAATAGCATAGAAAAACCACAGAATAATAATAGGAATATCTTGAAATAGAGAGGAAGGTCAGATCTGGCTGGATGGAAGTAGCCAAGAGTCAGAATGTAACATTAGGGAAAAAGTTAAGTCACAACATTCAATAACACTTAACAGAGAGGATAATAATAGGAAAGGGAGACTCACTGCCACTGCAGAATACAGGACACTGGTGGCAAATCCTGGAATATTTAAAGAACATTTTGCAGAAGAATATGTTCCCATGATGGGGCATTGGCTCTGCATACATACACATCTTCCTGTTTGGGGATCTCCAGCTTAACACTGTGATAATGGGTTTATCTGTGCCGAGCTGACATAGAGGGCTAACACAGAGTGAGTGCCTTAGTGCCTCTGCATGCTATTCTTAGAATTTTCATGGAAGGAATAAGGGTTGACAGCAAAATCTTCCCATCTTTCATCACAACACTGAGACCTGGGGTAAATTCTGTACAAGGAACAAACAAAACATAGTAACTTCATCTGAAAGTGAAATGTGCACTTGGTTGGAAGATGTACAGCATAATTTAGTTGAAAAGTATAAGTCCCAGATCTGAGTCTAACAAATTAACCTATGTGACCTCACCAATCTGCTGCCCCAAAGGCCTTCTATTTCCATGGGCCACTAGTAGTTTTGCAGATCATGACTGATATGCAAGTATCTTAGGGATGATTTAAATGAGCCTTTCTAGACCTATCCTTTTGTGAAAGATGCTAGCACGATGGTTTGGGTGGCTCTTTGACATGCCATATTCACATGAAACACAGACACATCCCATCCCACTTTATATATTACTCATTCCCCTGAGTTGAATATCTGAAATCCTTATTGTTCTTGACTATGCCATATTGGTGCTATCCCCTCTACAATCAAGACAGAATTGAACAAAAAAGCCATCACATTTTCAGTCTCTCTGTAAATAAATTACAGTACTGTGGGTTGTAGCACTATCTAGTTAGCTAAAGGTGATGATTTTTCTGAGTACCAGCCCACTGACCAGATTGTTAGTTCCAGTTCTGATTTTGTTTGCCTTCTTTCAATCTGATAATGTCCTATGTTTGGAGGGTCTCACAGTTCACTGAACCAGCTCAGCCTCAATATAAATCTAAATAAACATGAGGCTCTCTTGTCTCTTACACAACACTGGGAATGCATAAAATTTGCAATAAAAATCTGTGGGATTTATTTAAGTAACTGTGCTCCATATCAGTAGAAAACAGAACCAGATATTGAGGAAGCTTAAACAATAAACTTGTAAAACATATAAACAAAAATGTATCAAACAAGCATTAGGTATTTCCTGAAGGGTCCTGTCTACCATGAGCTTTTTGCCTATTATTCAATACAGCTGGCCTAAAAAAAAGGGATCTGGCTTCTGCTTATATTTATTAAATCTGAAGGAAGGGCCCATCAATCACAACAATGGGTTTTAAGTATTTGCTGGGTGAGAGGAGAGTCCCATAAGCAGTCTTTGAAGTGTCTTTTGCTGAAGGTAAACATCTGAAGAACATAAATAGCTGCTCTTCTTTCCAATGAGTGACCTTGTCAAAGTGGGTGGGGGAGGGGTGCTATAATGAAAAGGAAAAGCAATAAAAGATTCCTTATGACAGCAATTTGCACATTTACTGCTCTTTGATATGTTAACTAGATTTTGCAAAACGGAATTCTTTGTCTTTTAGAGGTCCTTGGGCAGTGATAGCTCACAGTCAGAACAATGTTTTGCAACAGGCCTAATGCATCTTCTAATTAATAAGGTAACTTGGGCAACCTCTGTAAATCAGTGACATTATTACTATAACAGAACACAAGTGAATAGTTGTTTATAAGGACGGAAAGATGCTCATAACAGCAGTATCATTATTTACTGAGCTCATCGACTAAAGTGAATTGTATTGAATACAATGGGATCAATAGGTTATGGGCCCTGTTCACTAAATTTTACAAGCCATTTATGAACCTTTGATTCTAGAAAACATTCAGAACACTGAGAATGCATCACTGAGAGTTTTCAGTTTTCATACATGGCACAGGCTAAGTGACATAAATTCTCCAGCTGCTCTGTAAAAAATCGGGCAGGTCAGGTTAGGTCTTAAATCTGGTTGAAGAATAAAATAAACAGGCATGGATGCATATGTCCATTATGAGAAACCAAGCAGCTGATAAGCTAGTCCAAAGAAAGAAAAAGTAGTGATATTTTATTTAGAAATATATTGCAATAGGCAATGAATGGTATGGCAACCTCATTAGGAGATAAAACATGTGGGACTTTATGATGCAGGCAGCAAACTTAAAGTTTGCTTTCTTAGGTTCTTTCCTAGAAGCAAACTTGTTATATTACTTGGATTATGAACAAAGAAAGCTGCATTTCAGCAGTAAATGAAGTGATTCACATAGAATAAGCTGAACTATTTGGGGTTGCTCTGTGTTTTTATAAAGTAATGTAGTAACTACACAATATAGAGCTGTATGAATACTTAGCTTCTTCAAATTAGAATATTGTCCCTTGTTTTAGTGGGTTTGCCTCCTAATTCTGGAGCAGATTAATAAGTTTTTTTCTGCACTTAGCAGCACAAGCCATAGGCAAAATCAAAGTCCGTTTTTGAGCCACTCATCAACAGCCCTTGCTAAAATGAAACTTCCTTACTTAATCCCTGTGCTGATTTTGGCTGGGGTAGACTGTTTTGCTTCACAATGGCTAGTATGGGGCTTTGGATTTGTGCTGAAAACAGTATTGATAATATAGAGATGCTTTTGTCATTGCCAATACAGGGTCACAGCATTTTCGGCTTTTTTATTGCTTTTTGTAGTGTCAAGATTGCAAGGGTGCTAGAGGCTCATTGGAGGGACATTGTCACACAGTTAGGACAGGTGACTCCTGCTAACCAAAGGTATATTCCAGACCATGTGGCATCAATCTCAGTATATAAAGTGGGAAGAAGAAGGAGGAAGGGGGAGACATTTGGAGTGATGGAGTTTGTCTTCCCAAGTCACCATTATGGTGATGAGATGCTGCTGTCCTGGGGATGGCTGAACACCTGTCTGCCCATGGGAAGTAGTGTAGGAAATCCTTATTTTTATTTGCTTGCCTGTGTGTTTGATTTTAGTTATTAACCTGTTTTTATCGCAACCCATAAGTTTCTCTCTTTTACTCTTCTGATTCTCTTTTCCATCCCACTAGTGGAGGAATGAGTAAGTGTCTGCATGGTACTTAGTTCCTGCCTGGGATTAAGCCATGACAATCTCTTTCCAACAAACTCTTTTCCACACATTGATGTAATATAATGTTTATCTTTGTCACTTGAAAAGCCTTTTCCTTCTTCTGTTACTCTTGAAGTATTTACCCCACCTTCTTTCATGTGGATCAAAACCATGGAGTGAGGTTTAAGGTGATGTGAGAAATTGGGAGAGACAAATCACAAGCAAATAGAAACAAGTATTTCAGAACATTATCCCTGCTGTAAGCCTGCACCAGTCCTGCACCAGTTGGCTTCTGGATTTGAGTGGGAGCTGGAATTAATCCGTAATATATTGCCTCTGGCTATGCAATCCCACATACCCCAAAGTGTTTAGCAGAGGGAAGGAGTGAAAGAACCAGACAAAAGCAATACAGGCCCACCCTATCTTGCATTGGAAATGGTTTATTTGTAGACTAGGTCCTGGAAGGGACACAGCCTTGCCTTGAGGTGGAAGACCAACTAACACACTATTCCAGCAGAGTTTCTCCTTGAGATTGCTGACTGTGCTGATAAATGCTGAGACTGAGTATGCCCAGGTGACAGCAAAGGCCTGCCTTTACCCTCATCACTCCCGCATGAGACCTTTGTGCTGAAATAATGAGCAATCCTTGTTCTGGCGGAAAGGAGACACTTCAGCTGTAGATGAAATTACAAGGAGAGGAAATATTTCCACCTCCCAAGAGCTGGCAATGTAAGTGATAGTCTGAGCATTCACAAATTTGTTCGCTGAGAGACTGTGGCTGGCCCTTATCATCTCATTTAGCTGCATGATTCTGAGACACAGCCAGAGAAGTTCCTGGTTTGTCTGAATATCTCCTCTCAAATTCTTAAAGATTTATCCTTGACTTCTTACTTGAAATTTGGCTGAAGACTTTTTTTCTGTTCCATATTCTGAATGTCCATTCATCATGAAATGGGCTGGTGTCACCCTCCAGGGACTTGTATATTATCTCTTTCTTAGTATTACTTCTTTCCATGATCTTCTCCATGTGAAATGTGTTGTGTGGATTTTTTTTTTCCTTTCTTTACCTCAACTCTTCTTGTACTAAGCATTTTTGCTAGCAAAGGCAATGTCTCATAAATATATTCCTTGTTCTGGGAGAAAGATTAATTTATCACTAAAATAGAAATGTACGTAAGCCAGTAGCCCAATATCTGTGGCTGGCTGAGTAAAGATTATGAGTCTCAGTACCCTTTCCTGTGAGGTTTCATCTGCTTCTGAATGTTGTGCCTCTGGCCTAATCCATACCATTAAAGGCAAGAACATGTAAAACTCCTCATTGTCCATGGCCAGACAATATAACCATCAGGTCACTGTCTGCTTTCTAGTTAGAGAGGTATTATCCCACTGAAGTCAGATTTACACCAGTATCAGTGGGAGCAAAATTAGGTTTCCCCTATAGTTGCTGTTAACCTTTATCAGTATCACCCTATAGTACTGAGATGGTAGCATTAGCAAACACTACACAAGGCTGATCTTCAATAGCCATTCTCTCATTTATTTTTTGCTGATTTATTGCTTCACTAATGACACAATAGATTTTCCCATTAGTTTATTATTATTATTTATTATTGGTATTAGTGTTATCCTGAAAGAAAATGAAAACAAAAAACTGACCTCATCTCAGCATAGCATAGTATTTTCAGGAGTTCAGAAACGCTGCACAGAATGGACAGTTTCCACTTCACCAGTGTTCAATCACTGGCATTTGTCTTTTGTATCCCAGAGCAATTGCATAACTCTAATATTGACCTTAACCAGAGCCCTTTGTTTCTCACCCTAACAGCCAAAAGCATTAAAAATGCGTGTTTACTTAATTTGTCCTGGCATGCAGTGTAATTACAAGCAGTTTGTTTTCTCTGTTGTAAAATATGGGTTAGAGAAGAAATAAAGTAATGTGGAAAATTAACATTGTGATGTACTGTATAGTGGAATAACACTAAAAACACTTAGCTGTGTTAGTACTGGAGGTGCTATATGCGTTTTGTGCAAGAGCAATAAAGAATTAAATGCCTCCTTCTAAACTATATTTGCATGATTTTCAACTGCAGTAAAATTAATCTGAGCTGCCTCCAAGAATGAAAGAAAAAAAGTCAAAGTGCAGATAGAACTAAGCAGCACTCATGCAGCCTTTAAAGTTGTAGTTTTATATTTTGTGAATTCCAACACACTGCTTAGTGATGTCTGGGATTCTTATAGGTCTGGATGAGGGAAATACATTTACAGATTCCTAGACAAAGTCTAGCACTCACCATAGCTGTGCCTTTGGTTGACAGGACTTTTCTCATGTATCAGCAGATCTGGAAACAGACCAGGCAAGTGTGGCAAGGCAGCTTGCTAGGGTATTTTCTTTCTTTGAGCGTCTACAGTAAATATTGCTTCTTAATCCAGCATTACTACTCCTCATCTCTGTTAACTTTTTCTGTGAAAAATTCACTTTGTCCTCTGTCCCTCCTTTATAAATGTACCTTTTTCTTTTTGAAATACTAAGAGCTGTCCTGTAAAATTATTTATATCAGTTAAAATCAATGGATTTAGGAAAGTATTACCTGTTTATACCAAAATCACCAACAGTATAAAACACCCCTTTGTCATTCTTTTCCTATACTTCTTAAAGATTTTTTCTTTGTTTCTCCTTTGATATTTTCTATGGAAGTATTTAGATAATGAAGCAATATGAATTTAATTTCCCAAAATTTCTGTACATTTGAGATGTCAAAAAAGACCAACAAAAAAACCCAAAACAAATCCAAAACAAAAAAACCAAACCAACCCAAAAAAAATAATTATAACCAAACAAAAATCTCCCCCAAAACTCCAAAAAACAGGGGGAAAATGCATAAACTAATCCATTCATTATGACAAGGAGGACTTTTCCCCTCCTTTTTTCCTCAAGAAATGTTTGGCACCAGAGATATTTGTTAAAAAATATACCTCTGGGTGAAAGAAAACATTTGAGCTCTTTGTTGGTATTTTGCTGTTATTTCACTTTTTGGGGTTTTTTTGGTGTAGAATTGCCCCAAGCAAAAAAAAATACACTGCTTTGCTACAGTGGGATGCACACTCTCTTCTCACTAAGAATTTCTCAGTGCCCTTATTCTGGCCTCTGTGCAGAAGATTTTAACCACTTTGCAAACTGACTCGTTTATATCTTTTAATAACAAGTTGGGATGAATCTGGAAGACGTGAGTTGAGACAGCGGTTGAGAACAAATCCTGCTTTAACTTACTGCAAACTGAAGCTAGGAAAGTCATTAGATTAACCTCTCTTGACAGGTCAGGCTCAGCAAATATTCTTAAAAATAACTCTTCCAGTAATTTATGACCTTTGGGGAGCATAATCAATAGTGTTAAGAGGAGAGGCAGCCAGACAGCACTTCCTGGTAGGAGAAAGTTTCTTGTCTTTGTAATGTTTGCATTCTGTCTGCTTGTATGCAATAAGACTGACTTGCCAGTGATATCATACCCCTTTTACTCCACCAGTTTTGGAGACATACTTTTTTATTGTCAATTTACTGTCTCCTCTGTTTTTGCATACAGTATCTAATTCCAACAAAACCAATGCACAAATGTGATTACAAAGTAAGGGGAAAATGCACAGTTTGTTTTCTTCCACATTCCCTCTAACCTCTCTGGATCATTTGAGGGAGAATGGTCTTCTGCCCCAGGATGTCGTAATGCAAAGTCTTAAACATATACTTCATTTTAATGCACGAGGAGTTACTCATAGTGCTTAATTAAGCATGTTCTTACATCCCTCTAAGTGCCTAGGGAAATATTTTGCTCAGCCTTTATATTTTTTTTAATGTTGGATAAACTACAGAAAATTTGAACATGCAAGTGGCAACAATATTTCTGTATTTATTAATAATTTAAATGTATTTTATTGCTGGTGAAATTTCCTGTAGCTTTTTTTAAAATAAAGAGCACTGCCTTGGTTATTCAAAAATAGAGCCTTTCCTTCAGGGCTCAGTATTGAAGTTCCATTTTCTGAAACTCGAGACCCTCAGGAGGATACATTGATTTCAGTAAGGCCTCACATTCACATGCTCTAGCCACATGGGCCTGCCCCAAGCCGGACTACTGCCCATCTTTCTCTGCAAGGACTTCTAGGCACATAGGAAAGGATACAGCATGTCACAGTGTAATAGGATACTGCACTTATTTTGACACCACCAGGAAAATTACTGGATGTTGCCTTTTCCAATGTCCTTGGAGTGGAACAACAGTTTTGGAACTCTAGAGAATAAAAATAATTCAGAAAGAAAATCATTCATGCTCATGGTCTTTGCAGAAGCTTTAATACACATTGCTTCAGGCAGCTTTGTGTCCAATGCTATATCTGAGGAAAGATACCACCTTTTCTCCAGTGTTACAATGAAAATGAAAATGATAACTTTTTCATCCCCCTGCTTTCTGTATTCACTGCCAAGCACATGATGCAGAGTGGTACAAAGTCCAGTCGGAGGCCAGTAGCTAGTGGTGTACTCCAAGAATCAGTACAGGTTCGAGTCCTATTTAACACCTTAATTAATGATATGGATGATCAGAATGTGCCCTAAGCAAGTTTTCAAATGGTGTAAAACTGGGAGAAGTGTCTGATAGGCCAAGGAAGTGTGGTGCTATCCAGAGAGACCTCCAGAGGCTAAAAAAATGGGCTGACAGGAATCTCATAAAGTTCAGGATCCTGAGATCCTGAAGTGCAGAGTCCTGTGCCTGGGAGGAACAATTCTGTGCATAAATATATACTGGGGGACACCCAGATGCAAAGCGGATCAGAAGAAAAGGATCTTGTGGTCCTGGTGAGCCCCAAGATGAACATGAGCCAGAGAAGTGCCCTTGCCGTAAAGAAGGCTGCTGGTATCCTGGACAACATTCAGCTCAGCGAGATGGCTTGCTTAGGCTAGAGAAGAGAAGGTTCAGGAGGGAATCTTATTGATACATATAAATGCCTGAAGGGAGGGTGTAAAAATGAGGAAGCCAAACTTTTTCAGTAGTGCCCAGTGACAGGACCAGAGTCACTGAGCACAAACTGAAAAACACAAGAGATGTTGTCTGAATCTCAGAAAAGACATTTTTTTGCCGTGAGGGTGGCTGAGCACTGGCATGGGTTTTCCAGAGAGGTTGTGGAGTCTTTATTGTTGGAGGTACTCGAAAGCCATCCGGACACAGTCGTGGACAGCTTGCTGTAGGTGGCTGTGTTTGAACAGGGGTGTAAAACAAGATGACCTCCAACTTGAATCATTCTGTGATTCTGCAATTCTGTGAACATGAAACTCTTGGAAGATTATCATGAGTGGAAATAGTGAACACACTGCTGTTCTCCAGATCTCTTTCCTTTAGAGTTTGTGGCACAAAATCTCTGTCATTTTCCATGGAACACAAAAGTTTTCCTCTAGATGCAGTGACATTGGTAGTCCTTGCACCAAAATTAGTTCCTGGCTAGGCTTTACCATAATTTTACCTGGGATTTTCTCAATAGTACATGCCTGTATGTTCTTCACAGCCAGCCTGATGATTCTGAAAAGCACCAGACCTAGTCCACAAGGCATTATACAGAGAGTCATCATGTTCTTATTAAATCCATGGCATAGTTGGTCTGCATGTGCACAGAGAATATGATCAGGTTTCAAGATCTGTACTGTACCTCAGCCAGAGGAATAGCTCTGTCTAGATGCTAGGACATCCTGGCATCTCTCCTGGCACCTATCAACTTCCATTCATAAAATTTTTGAGGTGTTAAAGACATGAAAAGTTTTGATAAACAATTTGTCTGTAATCTGGCACAATATTTTTTAGAAGTTGAATGGGATAGGACAGTATTTTCAACATGTGGTTGTTTTATGATGAGACATGGAACCTTGTAAATACTGCAATGATTTACAAGAGTCAACACGGTGAAATTAAAAAAAAAATGTATTTTTAATTATGGTCCCTGCACTCTCCTAGTTTGTTTTCCTAATTGTCATCATTACAGATTGCATTGTCAGCAAGGCGGAAGATCAGTATCCCAAAAACTTGCAGTACACAACACAGCTTAAGATACCCATAAATAAAGATATATGTTTTATGACTGAAATGGAACATTATAATAATTTACCTTGAATGCTTGAATAATTATAAGTAAAATGTGTTACCCAGTAATTCCTATGTCACACTACTGAAGAATAATCAATCCATGCATAAAATTTCCCTACCTTGAGCAGGTTACAAAATGAATCTACTTGTTTTGAAGAAATATTGATAAAGAAGGAATAAACAAAAAAATGTTTTTAAAAGCCAGAGATTCTACTTACTATATTATGGTAAAAAATTATTTTTATATATATGTATATATTTACCTTCAGATTAGTTTTCATTTTGTAGTTACATTTAAAGGAGTAAACCCAAATAATTCACCCAATAATTTAGCTTATTATCTGTGGACATTGTGACTTCTGGCAAGTCTTAAGACATCAGCCTTTACCAGAGATGCAATAGTTTTTCTTAGTTTCTACTGCAGTGTATTTATAAGAAATGAAAAACAGAGCCCATAAGCAACCAGAAGAAGCAAACAAACAGGTACAGAAGTGCTATCTTTCTCCTTATATAATGATGTAGGGTGCAATTACGTTTTATTATCCTTTGTGAGGGATTAGAGAAGTCAGTTGTGACTTCAGAGTTAATCATATCATCATCCAAACCATATGATAACAACAACAAAAACATCAGTGGCATCTACTGTGTCCTGCAGCCCAAGTAACAACATTCTCTCCTTCCTTGTAATAAACTATAAGGCCAGTACTGCCTTCGTATTCCAGTCCAATGTGTTTCCACATGTAGAATGTGTGGGTTTTTTTGTGAGACATCTGTTATACCAAATCCTAAAAATACATTCACTCAGTAAGGCTGAAGTGAATATCATTAAAGTTTGTTCTGCAATTCTCTAGAATATGGACATTTCTGCCCCTATTTTTGACACAAGGCTTGTGAGATCCTTGAGCCTCCTTTGAAGAAGCCCCCATCTTTCACAGTATGTACTCAAGCTGAGGTTACCATCTTTATGTGATCTGTGTTATGTGTTTGTGTTCTTACATAACCTTTGTCAGATACAACACTGACCAGTGCAATTAAGCACATCCTTGTTTCAAGACTCCAAATGCTCCCCCTTTCTCCTTCCTCCCCCAGCTTTATATGCTGGAATGGTGTTGTATGGTGTGGAATATCCTGTTGTCAGTTGGGATCAGCTGTTCTGGCTGTGTCACCTCCCAGATTCTCGGGCCCTCCTTGCTGGTGGGGTATGGAGAGAAGTAGAAAAAGCCTTGATGCTGTATAAGCACTGCTCAGCTATAAAAAACCCAAACATTCCTGTGTTATCAACCCTCTGTTCAGCACAAATCCAAAACACAGCCCCATGCAATTTACTGTGAAGAAACTAAACTCCACCACAGCCAAAATCACCACTCTTCTGTATCTTCATGTATATGTAGTTGAATGTATGTAATTGTAAATTCTTTTCCCATGCTTATATTTTGTAATGTTGAAATAACAGCAAATCTTAGAAAATTAGAATGCAATTTTTAAAAAAAATTTTATTGCCCGTTGTGGTATCATTAGCCTCACTTCTGAGGAAAAGGTCTGCATGATGTCCATCAAGGACAGAGACTCTTAGTCTCATTCAGCATTGTGTTCATTAACAGTACTTTTCAACACACCTTTTGAAAGAGACCTATGCATTTCAAATTTATGATTCTGAAATTCAGTGCTGATAAGTTGCTACTGACTGAAAAAATTGTTCATATTTAGCTGAAATAAATGTATCACTTTCCTTTAGTGTCTTTTTTAAGAAATGATGAACAAGGCTCTCTTATGAAGATGTGTTTCATTTCTCTCCACTGACTTATTGATGGGAAGGTTCCATGCCATCCCTGCTGATAAGTGCTTCAGTATTTTTCCTGGCTACAAATGTTCCAAACAGATGGTTTAGAAGTTGCTGGATGTAATTTTTGTGTTTATAAGAGGACATACCACTGTCTGATGAAAATGTACACAGCTAGAGGTAAATAACTGTAGGTGGGCAGTGTGAGATGTCAGGCTAGAAGTAAATCTAGACAATGCAATTAACTAAGGACAGTTTTTTCACCCCATTTTTTTCCCTATTTAGTTGCTAGCTCTATAGACATAACGTTGTATTTTGAAAGGAGGCAGTAGTTATTGATACCTAAATTTTTTTTTTCCAGGATACTTCCCCCTTCCCAATGTGCTCTTGATTGCATGAGGAAATCCTTTCAGCCTGTATTGAAATCAGTAACTTGTGTAAAGATTGACGACATTGAAACCATTAGATTTGAATGTCTTAATTTGAAAATAACCTGGAGGCACTTATTAGACCTACTTTTCTTGTAAGCATTTGATTCACAGCTGCTGAGAAAGGTTTCATCACATATGATACTTGGGGCACCTGCTTTGTCATGTCAGAATGACAACTGGGTTGGATGCCAGGTTGACATGGAATAACATGAAACAATCCATCCAGCTGCATAGAAATTCTTTAAATGCTTCTCTTGTAAGCGTAACAGCACCCATTGGAAAGAGAAAAATCTGTGCAGACCATGAAACAGATGTTATCTATCCTCTTGTTCTCTGAACGCCCATGGGTGCAAAAAAACCTGTGTCTCTTCAGATCCTATACTATTTTATGGCAGCATTTTCAGAAGGAGAATAAGCTTTGCAATGACCAGTTGGAGTTTCTGTTGTTCCATGCTGAGAGCAAAATGGAAAATAGGGGCAGAGTTTGTAGCTTTTCTTTTCTCCTTACAAGTGCATATATGTTATTTTTGCAATACTCCCTTTGTAGGGACTGTAATCTCTTTCGTTTTTGCGCTCATAAAATAACAATTCTCATTCTATAAATCAATCTTGAAGCATTGTCAGGTGCTATACTAATATATGGATATTTATTGTGCATGAGACCTTTATAAACTAAGCTTGAAGAAACAGGCAAATAATAAGCTGGAAATGTCTGGTTTCATTAAGAAGAATATCTTTAAAGATTTGAAGACTGTTTTGAATACCTGAGACAAGTAAAATTTGCCTCATGTTGAGTAGATCCTAATGCTGTACTGAAACTTCTTTTTGCAATGTAACCAAGTTTTTCCATCATGGAGAGATCACAGAGTGCTAGTCTTAGCTCAGGTTTAAATTATTCAAAACTAATTTTTTCTTATACCTTATAATGGTTATAGCATCATCCAATTCCAAAGTGCTGATTTTTTTCACAGAAGTGTGTATTCGTGGTTTCTACTACTCAGAGCCAAATCTTGTTTCTTTGTATAGAACACATGTAGACATAGCACAGACTGACATATCATTACCAACATTTTGTAGGCAAAATTGATGCCTCCTTGGCAAACCTACTACCTCTGATATATTGGAAATCCCTCTTTTAAAGTATCTTCTTCTCTGTTTGTTCAGTTCCTTCCAAACCATCAGCTATTTTTGACAGCATAGCTTTTCAAAAGCATCTTGTTCAGACAGGTTCCTTTGTTACACGTATAAAGTTATCATTATGTTCTGAAAGGTATGTCCCAGGATATTTTCCCCGTAAGAAAGTAAATTATAATTGTATGTGACATTTCAAAGGTGAGGAAAAGTGTTACAGGGAGGAATTAAGATAGACTTTTAGAATTCAATAAGAAAGTGAGCTTACCTCACTCCTTAGTTATGTCTACAATTAATCTGAAATGGTAGGCCTGAAAAAAAGGAAACCTCAAACTTGGAAGAGGCTAGATTCACATATTTTATAATTCCTTCAAGTTCAGAGGCACATTCCACTATTACAATGGACTAAAGACAAAAATCCTTCTGAATTACAATGAGTACTTGTTAAACTCTGACTTTGCATGCGCATCAAAAGCTTTCTGAACACTGATGTCCCTTATTTATCTTTCCCCTTTCTCTTATGTAATGCTCTTATATTTTTTAATTACATAGACTAGTCACACAAGAATCAGTGGGATCTTACAAAACCCAACACATTGAAGGATGCTTACATTTTAGCAAAAATACAGAAGATTTGTAATTGGTGTAATTTTCCTTTATAACCTATTAATAAAAATATTATAGGCTTTCTTCTGTATTTAAGAATGTCTTTGCTCAATGCCTCATGATTCCCTTTGTTCAAAGTCAATGTCTAACAGATTGCTTCTCTTATTGAATTGATATTCCTTTTTTTTACAGAATTGTAAGAATTGCTCATTTTGGAAAAAAAATTCCATCATTTTTCTGTCAACTATCTTAGATTTACTGTACTTTACAGGTAACATGGATTTAAATGGAGGATTACAGGCTATCCAGGCAATTGGTTGAGTCACCAGCCTTGGAAGAATTTAAAAGATGTGTAGATGTGGTGCTTAGGAACAAGGCTTAATGGTGGATCTGCAATGTTTGGTTTATAGCTGATCTTGATAATCTTAAAGGTCTTTTCCAATCAAAACAAGAAGTATCTCTTTCGGGTGCAGTATTAATGTGTTTGTCCAAAGAAAGCTATTTGTTGGACTTGCTGTATTTCTGCTCCAGGTGATTTGCCAGGGGCACAGAAGAAATTGCCTGCCCCAGGACTTCTGTAATAGCAGAACTCTGGTTCTCTGACTAGCTGCTTTTTCTAACATGGTATCAGCTCCTAAATTTATATTACAGATGATTAAGAGCAGTAGAGATGTATCTTAACAATGTACAGAAAATACTGTGGGAGTAGCCATAACGTAATGTTCTCAAATTGCTGATGAGGGACCAACCGTAAATACCTGCCAAACACCTGGGGAATAAATTCTCCTTGTTAACATTTCAAATTCACCCAAGAGAGATTACTCCTTCTTCTTCATGGTATGGATGTTAACTTCAGAATGGAATTACAAGTTGTTTATGCTCTTGTGTCTTTTTTTTCCTGGACTTCTTAGATTCCTGCAGCTGAAAAGATGAACTGGCGTCTGAGTGTGTGTATCTCACAAATAACTCCAGCTGTAGCCAGCAATTCTAAATATCAGATGTTCTTCTCTTCCTTAGTCATTAGAAGGTATAAGCACTTTTTAGTCAAGGTATAACTCATTTGATCATTCAGAATAAACATAAGCATGTGAGTGTCATTATTTTAGGCCTTGAAGAAGTGAAGTTTTATAACAATGCTAGGAGATGGATCAGCATAGAACTAGAACGGCAGACAGATCCTACAGTAGTCTTTAAAAACAAAATTATATACAGGCATAGTGAATTGAAAAACAATTCCACCATTTCTTATTCAAATGCAATGGAGAAAATGCAGTTTTGCTACAGAACAGACTTTGTGAACCAGTCAATATATAGACAGTTTGTGCTCACTTCTGAGCATAAAGGCACACACTTGAGGCATGCAAGTGGAGATACATGTCTGAGAGAGGTGTATAAATTCATAGGTAGGTCTGCAACACAACCAAAAACCACAGAAAACAGGAACGGCCACAATGCTTCTATTAAAATTAAAATGTACAAATGGAATATAAGTCCTTTAACCTTTGAATGTCTAAAAATACAGTTAATATGCATTATTGATAGCTTATTCAAATTATATTATATCATTACTGAAGCTGGTAGAGACAATGCTTGAGAGGAAAAAGAGTATAATACTTTCTTGTTTAAGCCTGTCTATATTATAGTGGGTAAAAAAACCCAAGAAACCCCCAACCCACCAGCCAAAAACCAACAAAATACCTAAACCTGAGAACATTAAATAACACAATAAGAATGAATATATGTAACGTAAATTAGAAATTAGTATTTTCTTCAGGAAAACTCTTGGAAGCCTAATTTCCCAAGCTTTGACAGGTAACAAGCAACTGCTAGTTGTCAAGAAGTTAGACTTGTAACCAAAATTGGAGGGAACATATAGATAGTATTTCAACATATCAAGAAAAATTTTCCTCTGAATGTTTGAAATTAACTATAAGAATTGAAAAGGCAGGTGAAAATAAAATCCACAATCTTGGAAGTCTTAGAAAAGTTCTTATTTAATCTCCACGCTAGAATTCCTTGAAAATATCCATAGATCCTAGAACGTCTAAGGAATTAATCTAAGTAGAGTCCTTTGTTCTGTGTCTTGGCTGTATAGGTCCTTGAAGATCCTACTTCACTGTGTACTTAGCTGAAAGTGAAAATCAGTAGTCCTTTCTCTGTGCTAGGATCATATTCAGAGGAATTTTCAGTGTCAAAAGTTAAAAAGAAAATAATAGTTTTCTGTTCTTGATCAATGAGTACAAAACAAATGTAAGGGTGAATACTGTAAATTTAGAGCTATGACAGCTGTTGAAGCATAAGAGATCAAATGAAAGAAGTAATATCAAATGTAACTCAGTAAGAAAAACCGAAATGCATCCTATGAATGTAAACAGATATGATCGATCAATCATTTATGGTGCCGCTTGGTCTTCCTGAGGCTGTGGTTCTAGCAAGGTCAACAACTAGATCCAAGGGCCCTGATTATGAATCCAAGGTGTCCCTTTTCATTGCAGTACATCCAATGTGGATTGTAAAACGTCTTGTTCTAACTATGTGTTTGCGTTAGATACAGGTGGGTCTGTTGGAAGGTGGTCCCCACCACTCCACCACCACTTTGTTCTTTTATGAGTTTTCCCACTGGGCACTGAGATGACTAAAATGCGTCTAGGTTTTACTCACTCAGCATCTGGCTGCTGGCATTCCAGCTTACATCATTTGATTTTTAACCCATTTTTATACCCCCTGCACACCTTAAAGATTCTGCTTTGGATGAAAAGACAACATGTACTTTTTTACTCATGCAACTCTTTCACAGATTGTCTTCAGCTGGAGCTTTGCTGAAAGGAAGATGAAAACAACCCAAATGTAGACTGAAGATCTGTAAAGGGGCGCTGTGCTACATGTCGGCTTTGAATAACTTGTTGCTGCTCTCTTTAAAGTGGTTTAACTGTATGATAGGATAGGCCTGTGTCAATCTTCATGGACTATTTACTTTTAAGCATTTTTAGAAATAACAGCTTATTTCTCTTTCATATAATATGCTTTAGTTTCCTTTTTTGATATGCAATAATATTGATAAAATTACACTTTGTAGAAACTATATTTTGAATGGAATTGAAAGAAACAAAAAGAGACTTGAATGGACTAAATCAATGCCATAAATGCATAAGTAAAATATGTTTTCTAGAATATAGCTTAGTAAAAAAGGAAGCACAATGCTTAGAAAACTTAAAATTATCCATTCTTTTTCAGCTTTAGTCCATGTTTCTAATTTGAGAAACTGTAGGCTGCCATTGCCACTAAAGAGTCCTCCTTCAATAAAAAACAAAACAAAACAAAGAACAAAACAAAGGTTTTTGAACCAAAATTAAATTGCTAGAAAAAAAAGAAAAATAAAACCCAAACCTAAAAGGAGATGCTTTTCAAGTGCATCTTTTATTGATCCTCAGCAATATGCTTCCTCTTAAGAGTGGCATTTCTGTCACAAGAAAGAACCCAGTGTCAAATTATTAAAACTGGTACATAAAATTTCAGAAGAAAATGTCCATAACTTATATGCAACTCTGATAATCTGTTTTCTATCAGAAGGAGGAAACCAATCCAATTGAGGGGTTAGTCATGGGTTTCTGACTGTGCGTGTGAATGAAAGTTCAGAGAGGTTCTTACAAGGACCATGGACAGTTCCATGGCTGGTGCAGCTGCTGTTCTGGAGGCTATCAGCCCACAGAGCAGGAGATGGATTTCTTCAGGGACATGGCTCTCACCTTTGTCTCTCTGGTTATACACCCATGTCCAAAAACAAAGGTTCAGTGTCTTTTGTCTCATTACTGTATATTTTTCTATCCAAGAATTATCCAAAAATTACTTCTTGCTTGTACTTCCTTTTGTCATATTGTAATTTAATTTTCAATTATTCATTATCCACTCTCTCCAATTAAAAAACACCAAAAACCAAACACTTACACATACAATTTTCTGATATATCAGTGTTTCCATTGTCATTTTTTCACTTCTTTGGCATTTTCCAGTTCCTAGACTGACTACTTCCTGTGACAATTCTGGGATGCTAGGTTCTCTTTCCTGTTCTCCCAATCCTCCCAACTACTGTGCTCCCCACCTATCCACCAGTAGGCTGAAAACACTTCACAGAGATTCATTCACTCAGTTATTCTTCTTTGTTAGTCACAAATATAAAATAACCACAGAATCACAGAGCTGACAAGGTTGGAACAGACCTTTGAGATCATCCGGTCTAATCTTCCACCTACTACCCCCATAATCACTCCTACATCATACCCCCAAGTGCCACATCCAGAGACCTCTTGAGAATTCCACCAACTCCCTAGATAAGTTATTCCAAAGCCCAGACACTTTTTCAGTGAAAATGCATTTTCTAACATCTTGCCTGGACCTCCCACAACACAACTTAAATGCTCTTCCCCTCAAACCTTCACTTAAGACATGTCAAAAGAGACTTACCCCCACCTGGCTATACCCTCCTTTCAGGCTGTTGTAGAGAGTGATAAGGTCTCCCCTGAGATTTTTTTTCCTTAGGCTAAATATCCCCAGCTTTCTCCAATGTTCCACATAGGACATGTTTTGCCCCAGTTGATTGTCTCAACATATTTATTTGTTTCACCTATTGATTACAGCATTTCTTCTATCACCTTAAAATATCCCATAAATTATTATTTTAACTTTTAAGCTTGGAATTCTGCTACTAATCTTATCATACATGCTCTGCCCCACCAAGGGAGGTAATAAGCATCAAGCCGACTTATTGGGAGGAAGTGGTGAAAAAAGCTCAAATGCATTTCTAAGAACAATGTTTAAAGGAAGAAACTGTGCTGGATGTAGAAGGCCATTTCTAGACCATTTCTGCTGTCCTGAAGAAGATGTTAAAAATATGGGCTGGACAGAGTAAGACCCTATAACCTAGTTTTTGAGGGTATAATCATATAGCCTGTATTGTCTGATGCATAGTCATAAGAGAAGTGGGATCTCCTTTGCTAGCTCGTGTTAGGACCTAGTTCTTATGGTAGCTCAAGTTCGTAATTCTCCCTCACTCGAGATGGCAGAGGCTTAAGTAAATATGACTGCAGCCATCAGCATTACCAAATTCAACCAAGTGTTTAAGGACATACTTAAACATTTGTGCTCTGTGAAATCAGGACCTTCACAGGATTACATTTTTTTACAGTTACATATTTATGCAGTTTGAAATGCAATGTTACTCTGAAATAGTGGAAGAAACACAGGATTTACTTGTGCCTCATACCTGTGTTCCATAAAAGCTGATTGTTGTTATCCTGTTAGTAGTGGCAAATTGGAGCATGACAAGCTGCAAAAAGGGCAGTCTTCTAAATCATGTTGAAAAGGTCTCTGAAGGTAAAAACAGTGAACACAATAAACCTTCTTTTCTTGTAACAGAAACTTATGCTTTCCTTTTAGAAATAAACAGTAAAGCAAATCTGCTATTTTAAATAGGACAAAACTTATTTGTTTTGCCATATAGTAAAGGTGTACTTTCAATTGATATCTATATTTTTCCCCAGGAATTAAATTAATTTGTGGTTTATTGTGTAACCACATCAGCTCAACATTTTTTTTACCTACAAATAAATATTTAATAGTAGCATTTGATGAAAACACTACAGATAATTTAAAGGCATGTTAAAATGAATCACAAAGCAAATAAATATTACATAGTAAAATCAAGCCCTTGCATATTATGGTTAATTATTTCTGACAAAAATTAATGATTTTTTTTTTCAGTTTCAATGTTTACTGAGTTTCCCATTACAATTGTGTATCATGAACTGAATTATTTTTACTAGTTTTTAAACTAGGTTTTATTCAATTTTAAAAGTTAAAATTATCATAACCAAAAACATCTTGTCAAAGACATCCTGTGTTTGAAAAGAGGCTTGGTCCTTTCATATCTGAAGCACAGGAAGAATTTTGTCAATTCAGAAAGTGAGAGGAGAAATTAGAAAAAGATTGTTTTTTTTAATATAGATCAAGTATAACTGGTGAATAGAAACTGAAGTCAGGTCAGAAGAAGCTGTTACAGAAAATGGGGACATTGCTTCAGGTTAACGCTGTTTTAAAGTTCCAGCAATACCTCACTATGAAAACTGAGCTCAGCCACCCTACAGGCCAGAGGACTACTCAAAGCATATTCTGAAGCATAATGGAGACACAAATGCAAGGATATGACATCCATTATCTAAAGATACAGAAATATAAGACTGAAGGCAAAATTTTTAGTGTAGGGACCCACAACTTTTCATTCAGTCCTGGAAACAGTTAAGATGCTGAAAATGCTCATGGATTTTAGATCAGTGACCTTTTGCTTCTGAAGTGCATCTGCATCTAGAGATTGGAATGTAAGCTGTCTTCTGTAAATCCAGGTGAAACTATCTGGAGGTAGGCACCTCCAAACAGTGTCTGGAATCAGCAAATCCATTCTCCTCCATGACTAACCATGGGGCTGGTGAATATAGTAGTGCAAGCCAGGCCTCCTGAAGAGAGATGGAGGGCACAGTCAGAAGCAGGAAAGGTCACTTCATGGACTATTTTCCCAAACTTCTACAGCCCCTAGCTGTATATTCGCAAATAGAATTACCAAAAGAGTTCACTTAAAGAAAGAGATGTTTCTACTTCCAGACCACAGTCTGCTGGATCCTCACTTTAAAACTGATGCCTATTTATCTTCACAAGCTACATTAATTGTCAATAGCAGTGTTCACAAGTCTCAGTGGGATATACATAATTGAAGGTATGAATACAAGCAGTTTGTGCACTGCTCTGTCATTTGTAGTGTGTCTTACGAAAATAATCCTGTCTTCCCTAAATCCCAGTAATAAGAAGAAACATGACTAAGTTTTCAGTCATGAATATGTCAACAACTGCAGTTAGACTTTCATTTTAAAAGAATTGTTCTTATGTAGAAGTGACAGCTGTCAGAACTCCCATGGTCTGGTATTCTCCTCTGTAATAAAAATTTTTAACTGAAAGTACTGAGTTGATACATGTTTTCATAGGATGACTGTGGGGATTCACTGATCAGTGACGCAATGCCAAATATAGCTATTTTTCACATCCAGACTTCAGCTAAAGGTGGATGAACTTCCTTTTTTCATTTTTTGTTCATGGGAAAAGGCTACTTTCCCAATTTATTTTGTGTTACTACAAACCTCTTCTAAAATTATATCAGCTAATGAAATTTTAAGAAAAGATAAAATGCAGAATAAAAGTTCTAAAGTAAGGTCTCACTATTAAAATAAAGAAAACCCAAAACTCAAACTATTATCTATAATCAAAGCAAGCATTAATAGAAGAAGCTATTTTCAGTCCATTTTTTCAGTAGTCTTCCTAAATGGCAGTGACATTAAGGTATTCTCATTATTATTTTGACTAATGTTGTAGGTCTGACCTGTTACAAAACCTAAGTCAAGGGGATCCTTTTTCACCTATTTAATTTGGTATCACATCAAGATTTTTACATGGAAGTTGTGGAAGTTTAGCCTTTAGGTCTATTTTACCCTTTTTTGATATTAATTTAGAGATGCACTTATTTGTTCTGTGGTAATTGGTATTCCTAATTTTCTAGAATTTAATTTTTACTTTCTGGAAAGCATTATTTTGAATTTAAGTGTCTATAGTAAAGTAGAGAAAATGAAGTAGGAAAAAGAACCTGTATATATATTTAAAAAAAAAAAGGGAAATAACTCACATGTTCCCTTAATCATATGCCTGGTTTTCTGGGACCTGGCTTAAAATCATTGAAGTTGGTGAGTCTTTACTGGAGTCCTGAGCAAGCACAATGAAGAGCACAATGAAAATCAGACTTTAAGAGCCTTTTCAGGGAGCACTGCTACTGTGCAGTGGGTAGTACAAGGTTTGGTGATGATGGTGTGTGCAAGTAATGCACCTGGGAATGAAAATATTCCATTTCATGATCCTTGTTTGGACTATCTGTCTATTTTGTCTGTGAAATTGTTGAGACTAATAAGGAGCTCTGGATTTTTCTGGCCTCAAAGTCAGCATATTGGATTGTCTGTAGATACCTTGTATGCAGTTATATACAGAAATGATCAAGAACTAAGCACTCACTTCACAGATAAAGTAAGCAGATTCTGTCCAAATATTCACTGTCTGCCAGGTCAGGAGAATTCTCCCTTTCAAAAAATTCGAACAAGTTCAACAAACTGGGAGCAACCTTCAGATAGATTTTTCCAGTGGATAAACAGATATTCATATGTGCAGTGCTGAGTGAGACAAGGGTATATCTAGTAGCCTACATTGCTGCAAATTACAGATATGATGACTTTAAAGAAGGATGCTGTTTCCCTCTTACACATTTTTTTTGTCTCTTCAAATTGCATAGGAAAAGAGCATTAGAAGAGAACTGAAGAAATATTCTGCAACATCAGTAGAAAATCTGGAACCCAACACTACTGTCCTTACATTGAGGAGATGGTAAGTCTTGCTATTTAATTGCTATTTTAGCAGAGTAAAGAGAGCTGTATATATTCTGCATCTCCTGCAGCATATTTGGTACCAGTAGGAATGTCTAGTAGCATTCAAAAAGACAGTAACAAATACCGATTATGGTAATCTAAGACAGACTCAGACACAAGATAGTAGAGTCATCTTCTTAATGCAGTCTCTGGAGTTCGGTTCCCATTTCTGTGTTACCCAAATATTTCATTAAGACTTCTGGAGACTTTAAATATCCAGAAAGTCCGGTTAGTATGGATTTGGCAAAAGTAAATAGGTTTGATTATTCTTCTTGGACGTAAAAAAGACATGCTAAAGGTTATTTTTTCTTTTTTTTTTTTTTTTATTTGCGATCAAAACAGAAGCCTCACTGCTTCTGTTCCATGATGGCTACTTTCTGGGTCAAAACAGACACAAGGCTGACTCCCTCAGCAACCCAGAACTGCAGTTCCAGACTGCTCTGAGTTAACAGCTCCTCATTGGAATGTTACTACCTTGAAAAATGGGATATGGGCAGACGGCTTTCATGCTCTGGCAGTACTTAGATCCTGAAGTAGTTCACTGGGGGACTACTGTGGACAGTCAGGCGCAAGATAACAGCCCAAAGGTTGAGTCCTAATGATCTAAGATGCATGATTTTGGGGTGCATTAATAATGGTATTAGAGTTAGAGTGGTTCTTACCCTCAGATTCTGTGCCCATATGATGCTATGTTTTGGATTTACGACCAGAACACTGTTTGGCTGTTGCTGAACAGGTTCTTGCGTAGCCCTGAAGCCTTCTCTTTTTCTTTTTGTTTTCCTATCTTTGTGTTTGAAGAATTCATGTAAATATTTGGGCATGTTCCCGTTTTTTATAATCAGTCCCTAAGATATCACCAGAAATTAAATCTGTCAAGACTTTTTCCTGAAATATCTACAATGCCTGTTTACATGGCATAAATCACCTAACCATTTTAAAGCACGGGTTTCACCATGTTCGTTGACTTGCACACACCTCTCCCTTGGAACAATTTTTTACTCAGTGGGCAGAATTGTGCCTTATTAGCTCAGACTTGATTTTGGCGAATTGCAGGGAAATATTACTTTGTGGGGAAGTTTTCTCTGAGGACAGGTTGGGGAATAATGTGAGCCATGGAGCCACCTGAATGGTAAAGAGGCGTTCTGGGGGCTGGGGAGCTTTTGAAGGGGTAGCCAGAAGCCCTGAGCTGTTCTGAATAATTTGTGTCACTGCTGTGCCAACTCTGTGCTATAAATTAGAGGTATCTTTATGATGCTCTGGCCTGTTTGTAAGGGAAAGAAGGGTATGCTTATAAATTATTTTCTGTCTTTCCCCTGTTGGATGATCAGTGAGATAAGATTTGAGAACACAAAGGCAAAGGTTTCTGTTGAAGTGGCAAACAAGAGCATTTTAAATTCATTTGAAGATCCTATCATAAATCTGCATGAATAGTTTAAAATAATATTGGATTCAATCTGCAACTTTGAAAGCAAAGGAGATTCAGGCAAAGTCATGACTGTTGAAACCCAGATCCTTACCTTTTCCTTTTCCCAGTAAAAACAGCCAATACAGTATTAAATTTATATGTACATTTTGACACAAAGCAAGTGCATTCCAAACGCTCTTGCTGTTGTCTTATCTCAGCTGAGTTCTGTGGTGCATATGGCCCTCCACCAGAATGTCCCACAGCCCTGTACAATGTTCTATCTTTCCAAAGAGACTATTTTCTAATCAGAAAATATGCTTACAGACCAACTTGGCAAAACAAGCATACCTCCTGGTGGTGTATAACATTGCCCAGCATTAGGGGAGTGTGATACTGCATATTTTCTTGCTGACCACATCATAAGGTTTACCAACTACATCTGGGTTCTGTCAAATCTTGGAAAACAGCAGCCTAGAAGGTTGCCTATGATTGCAACAGGGAGCCAACTACAGGGAAAGTTGACAATAACAGCAAGTCTGTTTCCATGTTTTCAGCATGAGGCCACCACCTTGTAATCACCCCAGTGATGTAGTTGGTTTTGCTAATGCTTTTATGACTACAAGGGCAAGCAAGAACTCTCAGTTTGCTCAGTCCTGCTATCATTGGTATCACTTGGGCAGCAGTGGCACCTACTCACCTCCTTATCTCCCTTACAGAAGTTCTCTACATCTGAAAGCCTATCAGAGAAAAACGGTTGGGATTATCAGAAATTGCCTATCTATACCTAATATTTCATCAGTCTCAGTGAATTCTGATCAAATTGGAAAAAATGGCTCCTCTTTGGGAAAGTTTAAAGAGCAGCTATAAGCTGAAGATGAAAATCAGTGGGTAATGTTTCAGTGAGCAGCTCTTCAGAGTTCTTCCCTTCACTGACACCTATAGTTATCAAGGTGTATTTTGCTACTGGAATGTCAAGTGTCATTGACAGAACTTGAACCTGTGAATAGGCTGAAGAACTCTCCATGCATTCTGATTCCTTCCACCTGATCTACTCTGTTGTGTTATTATTTCACGGATAGTTTTTTTCTTCAGTACTTAGAAAAACACATGGAGCAAGTTAAACCCTGTGTAGCTCTGTAAATATGTATAATTTAATGCTTTATTTGAAGTTGTATGAAAGGTATTTGCAAAGTATTAATATTTTTGGAGAATACTTGTTTAGCATACCTTATTCTGATGGAATAAAAAGCATACAGGAAAAAAAAGAGAGTTTCAGCATATTGAGGGGTACAAAGAGAACCTAATTTAGCTGTCTTCTGGTGAGGAGAACAGTGTTGGGGAACAGAATGTAGCCTGTGATGAAGCTAACTCAAAAATGTTGACTGAAACTATATTATAATATAAGTCAGATTGATTTCTGTCCTCTTTCTACAAGTCAAAGAAATCTGAATTCTTGATTATTAATTCATGGTTGGCAACAGGATGCAATTTAGCTATTCTTTTATTTTCCTTTTTCATTTCTGTCCTGGAAGAAGCATCCTTGCAGTATTGTTATTTTACACACAACAGACATAGCCAATGAACATTTCAGAAATGGAACTACATAGCTGTAAATTAGCCTGAATATTGTACCATGCTAGGACAGACACCAACACATGTTTAATGACCTGGCATCTGCAAGAGGCTGTGACAGCATTCCAGCCCAATTAGTCTGAATACCTCTAATGCTGTAGTGCAAATGTTGGGCATGGGGACCTTACACATTTGGAGAATTTGTAGAAGTGCACAGAGTCACCTTTGAGCTCTGCTTAGTGTAGGAACAATGGAAGAAAAAAATCCTCCAATATCCAAACAATTTTTGGGTATCAAGTCCTGTGTGAACCTAAAGTTTGGGTAAGGTTTGCCAGTAGACCAACAGTGGTCTCAGTGGTCTCAGATTCCTTTTCCTCAGTCCTTCACAGCCTCATACTTTGCTCCGGAAAACTCTACCTTTGGCATCTTTGTAGTGTGTTGTATTCTTTATGGTGAAATATCCAATGAATCTTTGTTATCTCACTTCTGTCTTCGGTCACTGTGATAACTGGCTTTCTCTCTAGTGTAGTGACATTTAGACTAAGAGGTTAAACTTCTTTAACAGGCTCCTCTGCATCCCGTTTCTAGTTATGAAAAAGTGCAGAAATGTATTGGGACACTTTTAAAGGTTGCTTTAACCACGCAAACTGAAGAATTCAAGGCACTGCTTCCCCTGATGAAGCAGATCTTTCTGACTCCTTTTGCGTAGTCCAGGAGAAAACCTGAAACCCAGAGAATGCTTGTACCTTCTGCTTGCCATTTAAACAATCCCTGCTCAAATCTATTGAAGCTGGTAGATCAGACCTGCCTGTGTCAAGACCAGATAACAATAACAAGAAAACCAAAACATCCCACTGTGATGCTGAAATTTTCAGAGCCCTTCAAGGATCAAACACTTCAACCTCATTTTGTCTACCCTCCCCCAGGTCTGCCAGATGCAGGGAATCTCCCATCTGGCCTCTCCTTGTCTGAGCAAGAAGCAGGTTACAAGAAGTAGTGACCATTACTTTGGACTATGAGAATGCTTCTTAGTCCATTCCAGTTCTATTCCTATCCTTCTTTCCCTGAACTGGCAATTCATATAATATATAAGCCATGTTCTTAGAGAGCCATGGTGAAACAATACTAGACCGCTTGATTATGAGTTTCCAGCCCCCACTGTCTGTGTAACAGGCTCCAGCTCAAGTCGCCATCCTCTTCTACTTTACCTATTTTCCCACATGACAAATAGAGTTTTTTGTTCTGGATATATATGCTCAAGTAAATGGCATCTTTTAATGGCTTTCAAAGCATTCATGAGGTATACCAATGAAATAATTAATTTGTATAATAAATGTAAGACTTTTTAATGAAAAACTTGCAGTGCATACAAATATGAAATAACTCTGTTCTTTTAAATTCCCTTTCCTAGCCAAGGCATAACAGGGGTTAGTGCACAGTATAGACTACTTGCCTACATAATTTCATTTTATGAAACAAAGCGCTTTAAAAAAATTATAGGGTTATATAAAAGCATGTGAAACCACTAAGTCAGCTTTGTTTTCAGCCTCATTCAATAGTGGAAGCACTTTAGATGTGGTATGAACTGTAAACATTTTCTTGGGGGGGAAATATGTCATAACTTTGTGTTCTGGTACCTGCTTGCGTGTCTATGATATATTCTCTTGTCCTACTATAATGTTTGCTCTCAGGGATTTTTTGCCCCTCTTTCTTCACAAGAGAAATTGTTTTGTCCTCCTAGTCCCTTTCACTAAGTGAAGTTCCTCCCCGTCCCTGGCTTGGTGTCTCTCATCCTTGAACCCATGTTGAGCCAATCATTTTTCTGGCAGCAAAGAGATGAAGAGAGCTCCTTCGGCGCTTCCCTCAGGTCATGAGCTAGAGCAGTCGAGGGAGAGCTGTGTGTATTGCTTCTCCAGGATCCTCTCTCAAATCCTTGGTGTCAGTAGTGTTAGGCTACAAGGCCAGTCCATAAAAGAAGTTTTACTACTGGCTGAGTAGCAATGTCTTTTTTTTTTTCTTCCTGTTTTTCTGTTCCTCAAAATAAACAACAGGAAGGGGAAAAGCAGACAGCAGGAGGCAAAAATACAATAGGAGCTGCAGTTGCTGGGCTGTAACCTTACTTGGATTACTCTGTGTCAAAAATACATATCAGCTACTAAGGCTGAGTGGTGGCAGCTTTAATGTGACGAGACCCTGATGACTTTGGGCCTCCTATAAAATGCACAAAACAGAAGTCATGGTGGATATGTAACCTTTTAATTGTTAAAAGGGAGCATTTCCATGTCAGGCAAGACACCAGGGTGCAAAACAGATCACAAAGGCCTAGATTTAGCTTCAAGATCTTAGCTCTTACAATACTGCTCTCCAGATAATACAGAAATAGATTTATAAGGTATATTTGCCCAACATGTTAGCATGCTCTCCCTCAGTTAAAAGAATAGCCAATGCTCTGATAGCATCATATTGCTGGGACAAACCAAAATGATGTTATCCACTCCAGCTCTTAACCCAACAGCTGGGTACATAAAGCGGATTAAGAAGGGAGGGGGGGAAGGGCAATTTTGAAAAATAGTGGAACAATAGCAAGCATGTGATCTCACCTGATTGAATCTTATCAGTTCTTACCATCACTGTTGTGCTTTCTTTCTTTTTTCTTCTTCTCCCTCTTTTCTATTACATATACTAAACAGAGAAGGGAAAAAAAAATCTTGCTACAGCACTTACTCTTATCTTTTTACCCATTCCAACATGGAAATTCAAAAGTTGTGACCTGAGAGGTAGCTAACATGGGAATTTAGAAGTTGCTCACAGTTATGCTCAGTGTATGATCAAGGTAAAGAGCAAAACACAGAAAATCTGATTATCATAACACGTTGCACAGTGAGAGGCAGACCTCACATAATGTAAAATCAATCCACCTAAATCTCTCTGTAGCCTGAGCTATTTCTGAGATGGGCAGTAAAGCTTTAGTGTGAGAAAGAGTGAGCTCTGTGTGTGAATATGCGTGTGCTGAATAACCTGCTTGCCTCGGGTTCCATGCTCAGAATGGTTAATTCTCTAATGCACATGTATTTTACCTAAGCCCCCTTTTAAAAGTTTTGGGTTTTCATGTATATGATTAAAATTGTGGTTTGCAGTGCCAGAGCCAATTTCTTGTTCTGGAGGTGAGGCTGCAGCTTGCTGTGCTGCAAGTATCACCGGTGAGATGTTTGTTAGGGCTGCACTGCATGCCGGTTAATCTGTTTACTTATGCAATGGCGGAAATGTGACCTGGCTATTGTGGTGATTAACAGAGTCAAATATCCTCACATTAACTAGTGAGCTGGGCAATCAGGCTGGATTATTGTTACATTCAATTTAAATTACAGTGGCATGACAGGTCTTGAGGTATTTAGTAATGGATTTCACAGCATAGATAAGCTTCATGTGTAATGAATAAACTCTGGAAAGCAAAAAAAGGAAAAAAATAAAATAAAAAGATATTTTATGATCATTGTGAAAAATTTATGGAGTGTAGTTGGCATGAAATTCTATAAAATGAACTGGCTCCAACCAGTCCAACAACAAAGCACACACTTTTCTTCCTGCTGCTTATGAATTATTATTACCGAGTCCTCCTATGTTTACTCATTAGCACTGAACCCTTTGCAAAACTGTGATTCAAAATTGAATTCCTCTTAATTGAAAATACCCCCAGTATGCTGGGAGAAAAAAATAAAGGGGAAAAATGGCAGCAGCACCACAATAGGCCAGTTAGCTCTGTGATAGTCAGAGGGGGTGGCTGCTCTGAGCTTGAATGTTATTCAGGATTCACAGCCAGACTATACGAGGGAGAGAGCAGGTTGCATTCAAGTTGTTCTGCACACTGACATACATATAATTTAAATATTTAGCCACCGGTGTGCTGCTGCAGTGTGTAAGCCCACTAGCACCAGAGTGCATTAATCCTGTTCTCCGTGCAACTTGCTGACTTTGACCTGTTTTATGCTCTGTGACTGAATAACACCTAGCACTTTGCTTGGGGAAAAAAAAAAAACCCTAGACAAAACACACTATGATCTCAACACACATTGGTTTCAATTAACTTTTAACCATTTGATTGCACTAATTCTAGGCTGTTAGTTAGCTATTGCATAGCTGGCTGTATTGATTTTTAACAGAATAAAATGAAGCACAAAACAAAGACTGAATTTTCACAAAATAATTTTTCTTCTTTACATTTGTTTCATTACTTATTTGCAAATATTTTTGCAGAGGCTATTTTGATAGTCAGAAAAGTTCTCATAAGAAATAAAATACTTTAGGATTTCAGCCAGTATTATCTACCATTTATTGAAGCTTAAGAAAATGCTACAGTACGGAGCTCTTGAAAAATGTCTTATATTAAAAAAGTACAGAAAGCTGCAAATAACAAGTGTCAGTGGTGAAAAGATTGTGGTTGGTGAGGTGTTCAGGTGCTGCTTGATGAATCTTGACTAGAGAAGAACTAATGGAGCCTCACATGGAAACCCTGACTTTGTGATCTTGAATGTATCAATCATTTAAGTGTAATATCAGAGAAATGAGAGTGCAGTGAAGCTTCCTTCATTTAATTGCAGCAATTGATGTAAAACTTTTAAAATCAGGGACCTTTCTACAGAAGGGAATGAGAGAAGAGTGTGACATCTGTGCTGTGCCTTCCAAAGGAAGCTCATCCTGGTACAAGAAAGCAGTGGCAAAAGAAAAATAACAGATTTTAGGCGCCAACCTTTAACCTTAAGATGCTGAGTTCTGTTCCACCTTGGTCAGAATCTCTAAAAGGCCTTCAAATCCCATCCTCTTGAAGCATCACTCTGAGCTCACCTTTGCATCTCCTAGGTGCTTCTCCATTGCAGGGTGTCATTGTTGGACACTCTGTGCAGATTGAGAATTAAAGAAGAGAACCATGAGGGAAATAGACGCTCACTCAGGCTGGTCTACATTGGGTGATACATCCTCTTTGGCACTTAGTAATTCCTTATTCTGCAGTATATTTTAAAGTACTGGTGGTAACAATTTTCAAGGAGAATAGCCTGAACTCTAGAATGTGTAATTACTGACCCACAGTAATTCAGCATATATAGTCCAGCAATTTCTGCAGTGCTCTGTGCTCCCACTAAACTGCAGAGGAACAACAAGCACTACAAATATCGCTTGTGGCTCTATCTGCCTTGTATGTCCCTTTTGTAAGATACAGATTTCTCCACTGTCTTTGGAATATCAATGTGGAAATCAAGAGAAGATTGCATCTGTAAAACCCTCAGTTGTACCAGACATGCTCTTTAGCTACAGTCATGTGCAGCTCCCCATCTGGCAAGATGCAACTGCTGAGCTTTCTGCTACTGAGTCCTGTATAAAACTCAACAGCTGTCAAAGGGTTTTCATATGAAGAAAGGTGTGTTTTTAAAATATTTATTCAGAAGAATTTAGCATGCTCTGGGCCATTGAAATTTTACACTTCATCGACCTTGGTGTTGTAGTTATGGCTGCAAAATATTCCTCCCCCATTAAAATTTCCAGGCAATGGCATTTTCCTAAAATATGTTTGTTTGCTACCCATTCCTCTCAAACCAGTTTGTCACAGCACACAGGTGAGTCTGATGAGCTAAGTCCAGCACTCAGCTCAGTTGTTTTTGCAGACAATGATGAGAATGGGTCATTTTGCCATGTCACTCTTAGGCAGTCCCTATTGCTGGAGACATTCAGCATCTTCTCTCCCTCTAACTGTCACATGAGATAAAGTGGGAGGATACAGGATGATATGGTTCTCCTACCAATCAATAGCCTCAAAAGTATGTGCAAGAGTCATCTGACCAGAGAGTCACTGCTGTGTACAAGGCACAGATAGAGTGCCAAATAGCAGATGCTTATTGAAGATTCTAATGATTTTAGCTGGAGAATGGATCCCCAGGTCCCTTAATTCTGCAGACTCTTCTTTTAGAAAATAGCAATAAATAAATCTTATGCTTTCCCTCTGTTCAAACTTATCTTTAGAGCTTTTCTGCCTCCCCATGACATAAAATGATATGGTTCCACTATGCAAAACAAGAACATTATGCATTATCTGGCCTCTTGTGTCCAGGACATATTCACTCAACCTGGAACTATCCTGTCACATCAGTAAAGTTAGTAACCTCAGGTGGCCAAAGCATTAATATTTACCTGTTTGAGTCAGCTGTGTATCACATCTACTGCCTATAGAAGACAATATAATGTGGTTTGTGTAAGAAGCAGGAAACCTGGGAGAAAGATACACTAATACAGTAATCTAAATTATGCACAGAACATGCATGGCATAGAAATATATTTGTGATCCCTATTTTAAATGACCTCTCTGTAAATAGCAGAAAGCTCCCAAAAGGGAGACACACAAAGAACCCACAGCAGTCCCCTCATTTAGAGCTCAATGACTCACTTGGTTGACTGAGATAGTTGCTGAGATTGCATAAAGATAGATGGTTAAAGAAAATGATGGAAGTAAATTTTCAATGAAAACATAACCTTTTTCATCTTGCTATAAATTCTGTCTAGAGCATAAATCAGTATCAGTTACATCCTTTAAAACAGCAGCTCCCCAACTGGGAACACAATGCCCTCCCCCTTGCTCATTTTAAAGGACATGGCACTATGTAGAGAGAGCAATAATTTCCTGAAGATTCATGAGCAAGGTAATTTGACATACCTGGTGCTGCACAAGTCCAAGTTTAAGTTACTATAAATAAAAAGGAAGGAGTTTGTCTAGGCTGCTGTATGTGTGGTGCCGAGGCATTCAGAAGAGTCAGTTGCTGTGGGCATCCAGTTCATATGCTCTAAAGCATCACATTTCACTGGGATGCTTGACAAGAGAAAAGTTTGCAAATGTTGTTCAGTATTTGGAGAGATCCTGGAGTCACTGAAAACATTTGAGAAGGTGACAGTAATGTCTTTAAAGGGCTTCTTGTCTTAGCAAGGGTATTTCTTATCATTTATATAGTAAAACCATTCTTTGGATGTCAGCAGAATGGACTGACTGTTGGCTGAAGACTGACTTTGAGGGCTGCTATGGTTTGGATTAGATCCAATCTAGTCCATGGGAGAAGGAGTGGGGGTGGGGGAGGGGAAATTGTACCAGGTCACTTAATTAATCCGGATGCTTTGCTCATTATACCTTGAACTTCCTCAGAGGACAGGAACAAACTAGCTTGCTCAGAGTAAAATGAGTATAACGTCAACAAAAAGCAAAAGGGGGGTGTGGAGTGGAATTATTTAGAGTGGTGAGCCTGTATTTGAACAAACAAAAATGCAAGGCAAAATCTTAAGCGTTTGTGAAATTTGAAAAGTAGATACATGGGGGTATGCAAACATCTGCACATATATCTGTGTAGTGATATACATTACAACCCTGCCTAAATGTGCTGAAGGATGAAGCAGAACTCTTTGCTGACACTTTTTGCCCTCAGAATCAGCCAGAGGAGGTAATGCTCAGACAACTCCAAAGGTACAGCTCTGCACCTCTGCATGCCAAGCGGCTATGCAACACAAACAACAAAAAAACGGGCCAACGGGACAGCCAAATTTAACCTTCTTTCTGCTTCCTTGAGAGGCTGAGTCTCCTGTGGGCAGTCTGCTTTGAACCACCCAGAGATGGCACAGAAGCTTGGAACTGGCTGACACAAAGCCTCCAAGATCAGCAAAGCTATAGGTGATCCACTCTTCAGGGATACAAGGTTTATTTAGAGATGGTGAGTGATTTTGTCTTAAAAAACTCCAAAACCATGAGAGTGCATGGAGATGACAGCTACAAAAAGAAAATCCATGAAATTTGCACTCATCTGCGAGAGCAATTTCTGGTATTAAAATAATTTCCATGTATTAAATCATTTGGCCATCAATAAGTGAAGTCCAGAGCTCTTTTCTCTGACTCATTGTATTAGTGAAAGGACATTTCTGGACATCAGTCTAGGAGTACTTCCAAGAGTTTGATGTCAAATGTAGACAGATAATAGGGAATACCCATACCTGGACCAGTAAATCCAGGTTAGGTAAAGTAGATTATGAAGCACCATGACTCTAGGGCTGCCTGGGTCTTCCTATCTATGTTTGAGCTAGACAGTCAGAGGCAAGAGATGGCAAACTAACATCAGAATAGACTGGGGGAAAGAAAGGGAGGTAACCCTTCCTTCTATAGATTTTACTTTAAAATAAATTTAACAAAGGAATTTTCCTCAAAAAAGGTGAACAATTAGCCTGTCACTTCACTTTGCATTTTACCCAGAAAATGCATAACTAGAGAGGACCACAGAGCTTCAGACTACACTGTTTCCCTCATGGTGATTCACAATGGGAAGTTGTGGGCATCCCCTCAGAAACTATAAAATGTGTGTTTAAGGATCAAAATTATCAGTGGATTTAGGAGGTTTTGAATTCTCTTAGTTCCTCTCTTCTCTGCTGATTGCTGCCATAGAACTAATGAATAAGAGTGGAAAATACAGCATGTGACACACAAAGATGGATCAAATGCAACCTTCTCTGTTGCAACATCGTCCTCAGTGCAGCACATCTTACACTTACATATAAGAATTAAAATAATTACCATGATTAGATTTATTGGCCAACAAATGAGGAATAACAAGAGGATTCTGTGTGTCAGAGGCCTTCCAGCCATTTCCTTCTTTGGGGATGTAAGGGTTTCAGATAGGGAGATGCCAACCACCAACATAACACCAGAAAATGGTCACTTAAGGATCCTGTTTATTTACTGTACATCTGGTACTTTTCTCCTCTCAGTTTCTTTTTGGTAGCTTGTTTTTCATATTTCACATTTCCTCAAGAGCAAAGTACTAGCAATGAATTAGTATAATATATTAGTATAATACAGTTGGTTTCATCATTGGGGCCAGATTCTTCCCATTTTGTCTGTGAATTTTTCACTTGAAGCCTTCACCAAAACCTTCTCACTGTTAGCTTTTCTGAACAACCAAGACACTGAAAAACATCACACCCGGAGTGGTAGGAAAGTACCAAGACATGATCATTCCTCTTCAAGGCCAGCAATTAGTGTCAGTGTCCCTAAAATTTGTGAATAAGGTTCTCTGAAAATATTTGTGTAACTGTGACTTCAGTAGGATCAATTTTGATCATACACTGGTGTAAATCTATTGACTTGGGTGGAGTTGGTCCTGATTTACAATAAGGAGAGCCAAGAAAACTTATCTTTCTTTATTTTATTTTGTTTCTTACTTTTTGTCCCCCACTGTAAACACTAATCTAACCGAGAGTGTGGAACCATGAATTTCCTTCTATCTGCCCCAGTCTTAGGTGGGTGATTTTACTATTTTCACAAAAAAAGTATCTTTTAAAATAATGAATAATGTCTCTTCCTGCAGTAGCCCACCTTTCCTTTTCACTATTAGTAGCAAATAATTTGATGGAAACCCACAAAGTGGGTTGGTAGTGGGGGCCTCCATCCCCCTCCTCCCCAGCTGTGCACCTAACCCTGCACACCAGGTACCATTGAAGTACCTCTGCATTAACAAAGGTCACACACAGGTGGCTGCTGTGGGACACATCCTACTCAGATGCCTAAGTGCAACAAACGAACAGGAACAGTTCTCTGTATTGCAGATAAGCCTTAGTGTGGAGGTTTATAGTACAGAACTAACTGCCTAAAATTGTTTTGAAAAAGCACCCTGCGTATGGAATGAGGGGTTTTTAATACACTTGGAAATGGAGAGAATAAAGTTATGCTATTGGGCTTGCATATCAATACAGAATGTCCTTTTGCTGTCTTTCAGTCTTCCACTTACAGTGCTGACTTTTTTTAAATACAGATACTCAAACCTTTAGTCTGCAGTATTTTTATATTTACACAGTACTGTAGTGAATTTCATCATAGGATCTGATGTGTCTGAAGACAAGTTTTATTCTTCCTCAAAAGCCTGGGATATTTCATTTTTGCCAACTTTAATCAAAATTAGTATTTTTCTACCCTTAATATTTTCATCTCTCCTTCATTCCTTGCTCCTTTTACCTGCACTATGAGAGTGCCATCCTTAGTGGCCCTAACATGAGAGTTTGGTAGGAATTTTGAAACAGTTTTGAGGTGAGTGAAAATGAATTTGTCCAGCCTCAGTTCCAGTGTTAATTAAATGTTTTGAATGAGCAGTGTCTTTTGCTGCTAATAGATGAATGATCACCTTAGGAAACTCATCTTTCATAAGCAGAGAAGAACAGGTTCCCTGAGGTTGTTGTGTAATTTTTAAAAAGTTATATTTAACATTGCTACAAGCAATTTGTTGTTTAAAAGAACTGATTAGCACAGTTGTTGTCCATCACAGTATGCTGTGCTCCCTGTGTTAAAATATTAGCCAAGTGCTACCCTATAACCATTAAACTACCTTCAGTTTCAATAAGTTTTCTAACACAGCCGGATTAAGAAAGTTCTGTTTACCCAAATGGGATAAGGTGACTGACCAGATGTTCTGATTTTAAAAGGTCTGTTGGTGTCCTAGTGATTTCCTCTGGGACACTGAATTGTCCCAGATTTTCCTGCTGAGAGCTTGAGCAGCACAAAAGTTGTTTGCAAGGTAAAGCCCCTTTAGCCACTAAGGAGTTTGGAAAGAAGGATTAGAGGATCCCCCTCCAAGTGTTGAAGATTCATCCAATGTGGTTCGTATTATACATCAGTTATTATAAATAAATGTGATGGTCTCCTTTGCTGGATAAAAGCTACAGAGAAAAAGAAAACGCAAAACCCCCCTACTCTGATCCTAGAGCAACTTCAGGAAAACAGGCTGCTTTTCCCTGATGTAGATCACACGACATGCAGAATGCTGTGGAATTCCTAATATACTTTGCTTGGTGGTGGTTTCTGTGTCTCTGTGTGTATAAGGGGCAAGGGAGGAGGGCGAGGGGGAAGGAAAAAGAGAGAGAGGGAGAAAAAGAAAGAGAGAGGAAATCCTCTTTGTTCTGTGAAGTGCATCACACAGACCTCCTGTGTTGTAATGTAAAACCGCGGGGTGGCTAGAATGACCATATGCTGTGAATGCGAGTGCTGTGCCTGTTTAAATGTAAATTCACCCTGTATCAGAATAAAAGAATATCTGTTTAATATGGAATGAAGGCAGTTTGGCAGGATATGCACTACTTCAGGTAAGCCAGAATAAACAGTAGCATTGATTAAAAGGAGCCCCCTATTCTGCACCTCATGTCATGTTCACCTCCTTTGCCACAAAGGCCTTGCTGGTTTATTTACCTGTAGAGCTGTTATAATATTTTGCTTTCTAAAGAGATCTGGAAGCCACCTGCCGTACCTTTGGCATTTCTTTAACAACAAAGCACTCCAGGCTCAAGTGCAAGAGCCTATTGTTCTGCTCCACAACATGGAAAAGAAGATGAATCCAGAAGCACAGAATCCAAACAGAAATTATTATTGATTTAATCACATAATCAGCAGCAAACACTTCAGGCTAAGATAGCAAATCCATAACAGCCTGCCCACATAACCACCCTTACAAATTTACCAGCAAACCACTGTGCACACTTAGCAAACAAGAAGAACAAGGGTCACCTTCACTTGGAGGCAAAATATTGACATTCCTAAAGCTTAAATATGTTTTGAGTTAAGTGTTATCAATCAGTGATAAGAGTTGAATGTCTGTTAAACATAACTACATTGGCAGAAGGATTATAGAACGCTTTCTTGCCATAATCTAGAAGCATCTTTCAGACAAAACTCTGCTTGAAATCAATTGTGCACAAGGAGCTGCCTGCTGAGACCCATTCAGTGACATACAAAGGAGGAGCGAGTCTCCCTGTGATCTTTAACCATAACCGGTTATCTAATGAAACCAGGGCTTTAATTTCTTTTCACATCAAACATAGAATCAATGCTCTGGATTCAACAATGTGTGTAAACAGGCCATGAAGCCATCTCTTCAGATGGCAGCCAATTCAGCCTTCCAAGCCCCCTGGCATATTTATTTCAGTGAATCCCCCTTTAGTTCCAGGTAACTGCTTCCGTAGTGTTGCTGCTGGCTCCCTCCACATGGATAACAAGGCGGGCTCCCTCTTGTCAGACATGTTCCACTGGTAGTGTAAAACCCAGGCAGCTGACTCTTCTAGAAACACAGCAAAATGTATTTTCAGGCTTCTTCTCTAATCAGTTTAGCAATCCTGTCTCGATTTTAAGAATTACTACAGGAAAACGTTTTTACAGTTCATGTCCCCTTCGTATCTTGCCATCAAATGGCAGGATGCTGCTTTCACTCAGACAAAACTGTAGCAACGTCATTGTAGTTTACTTTAGAATTACACTGGCATAACAGGTGACAACCTGGTGCAAATGTTTAGAGCAAACATCTGCTGGGAAAGCCTAGTGACATTCCAGAGAGGATTAAAATGTGGTTCAGCAAACTGATTCATTCAGCCCTTGTACTGCTCTGGGATATTTACAAAGTGGGTTATTTGTTTGAAAAGAGGGCATTTTAAAGCATCAGTGTTTATTCTCAAAGATGTTGAAATTTTATTCTGCACATAACAGGATATATAGTATGAGGACAGTATCTCTGGCAGCCTGACCTAAACAAAGAAAAGGATTTTCCTAAATTTTATACTTCAGGTATTCTTTGTCTTTACTGAGAGAAATGGACGGCCCTGTTGTGTGGATCTGGTGAGCAGAGCTCCACTACACCAACCTCTCTACTGTGCTGTGCTGTGCCATCTTACTGCCCATAGGCTGCCCCCAGGCCTGCTAATGCAGGAGGTGTTGACATCTCTGTGCTTTATTGCTGTTGCTTAAAGCACTCCTGCCACAGGAACTAAGAGAGCATGAGCCTCAGTCATCAACTTGGATTCAGACTGATTCATCTATAACTCAGGGATCTACAGGCACCACTTAGGACCACATAAAGCTTACCTGACTTTGTATTTTCATGTAATAATTTTCCAGTAACACATGATAATCATATCTAAAAAAAAAAAACCAAAGAAACATAGAGTAGTGAATCACTTGATACAATACCTCAGAGTTTGCCTGGGAAGGCAGAAACTGGAAGTATCTATATGTAACAAAAATATTTTAGAACAGGTCATGCTTTGCAGACAGACTGCTGCTTTGAATCCGAGCTTTGATTGCTGAAACAGATTTGAGAGTGCAGATTTCTTTTTTAGGTGGAAAACACCAGTCAGTGGGCAGATATTAAAGGAGGGGTAAAATCAGAGTTTCTCCTCTTGGCACTTTCCCTTAAGACTCATGGCTTTGCTCCCCAGTCAAAGCTGCTCTTACCACACCAATGCTCCAGAACAGGGTAGGAGAGGGAGCCCAGCTGTTCAACACTAAACTGTTTTAACCAAAGAGGAGTTTAGAAGCTGCAAAAGCAGTATTGTCTGCCTTTGTTGTGAATGATGGTGTGAACAGAGAGGTTGATTCTGCTAGACCTGGACTCCAGTGGGGAGGCACCTCAGAGGCAGTGAGGTAAAGGAGAGAGTCAAGTCTGGGATTTACAAGGCTGGGAGAAGAAGTCTGTGTGATTTAAATTGGCCCAAAAGACTAAGCTCAGAAGCAATTCAGATCCTTGCCCCTTTTGTTAGTGAAGCTCCTGCCACCATGATGGTGAGCAGGCTCTTTCAGAGTATGATTGCATAAATAGATCAACATCAGTTTAAACAATGTGGCGTAGAAATCTGAACAGACCACTTAAAAAGACCCAAAGAACAAAACAAAGTCCAGATCTCTCTGCACTTAACAAATGTCTAAGAATGGCTGTGGTGGCACACCTAGTAAAAGCAAGCGTAATTTTAGATGGCTTGTAACAACAAAAGCCCAACACATACATAGCCCAACACCCCCCAAAACCCAAGAACACCTGAAAACAAGTAGTTTTTATCTTAAATTCTCTTTTTTGGGGGATATGGGGTTGGGAGGGGAAGAAAAGACAGATTTCTAAGATGATGCTCTACTATATTTGTATCAGGCTATCAACAAATATATTTCAGATTCCTCCCCTCGCTGATTTTTTCCAAAATTTAATTGGACAAGGTTGTAAGCAACACGATCTTACTTTAAAATCACATCCGTTTTGGGCAGGAGATTGGACTAGAGATATTACAGGGTTCCCTCTTAATTCCAATTGTTTTATGATTCTATGATTTTTCCCTGCAAGATGTTGACTCATAAAGGACAACTGCCTTCTGGAGGGATGATGCAGTGTCAAGTACAGGGAAACAGAGATCCACTTTGTTGCAGAGCTTTAAGGGCATCATTCAGAAAACTGTTTACTAATGTGGTGAGCTCTCAGTGCATCAGTGAAGGAACAGCATTAACCATGTAACTCAGAAGGTCTCACAGTACTTCAGCAAATTTGTGCCCAGATGCATACATATTAGGGAAATGCAGTATGGGGGCATTGCTATTATCATGTGACCTTAGGAGAAGCTTCATGGTGCCAGAAAAATGGAAGAAGAAATGAGTAGGAGAGGGGAAAAGAAAGAAGAATAAAAAAAATGTAAGAGTAGAACAACAGATTATTTTCCCTGGATTTATAGTTCCAGAACAAACAATTATGTTGGAAAACCTAAAGACACCCAGGTGAACGTCTTCAGGACACACTTTAGCAGAAAAGCAAAAGGCTCCTTTGTGTACCTTTGAAATATATTCCAGTAGATGTTTGTAGTAAGACTGTGGGAAGGAAGCTATACAAGATATTGATACCGGGTTATAGAAATAAAACTGTATGTTACAACAGAATGTTTTTCTATATATTCATTTCATTAAAAAATATTTTCTATTGATTCTCTAATTAACACTAACAACCATAAAGACAATTACAAACAAATATAGACATAAATCAAATAGATACTGTATAAACAACTGAACTTAATTTAGCTGGCCCATAGAAATCATTATGCAAGAATACCTGACATGGCACATACCCAAGTAATGGAGAATCTGAAAGATAATTATTGGAAGAGAATAATGAATCTAAAAAAGAAATTTTAATCCAAACACAAATATGTCAAATACCTGTAAACTGACATAATATGATGAAGGCCAAGCTTCATTATTTAATGTAGAGTTTTAAATCCATACTTAGACATATTAATAAGAGTTTTATTTTACAGATGTGTTAATCATTTATAATCCCCTTGATAAGGGAGGATCAAGCCTTAACTACACAAATACAGCACTAAAAATAACACTACATACTCAAATACTTTTGTCTTCCACTGGTGATTCTTTCCATAGTTTTTTTTTAAAAAGTGCCATATCTGATTTCCAGTGTTTTGATATGTTATGTGAGAAATACCTCTCAGAATGAGGAGATATAGGCTCTATTTCCCCTCAGCTACAGCAGATGGATGAAAATAGTTGTAAATAAAATAATAATTTGGATGTAATATTTTGCAGAAATTTACTCCTGCATTGCTGGTAAAAATCAGCATTCATTTATTCATGGAATAATCTGGCAGTTAATTTCATTTAGGCATCTTGCCATTAAGGCTTGTATTCATATAATATATCATGAAATTGCATGTTTTACTTTTACTTAACAATTTTTTGTGATTATTTTAGCTTTCTTAAACATTGTTTTATTTATGCAGAGAAAGAACACACATTGGTACAAACCCAAGACACCAAATGTAAAGTTCTAATGTCAAGCCAGTTGTAAGGGCAAAACTTAGAAAACATCAGGGAAAATTGTCTCTTTTTTGACATCAGTTCAGTTTTAGATGCTCAACATTTTGCACATCTGAGCGTGTATGCACGATGTTGGCCTAAATTTCCTGAGTTTCTCTAACTTTACCATTTTCTATTGAAAAAAATAGCAGTCTAGACTGAGCCTGTTCTGGGAGCATTCTTTTTACAATTTGTACAACTTCTTTCTGAAAGCAACTTTTAATATCTGTTTCAGTTTTCACTACTGTAAATTGAGGGGTTTGTAGTACTTACATATTCTTCAAGGGGTAGTGGAAGATCTTGAAATAGAAAAAGTATCATGCATGGGACCTGTACTTCTGCAAACTAATGCACATTGAATTGGATGATTTGCTAAAATGTGAAGTGTTTTGAAATGGGAATTGTGAGTAGTAAATTATGGCTCCAGTGGGTATTATCAGAATAAAATACAAAATAAATATTAGAAATTTCCTCATCTTGCTTATCAGTCCAAGGTGTTTCGGGAAAATGGAAGTTTCCTAGTCTCTGCCTATCAAGCAGTGTAACAGCAAACAGAAAGGCTGGTGAAACGTGTGAGCAGCTATGTCAATGTTGCCTCTATATATCTGCCAGCACGTAAGTAGAGTTCTAAACTTATTGCCTGTCATACACATGGTATCTTAATGCCAAATATCCCAGCAAAATACATGCAAACAAATGTATGAAGCCAAAGCCATTTTAAGTTAGTGAATACTCATATACCTGTAAATAAAGATCTACAAGAAAAACAAAGAACCAAAGGTTTTGCTCAGTATGTTAAAAGTGCTGAAAGAGCCATATGTATCTCTTATCTACCTGACTCAATCATTTGCATGTCTACAGGTACCCCCTGTTATTAACCAACATATAACCATTGTAAAATATATATGTTTTGTTCCATAATGCATATAGAAAAATGGATGAGATTTTAATTTAAATAGATTTGTATACAAATAAATCCATTCTTAAGAATGGGTTAGAGAAGGACTTCTTTTGTCTTACACTTGACAGAATTTTTCAAAAAGTGTCACCAGAAACTTTCAGATTTGGTCATTTTCTGACTCAAGATATCATATCTTTGGAGAATGTAGAAAGATATAAAGAAATTGATCCCACAGTATTGAAAGAGGCTGTGACACCATCACCAGGATATTTGTAGTTTCCTGTCTGTGATGAATTGGGACAAGTTGGAATTTTTCCTCAACTTCAAAATTAATATAATTTTCTACCTCCCATGATGCATGCTAGTTCACTGTAGATTTTTAGAATTGCTGGTTTTGATCCACCCTTCCCATATAATATAGTAAAATTAATCAAATTACACCAAACATTACAGAAGTTGCACAAAACTCTCATAAGAAATAACATTTCTTTTTACCAATTCAAGCTACTTTTAAGTGATAATTCAGAGAATATGGTGACAACTTTTTAAAAATAATCAGGAAACCTTGGATCACTTGTGGTAACGTTATGGTTCTATTTGAAAATGCCAGCAAATACCCCACTTAGTGTTTTCCCCAATCCTCTTAAAACTCCATATGTTCAAACTTAGGAAAAGGAAAAAAGAACCTAACTCATAAACAAAACCCTAAACCTAGTATTTGTCATTTTGCAATGGCTGGGGTTCTTTACTTTAAGTTTTATTTCCATTCTTTAAGTTGAAAAAGTAGGCTAAAAACTCATTCCCTTACATTCTGCTGCTGCATAATAGGCCTTGGTTAAGTTACACTACTAAAAAAACAAGCATCAAGGAAACTGCAAATCATCAGTCAAAATGTCAGTAAGACAGGATAAAAAAAATCAATTTGCAATATAAAGGTTCAGTACATACTATAATTCCTTAAATATATAAAATAGGACTAGGGAAATTAAAAGCTATTGCAGGTTACCCTGAAAGGGTCAGAATTTGATTTTTGATCTGTATTATGTCCACGGATTTTAACAAGGTGCATAAAAATCTATTAAATGTGACCTGTAGTATTTTCTTTTAAAAGGCTGATGAGACCTCTGGGACTCAAAGATACTATCATTATCAATGGTCTAACTGACTTTTTACAACAACCTTTGACAGTACATAAATAAAGAGAAATGAATACAATTATCTCTTCTTCAGATTTGCAAAGTAAGTAAAAGTAGTTTGTGCTGGTGAATAAATAGTTAGATTTTTGATTAATTTAGCCTTCCCACTTGCTGATAGATTACTCTCAGATGGGCTCATGTATGTGTGTGTGTACATATATATATATATGTATATGATACTGCTTGCCACTGGCTACTTTTGGATGAAATACAGGATTAGTCACATGGATTTCCTTCCAAGTTTACTGTCTTTAATCACATACTTCTCAAATTTTCCACTCTCAGGAAAAAAATTTTTCAATAAATAATTGTTTGTACAAGTGTTCATGCAGAACAAAATTAAAAAGATCATGAATATTGATAGCAACAAATCTCTTTTATTCCAACAATTGTCTGCAATTTTTGTTTTGCTTCACAATATTAATTCAGCTGCAGTAGACAGGAACGTGGCACATTCCTTTTGTTGGCAAGACTCTGAGAATTGAAGGAAAGAAGCTTATCTGTCTCTAAAACATTTTAGGACCTTCAGCTAATTTAAAGCTCAATATAGGAGGTGCAGAATCCTTCCTGTGGAATGCTGAGCACAACACTGTCACTGGCTTTTGGGTCTATGGGTACTTGGTACCTTCCAGGAGATGTTTCATAGCTTAACATTTACAAACAGTCCAAGTTTGCATTGTTGTCAGAATGTGAATAGCTTGTAAATACTTGTTGACAGATGTATGCTAACATGGGGTTTTCCAGGCCCATGGAAATAGCGACTTTTTAGTAAAATGCAGGATTATACCCTAACACCACTCATTTTCAGCCAAGGTTTAAAAACATGAATACAGAGAATATATTCTTCACAAACTGGACAAGAAAATTACTTCAAGCTTTATTACATGAACAACACTTTTGGTCATGGGAGGCAAAGACTGGCATGAGAGCACTTCCCAAAATTAAAGGGATTTGATTATGAGGTAGGAAGTTGTTCTCCAATCCCTGTTCCCTTAATATCAGTGTTTCCTATGATGGCTTAGTATATTTGAGACAAACCTATCACTGCTATGTTTAAGATAAGGAAAGAAAAAAGTGATCTATGCACATGAGACATCTCACTGCTGAGAGACAGATGGAAAAAAAATTATTATGGAATTTGCTAGATGATGTATATAAAGGTAAGTGTGTTTCTAATATTTTTGCATTAATAGAGCATATTCTTCAAATATACCTATTTAACTAATTTAATTTCATTTGTAAAAATGTAGCTCTCTGAAATTGTCAGTGATATGATAAAGCTAATTAAGACATGCATGGTGTTAACAGTTTCATTAGAGGAGATAATACTGCACAAGAAAAATAAGAAATCATTATGATGAATGCCTCAACATTACATTACATGTTAATGAAGTGTAAATGATCTAATTATTTTTGAAAGAGTACAGATTCGATTAAACTGTCGGAATTAAATTGGAAAGGACAGCCTATTGTACTTTTTATGTACAGACAAGTTAGCGTTAATTAGGCACAATCTACAGGAACAAATGAGGCACAACCCTCGGTGAACAATCATGTATCCGTTGCTCAAGGCAGGTTTCATAAAGAAATATATTAGGGAAAAAATTGTAAGTCAATTAAATACAGTGCTTTAGCAGTGGGAGGGAAAATGAGTAAAATCTCTGTTCCCTCCCTCCACATTTTGAGTGTTTATAATGCAACCACTCTGCCTGTTCTCCTCCATCACTAATTTCATAAATACTAATTTTGCTGATGAGACATTTTGATTGGTTTGCCGTCTACTTTCCACAAATGACTTTCTGAAGGCAGCATGGATTTTGGATGGAATTATTTTTCTTTAGGCTCTGTTCTCTGCTCTGACCTAAGGTAAGATAAGAATATAATGAAACTAGTAGGCCTTGCAGGTGAGAAAGAAAATATTCTCAACCATTGTTTGACTTCACCTGGATGTTCCTAAGGGACTGATAATTATCATGTGAAACTTGGCCTAATTCACACCTAATTTTAGTTCTTTTATCCTACTTTATGCTACATTTTCTCCCTGTTTCAAGAGCCTTCTAAAGACCCATATGCAACTGCAAACATGGCATTAAAATGCTTTGAGGAAACAAAATATTGACTTGATTAGTTCAAGCTGATTCAAAAGTCCTGGAGAATCTGGATATATCAGTATGGTTCTTGTATAGCTGGGTGTTTCATCTCAAGGACATCGAGCTTCAAGGTTTTCCAGCCTTGCACCTTTAAGAAGTGGAGGCATACCAGACTGCTGATGCTTTATCTGGTTAAGGGAGATCTGAAAAGAAAAAATAAACTCTACAAGTTGTTATTGCACATAAACTGATGCAGCTCTATGCATTGGTACCTGTACAAGTTGTTTGTAGGAGAGTTGTAGCTTATTGACTGAGACTTCCTCGGTGTGCAGAAAAGAAATCATAACCCTATCCATCCTTATCCCCACACACTCCTTCTCCTTCCCCTCCTCCTTTTTTAAATGAATCCCCTTTTTTCAATGCTTACACACCAATCAACATTTGTAATCCTCAGTTTACAAAGCATCTTGTGCAAGGAGTTTCACAGCTCCATAAACTGCATTTTTAGTAGTCACTTGCATGTACACATCCATGTGACATATGCTAGAAGTTCATTCATGTCAAAGGTTATTCAGAATAACTTTACTCCAAAAATTAACATGACACAAATAAGATAATATGGTTGAACACACATTTATTCAGGAATTTTAGTTCTATATAAAACACCCTATAAAAATGGAAGATTGGTTATTATACTTGTTCCAGATTTTTCAGCTGGATCTCCCTGCTGAGAAAGGATGAGCTACTTCTTTCTTTTGGCCCAGGCTAGCAGGAGAGCACTGGACAGCAGCTGATGATCTGGAGCACATCCCTCTATTTTGCAACATCCAAAGATATATGTTTTATGGACAGAGAGCACCATGCAGACCCAGATGGAGCATCCCTCGGCAGTTGCATGGATGAATGGCAAATCACACTGGTGTGCTGAGACATCATTCTGAGCAGATCAGATGCATCTTGTGGCTCTGGGCTCTGCTTGCTATGTCAAAGCTAATCTCTTCAACCTGACTACATAAATAAAGACAGAACCAAACTTTCTGCTGTTAAAATACTGCAGTGTTAATGACTGTTTCCATCTGTTTTCAGTTATTCCATAAAATAAAAAGCATAATAAATTCTATAAAATAAAATGCACCTAAAAACATAATCAGGGATAAAACCCTACAAGCTGGGTAGCAGACATCTTTGTTGGAGCTCTCATAACTGATATATATATGATCAGTGCCATAAAACATAAAATACAGCATTTTGCCTGGAACTTATAAAGATATTGTGGATTATTATCTTGTTACCCCCAAGTAGATTAAGAGGATAATCAATTTCAGGTACTATTTGTTGATCTTGTGTACTATATAGTCACATTTTAGCTTTTTGAAATTACCTTTGACCATAATTACTTATTCTTTCTATTGTGTATAGCACAACAGAAAGCTATTCATGTCATTTGATATGCAGTAGTTAACCACAATATTTTTCTCACAGCTCCTACTGAGTCCACCCAAATGATGAATTTTGTCCTTTTATTAATGGAGCACTGCACAGGCAGATCAGGGGATCACTTCCAGAGTACAATACTTCAGGAAGGACTAACATCCATGCAACTGGTGGGAAACAAGCCACAAAACAAGGGTTGGGTCCTGGGTTCAACGTGAACACCAGGGAAATCAGCCATTGCACACCAGTTCTGAGACAGTAGAGATGCCATAGCCCTTTGCTCAGTGTTAGGAGGAAGATGGATTTAATTTGGTGTTTTCTCTTTACAAGCTGTCCTTCTGGATCACACTCCGCTGAGGAGGCACCTTTGTACCAGAATCCTATGGGACTGGAGGTGACTTCCTGCAGCACCTGCCTTTCAGGCAATGGCATCATCCAGTCTTATGTGTCATCATGATACCACAAAGGCAGATACCAATAAAAGTTTTGATTCTTTCTACCCACTACACTGATGGAAATCTGTTCCACCACAGCCTCACATCTCTGGTGTCTATGTCACCTGCTAGTTACTGTAGTAAGTGCTTTCTTAGGTGGGATATGCCCACTGGTTCTGTGTCAGCATTGTCCTTAAGCTTTAAGAACTGTTGTCCTAGGTTACAATATAAGAATGTTCTAGAAGGTCTGTATTCTATCTCTATTTTCATGAACTGTTAAAATCAGGAGGGGCAGTGTTTTCCTTGCCTCCTCCCCCGGACCATCTCCTGATAATGGGCCATTAACACCTTGCCCCATGAGTCATAGATAACTCCCTCTGGGAGCCATTTCCTATATAATGGGCAATTAAGGACCCACCCCATGACTCAGAGAATGACATCATCCCATTAGGAGGACCCACCACATGACTCAAAAAATGACATCATCCGATTGTGAGAAACTCTGCCCAGAGGGAAGAGCCAAGCATTCCCACCTGGATATAATCTGAGCATTAGGACAGAACAGGCATCTCCCTTCTACTGAATTCCCAGAGGAGCAGTCTTCTCTCCCACTGAATTCCCAGAGCAAAGACCAGACCCTTCAACATCACCACTAGACCATTAGAGGAAAACTCCGCCCTTCTACAGGATCTCTCCTTCAGCAGAACCATCTGTCACCCCAAGAGGACTACTGGAGCCACCATTTGGACTGGACTGCTACCAACACCCTGACTGTCAAATTTTGTCTTTTTATTTAATGCTGCATCTTGTTCTAATTTTCTTATTAAGTTGTAATAAGTCTGTTGGTTTTTGTTTTACTTTATTTTGTTTATACATATTAAAGAACTATTATTCTTATCCTCATATCTTTGCTTGAGTGCCCCTTTTAATAATTTGGAGGGAGGGGATTTGCATTTTTTCTATTCTAAGAGAAGCTCCTGCCTTCCTTAGGAGGCACCTGTCTTTCAAAACCAAGACAACTGTTCTTTTGCTAGTCTTTATATTTCTGATCCATTTACAGAGACAATAATTTCCCAGCTCAACTAGTTGACTCTTCTATCTCTTTTCCTTAAGTGGGAATCTCCATTCTCCCAGTGACATAATGATCCTTCCAGGTACATCTGCTAATCTGAGCTAATTTTTTTCAGACGGGGTGATAACAACTGAACACAGCATTCTCGGTGAAGTATTGCTGATACAATAAGAACTTTGAATAATGATGCAAAATTTATTAATTTTGATTTTCCATTAATCTTTCTCAGTTTTAGACTTCTGTTAGGTTGGGTTCTGTCAGGTTTCCCAAAATGCTGCAAAAAAAAGGGGAAGATCAGAGAAAAAAGAACAAAGCTGGAAAAGCACCTAACATGCTTATTGTCTGGATGTTAAAAATCTTATACTGAACTGCTCCTACTGTGCTTCACTATATGCTAATGTAGATATAGCCTAAGACACAAAAACTTTAGCAATGGTTTGGATCTGAGATTATGTTTCCATTTTGACTACTAGTTTCTAGTATGCTAATTGCTGTCAAGCTCCTGCCCCATTCATCCTAATATTCTGCTGCAAATGTATAGATACTTTAATAAAATGTAATTTTAAGTATTTATTTCTTACTCTTTCATTTTCTCACGTATTATTGTTGTAATGGTAAGCAAATTTATTGTCATAGTCATTTGAAATATAATACGGGCTAACTAACTCAAAAGAGTAAGTTCCATCTTTCAGATTGATTTTATTAATCCAATACATTCATTAATTCCCTGGATGAAACATAATATGTTAACTAAGCATTTATTGTATAAATACACAAATACAATACTAAAAAAGACATTACTCAAAACTACTTACAATATCAAGATTCCTCCATCAGCTTTTAAAACATTTTAAGATTTGATACAAATAATTAAACATTAATATAATTCCAACATTTTCAGGTTTCAAAGGGAGTATCATGTATCTGGGAGGACAGTTTGAGACAAAGAATACCATAAGTATTATACACATTGAAATGAAGAACAAAACAGTTTACTTTTTTTATGTAGTACTGTAAAATAATCTAGCAGCATTAAGTCAGCAACATATACAGTTATTCAAATGGAGCTGTGAAAAGTCCTATATATGTTAGTTTCAGGCTACTAACAGAAACTTGTGATAATTTAAAAAAAATTAACTTTCTACTTTCATATACATGCCCACAATTTGATTTCAAATGAATAGAGTGAATATACTAAATTTAACAGTGAAAATTAATTTTAATCTTCTAGATATTGTCTTTATGCAGTGCAACATTTTTGAAGACACCCAAACTGTCTATCATTGCATTTAGATTTATTGCCAAATATGGTTTATTAAACTATTGCTATGGTTTAATAGCAATGAAAATTGCAGAATTGGATATACAAGATTTCACACATGTTTATGAAATAACTTGCTATATGAAATCAGATCCAGCTAGACATCACATCTTATGCATTTTAAGAGACTATGTTTCGTTTAATAGGAGTACTCAGGTTTCCTAGGTGATTTGAGGCTTCTCCATTGACTGAGAATTGTTTTATTGGACATTTGTACATTCCATAGCCAAAAGCCATCTTTCTTGAAACAATATGAGATAACTTTAAAGCAGACTGAAAGAACCTACAGAGTATAATTTGAAGGGAACTGCAATAAATATGTATATTTTGCTTACATACATTTGTACAAACATCAGGTTTCTTCACCCAGAGTAACTTTTTTGCAACTTTGTATTCTAACATTTCCCATTAATGAGACATGGCATCCACAAGCACCGCTGAATGTAATACAGAAGCATCAGCCACTTAATGAATTGCAATGTATTTGTTTAAACTATATGAGTAATTTGCATGTAGTAGGAAGTAATGACCATCCCATTTGATGTGGATTAGTGCTCCAATTTCTCCTCCCCGCCTCTATTTTCTCTGCAGTGAAAGCCCAGACATGTTTTTCTGGAAGACAGCTTGCTTTCCTACCACATTTTTCAAAAAAGCCAAACTCCTGCAAGCCCTTTTCTAGAATGGACAATTTCAGGAGCTATCGTGACAATGAATAAAGAGGTCAAAGTACTTGACTGGATTTATGGTACATTAAGAGACTGCTGCAGCCATGGTGGTGGAATTAGGGCAGCCATTTAACTCAGCTACAGGGACCAAGTTCCCAAGGTGAACATTTTGTGGTGAGTTGTAAAGTGTCTACAAAATATCTCTACAATCTACAATCTTTCTCAGCTTGGAGAATTCTAATGGGGTTAGTTGTAAAACTCTAATAAGATGATGGCCCTGTATGGTATGTATTTGAATCCCTTGAGAGCTTTTTACTTATCTGTAAGACATTCCTGCAAGTTTAATTTTAAAAACCTCCACTATGGTAATGATTCCTCATGAACTATGATATTATTATATATACTCTGGAAGCTTTTAATATAACAGTCTCCACCTAAATGGATTTTCTCAATGGAAAACAGATTTATTTTTAACTTTATGACTTCTTATATTGTAATTTGATAACTATAATGCCAATAGGTTAATAATATTGATGAAGTACCCAGAGAGACTGTATTTAACACTGCTTACCCTGTGGAAAAGTAACCTGATTTACTGGAAACCTTTTCACCCTTAGTGGCAGGGGAATAACTGCTAGTTTGGCCCTGTGTTCAAACATATAATTCCATAGGCTGGCATGTAACCCAAAGGCAATATTACCACTGAAGGATTGATCTGAATTAACAAGCTTTAAAAAGGGGGAGGGGAGAGAATACATGGAGAGGGAAAAGCAGAGAGAGACAAAGAGAGAATTCTTATGGCAGGCAAGTACACACTTGGTATCTTTCTTTGTATATGAAATTCTCTTTCAGATTTTTGTTTGGGCAAATTATTTCTGCTATGGAATCAAGATAATTGCTAGCTCCTTTGTAAGTTTTCTGAACTCACATGGTGGATATTAGCTAAGATTTTTATTTGTAAAGACCTGCACAGGATGAATGAAATGTTACTTAGTGCATACATGTAGACTAGTAAACAATTTCCTTCAGGAAAATAAAGGATCTCTAGTAAATTTCTTTCTTCTGAAACATACAGCTGCAAACAATTTGTTCAATAGTTTTACATGTATTTGGAGAATTTGCAGAGATCAAACAGAATGCAAAGATGTCCTTCATTGCATCAGTCCTTTGTCTCAATATGAGTGCACTTCCTTGCAGCAGAAGTATACTTAAACTCAGCAGTGCTGTTCGGTGTGCCCATACTCACCGAAATACATGATTACAGGAGCTGTAATACCTGCAAACTACCAGCCATTGGATTATAGGGTTGCCAGTAACTGAAAAGGATAGACCAGAGTATCTCCCTCATTGAAGAGGAGATCAAATCATACTTCAAAATAAATTTACTCTTCATTACCTAAGAAATACTTTCTCCGGGAGACAGCCATCCTTGTAACACAGCCCACACCACTGAATTTTCAGGCATTGGTGAAATATGTATTCTGTTAAATAATACTAAATAATCTGGGCTGAAAATCATGGGTATTACAATGAGAGAGAAGCAAATTCTATTAAGTGCTTATAAGGCACTTAATTACTTTAAAAATTGTTCTTAAGCTGCTTTTGTTTCTCGTTTCTGTCTTTTGATGAGAAAATGAAAATCAACATAAATCAGACCAGACATCATGGACATTCTTCTTCAGAGGTGTACAAGGCATCTAGCTTGTAGGACAGATCGCCCAGTGATGCTGGGAATGCAGGCAGCATGATATCTGAGTGACACTGCTGGTACTCAGCACTACAGTGGTGTGGCATGGGGTCCTCATAAGGAATTAAACCTTATAACGTGTTGAACTCTACTTGCCACAAGCTGCAATGCTTTTGTTTGAGGCTTACTGAGGATTCAAAGGAGGGCAGCCTGGACTGGAGAATGATAGGGATGCAAGGAGTTAACTTTTTTAAGCAGGTGGGCAAGAACAGTTTATAGCGCTGATGGATGGCTAAGTGCCATAGCACCACTCTTGATTTATTTCCTTCTCTTATGCAGCCTTGAATTTCAGAGGGAGACAAGAGGCTTAATTTGGATAAAGGAAGAGCACATTTGGGACTTCAGCAGCTCAGTTGTTTCCTCGATCTGCAGAAAAAGGCAGAGGAGCTGTGGGGGGCAGCATTGTCAAGTGCACCCACCAGTGCTATCAGTGCAATTTTTATTTCAGCATAATTGAAAAAAGACAATTATGGCTCATTCAGTTAAATATAAGATATGGAAAGGGCAATGTAAATGCATGGAATAATAATGGTGTACTGTGTTTCAGATGAAAGAAGAGAGCTGATCTATTGCCAACGCTTATGATATGAATCATAAATTTTGCAATAGTTTACACTCTTTTAGTAGCCTCTGTTATGAAAGTAATGCAAAAACATAAGGGAATTTATTTTTTGTTTCATCTGTAGCAGCTTTGCAGATTTATTATGGAAATGAACTTGGAAAATATGAGCCCTGCAGAAGGCAAATAATAAAATAAATGAAGAAATTTATTAATTTTCCAAATTTTATTACTGTTGCTTCAGTGCTGTAATTTTAAAATTTGGCCTTGCAAATGTTTGGCTATGACAAGCATTGTGTAGATAAAGAAGACAGAGGTAGATTTAAGACCCCTGAAGCCAACAAAAATATTTTAATATAAAAAAGCATTTGAGGAATACATTAGGCATGGAGACCCTGGTCCTGTATATCCTGTCCATTACACCAAACACTCTATTCTCAAGGAAAATACCACAGTTTCCTCAAAGATTTTACAATCTAACTGTACAACAAGAATCTAATAGCTTGATGTAATCAAAATAATGGGATGTGAAGCACAAAGTGATTCGGTGGTAGTCATGGACATCGTAAGCGACCATGGTACAGCAAGACAGTCAGACATCGAATTCTTAGGGTGTTGGAATTTTACTCTGGGTTTAATCAGCTCTGCTTTTGTCAGCCCCTCTTTACTGACTCCTTTTGATTTCTTCAATTAATGAACAACAATCCTTGCTGTACTTTAGGGGAAACAAACAAGAGCATATGTAAAATATGTTTGGAAATAGATTGGCAGTACTACTTGAGCTCTCACTGAGTTGAGTCCTTCATCAGAGTCTAATTTAGAGAAGTGATTACTATGCATGTCCACTTGGGCCCTCAACATGGACCTATTCCTAATCATTAGTAGTAACAAAAGCAATATCTAGTAAAAAAGAACAGCATTCTACTTGCATAATGGATTAAGGTTTTCTTTTTCTAAACTAGCTGCAGATCCACATTTTTTAAACTTTTTTTAATAATTTGAATCTGATGATTCTAAATATGATTCAGTTTTCACCTGGTGGCAGACTGGCACTGAATGTTTCTTGCCTTTGCTTCCTGTTCTACAATTGTCCTCTTGAAACTCCTGGTATTGACTCTATTATTTGCCAATATCAATTCCCAAATTGCAGAGAGCTTTAGGGTAAACAGCGCACCCCAAGGGCAAGTCAGGACAACACTAGAGAGGGGATATCACCTTTTTTAGATGTCTTTGGATGAAGCTGAGTTCTTTTTCCAATGTTTGGATTCAGTGCCATGGTTTTTAGCCAGCAGCCCCTGTTCAGTCCACAAGACTGTCCTATTCTGCCTCTCAGTGATAACACACATGCTCAGTGTGCAAGGCTGAAGATGAATTTTCTTCTCTCCTGAGAGGATTTTCTGATTTCTAAGGAAGCAGAGAGTTTTTTAATTCTGCTGAGTTTTTCTTTAAAAACTAGCAATGTGTGAGAAACAGGTTCAAAAAGGACTAGTGTTAATGGGGAATATAATGTTTGAAGCTGTGTTATTTTTAAAGATAGAAAAAGTAAACTGATAATGGCAAAGGTAAGAGAGGAAAGAATAAAATATGTTTCAGGGTGAAAGGACAGAAATATTCAAAGTCACTAGCTTTTTAGAAATCTCTAGACTCATCCTCTATGTCTAGTGCAACGGGGGCTGGTAAGTGCGGGTGTTTGCTACTATTAGAGAATGTGTGACAGACAGATCTGCACTTTACTGTCACTGTGTTTCTCTAGAATCTCTGCTCTAGAAAGGAGGCTTTCAATGCAGAAATTGGATAAAAACTTGAGGTTTTTATTGCAGATGTAATAAAAGAGTGTTCATGGAATAGTAAAAACCCAGAAACACATGACCCAGAATTACTGGTAGTACACTTAGAGACGTAGTTTAAGAAGTGTTTAATTCACAGTTTGACTGGTACTTGTGAAAGTGGATTTTTTTTAAAAGGAGGAAATGTGCTGTGTTAAATTGCTCCATCCCTGCTGTGCTGATGGATACCTTGTATCTTGCTATTGACTGTAGTGGTTATAGCTCTAGAATAGAGCTTGCCAAATTATTTACAGCAAAATTAAAAATAAAAAAAAAATTCAAACACTTTGAATCCCATTTCAGCTTTATGAAATGGATTTATTTCACAAATAAAAATATCTTATTTATCTTTTAACCATCAAAATTAACACCAAAAGACAAATGAAAACTATGTGATGCTCACAGGCCTCAGTACTCTTGCAGATATATACTTTGCAGTGTGAGATATTTGGTGTTCTAAAATGCAAAAATTCATTTAAATTTCAAATATTTTAACAGCTAATGCAGTGATTTCAGTCCTAGTGTTCAAGTACCAATTAATTCAAAGTAAGGTTTGTTAAATTAAATCTGTGCCACAATGCCAACCGTATTCCATAGCATTTCATAGATGCTTTTGTCTTCTGGATGGCAGACAAGTTTGGTTCTTCAGTTGCCTGCCACACATGGCTTGTTTATGTGCAGGTGCAGGCAGGTGGTTGATATCTCTACCACCTTGGGAAAGTCATAGTTTAGGGAAATCCTGTGACCTCGGGTTAAGCTAAGAGTACAGAAAGTGAAGAAGAGACAGGAGATGACATAATGCCACATCAAAAATGGTTTGTCAACAGCAGTCTTGTAGAAAGGCCTTGTGCTAAGGATTGGTTTGAAGTTCCAACGGTTTGTTGAAGAGCATCTATTGGATGAACACAAAAGGAAAAAGGAGTAGTAGGCTCAAAACCACTGCAGAAGAGCCGATGAAAATATCACAATGCAATTATGCTGAAACAAATGTGTACTGTAACCCAGTAATGAAATATAGGTGAATAAGAAGTGGTTGATGTTGCCTCTAGTGGTTGATGTTGCCTTTCATCACATACTGTTGTCCTGTATGCTTTGAGTTCAACCAAATCACCTTTCTTTCATAAGATATGCATAGATAGCTATAGATAGTGCCCCAGTGCCATCATGGTGAGCGTCCATGTGGTTTGTTGGACCTGTATGAGGTCTTCATGCTACATTTTATAAGGGTGAGTAAGTGAATTCAGTGTAATTAACTTTGGAAAACATTTAAGGCGTTATATAGCAGTTCACAGTATATGATGAGGAGCATTCTTAATTTCATAACTGGTTTATGGAGAGCAAACCTCACTTACTGCTGTGGCTGCTGTCCTGTCAGAGAGTACTTCAGTACAATCTACAGAGGTGGAGTTATGTCAGCAGTGATTCCAAGATCCTCTTGGCAACCTAGACTGAAGGGCAAGAGTGGTAATGTTTCAGCACATCACCTTTTTTCAGTTGGAGGCATTTTTTTCCCACTACTAATTAAGGCGCAGAAGGCATCACTAAAATGGAGTCAGGCAGCATTCTACACTTGTGCAACAGCCATCCAGCTAGATGCTGGGCATAGAGAATGCTCATGTTGAAAACGAGACCGACTAAACACAAGCATATTCATGGTTCAATCTTTGCTCAATAATGGTTTTATTTACTTATGAGTCATGGATGTCCCTTCAAAGGACTGCTGCTATTACCTGTAAACATCTAGAACACCTTTCTCAGAGAAAATATTTAGTGATGCCTCTTTTATCAGAAATGTCACTAAAATAAAATAATTTTCCACCACATGAGTTGGCTAAAATAAAGGCATCATGACAGAGCCAATAATTCAATGTAAGATATTGATGGTCACACACGCCGCCTTCCATTTTGAAAAGCAGCATCATTCTGTGAGGTGCATGAACTGCCCATCCATCATTCCTAGCACATTAGTGATCCCTGCTATGTCACAGAATCTCTTTTTGATGTGCTATCACTGTTGGCTACATAGCAAATTACTATATTTAATGTACTGCCTAACCAAATCAGCTGTTGGTGGTGTGAAAATTGGAATGTTATTTCCTCCTCAATCCCTGCTAGGTTACAGCTAAATGTCTGGAGAGTACAACTGACAGAACAAAACAATTGCCCAGCATAACAGTACAAAACATGAACACTGAGATAGATAAAGACCCACATGATGTGCTCCACAAGTTAAGATACGCTTAATTGCCTTTTAATTTCCTACTGAGTTTTCAGGTGTATGCAGCAGTGCCACTTGCAGTGTCTTATGAAGACCACTCTAGAAGAGACAGCTTTGCTCATAAGCACATCACTGTTATTCTGCAACTGCCTTTACTTCTCTTTTTCTCCATTTTGCTAACTATGGCTCCAGCTATCTGCTGTGTTTGATTTGTGTTCTGATATCCTCTCACTGAACCACAATAATCAAATTTTCTCACTCAAATGAAGTGGCTACTTATCTAAAAGACTTAAATGTGCTTATTCCCAATGAAAATATCTGTTCTGACTCAGGAACAATGGTTCTGATTTATCAGAACTGTTCATCTATCCTTACCTTTACATTTTTACAAGCACATAGATTAATCCAGTTCCTCCATTCTCCTCATGCTGTACTCTTTCCAGCTGTTCAGCAGGTACAGGTACAACTTGAGCTTCTGGCACTCTTCTTGGACTGGATGTTCTCCCAGTTCATTAAACAAGCAGCACCTCTCTGCCAATCAATGCAAGGACAAGTTGCAGGAGGAAAAGAAAACAACCTAAACATGGTGGAAACCTGCAGACAGGAGACACCAAGGACGGAAGAGGCCCTAACCTTACTATGCATGCTTAATATGGATGCAGCTAACTAATGGACTGGAATGTGATTGAATACAGCAGAACTTCCTCCTTTTCTCTGTCTCAATGTGTTTTGTACATTTGCCTTTATTAGAACTGGTTTGCTTTCTTTTTATGGTGGTCTCTTTCCTTTTCAGAAAAGATGTAAGTTTAATCAAAGACTAATTTTGGGGTAGGTTGAATAATTATATTCTTGAAGGTGTTATAAATGTCTTTGTAGAAGATGAAGAACTGAATCAAATATCAATTTAATTTAAAAATCTCCTATGAAAATATTCAGTAAATGCCTTGCATGAAGTTGAGGGAAAATATTTTCTCATTCAACCCTCATACAGACATCTTGTTTTTTATCTCTCACCTGTCTGTTCTTTTCTGCTGGTGAAAAGGAAAAAACCTATAGTGACTTTAAAATGTAGATTTCTCTTTAGCTGCTGAGTACTTCATCTCATTAAATTCTCAGAGGGATAAAGTCAGAAACATATTTTCTTTTTAATATTTCTCTTCTTTACCCTTTCTGTAAATGTTTCATTTGAAAAACTATGTCAGCCTTTGGTATTCAAACTCCAAGTCTTGCAGAAGACTCCTACAGCTGATGAATACTGGGTGAATACGTGCAATGCTAGAATATGCAGTTATTAAGCTGGGTATGAAGAACCTGCCTGATCCAGCAAACTTATATGTTACAATTGGAGTTATATTTCAAATGGAGTTCTGTTGAAGATTGTACTGTTGAGCCCTTTATACCTGCATAAAGTGACAGACTATTAAAAATTGTCACTTATTTAAAACTTTCCAGGACAACAGAAACAAGGAGATAAATCTTAATTCACTAGCACTTACAGAAGGTAACATAGTCCTGAGTCTCTGCAGTGACAACCCTCCTGTCCCTCTGAAGTCATATAGAAGTCAAAGAATCTTGGCCCTTCATTAAATTGGACCAGAATAAGAAAGGGATTGAATTAGTGTTTCATGATTATTGAATCCCCAAAGATTTACACTATAGTACACAGAGCTGGTTGCTTCTGTTAATCAACAATTAAGGAACACACACATTATGAAACACAGTTCCCAATCCATTAGTAAGGCAAAATCTTTATTTGGGTAAGAAAAAACCCAGATGTTTAAGGGCTTCACTCTTTTACAGCATAATTAATGTGTGTCTTTTAGCTGATATAGCATTGAGCTAAGCAGAAAGACCACAAAGCAGAAATTGAACCACTAAGGGCATGACAGCTTCAGAGGTGCTTCATTTATGCAGTGCTCTTCACGCCGAGACTGTGTTTCTCTGGGTTTCTTTTCTTTTCCACCTGGAGCCACACCAAACAAACACCTGAAAGATTTCACAGTTGGCCAGGGGTGAAGCAGGGGTTCATGCAAGCTGTGTCTTTTCTCTAGCTGTACTTCGATCTTCATGCTGCTTTGGGGTAACGCTCTGGGATTTTTTTTTGGGCTGGGTGATGATGTTTCCAAATAAGTGGGGAATATGACTCATAACCTTCATGCAAGTACAGTGTTCTCTGGGCTTAGAAGACATGAAGAAATACAAATTGAGACAGGAAATGTAAAAGTTCAAATATTGCTTCTTCAAATACATGTTCTTCATCTCCTAGTGTATGTCTTTCTTCCCAGAGAGTGGGAAGACATGACCCAGAATGGCAGAGCAGGGTTAATGAAAGGACAGACAATATATGACAGTGTCTGATCCACCACAGATTAGCAATGGTGATTTTTTTTTCCTCACCCAAAGGGAGAGAAAAACAGAAAAAAAATATATGCCAGATTCTGACACAAGAGATACCAGCTGTTTGGAAGAAGATTTGAAAAATATAAGGCAGCAAAACAAAAAAAAAATCATTGATGAATGTACCTACTTTAATTTTATTTTTCAAACACTCTGCTAATTATTTTAGTGGATGAACAATTTTTAACCCTCCAAAAAGAAGAATCCTACACAGGTTTCTTCCCTCTGATTCCTTTGCCTTCCAAAGGCACATTTTATATCATTAGGCATACTCTTTTTATTAGAACATACACAGAAACTAACACTGTCCAGAGATATTATCTTAATCCTGAGGTCAGCTCTGCCATCTTATTTCTCCAGGGTTTATTTTCCTGACTGTAATGCCATGCTAATATGGCTACCTGGTATGCTACGGCTGCATTAGGTTCAAAAGCTTGTTTTGTTTCTTTCTTAATGTCAGCTCCTATCAGGATGCAACAGTCCTGCTTTTCCTCTTTCTTTTATCTTTCTTGTGAAAAACAGAGATAGCACTTTATTACCTCATTGTTTTGTTTGGTTTTCTGTTTATGTTTTTTTTTTTATTTTTTTTTTTCTGTGTGTGTGTGGGAATAATACATCAAAAATTGTAGGGTACCTATATTCTTCAACCTATGAGCATACCCAATGTAGATAAACTATAAGTGCAGCAAAATTATCATTTACATTACTCCAGTTCAATAATATTTAGTCACAGATTTGCTGCTTTACAACAGGAAAAGAAAAGAAGAAAGTTGTTTACAGTGCTAGCCACCCCTGTGAAAACAATATGCAGTGGGCAGGAAAAGGTTTCTACAGCTATGATTGTGGCAGCACAGCCCTACCCAGGCCATAACACTGCCAACACTCACATTCTCTTAAACAAAATATTCTTCCATTGTTTTTTTTTCCTGCCTCTTCTCTTTCCATCACCCTTATATCTTCCTAAATTTTAACTACCCCGTGAGTAAAATCAGATTTGACAACTGAATGAACAAGAAAAATTTTGACCCATGAGTTCATTCCTCTTTCCTAACAGACAGCACTGCTGGGTAACCAGTCTTCTTGTATGCACCATAGTACTGAATAAACATGGGTATTCTGACTTCTGTTAATGAATTTTGCAGTATTTGTTCTAAAATTCCTTTGGGAAAGGAAGGCACTTCACTGTGTACCCTGACATGAAAGTTATTAAAATCTTTATTTTTGCAACTGTACATTTCTGAAAAAAAAAACATTTTCATGATAGTATCATGATAGATGATAGTATCATGATCATGATATGAGATAATAATAATAGTTTTGAAAAACTTCACATATGCTGCATGCTGACAGTATTGCTGCTACTGAGTTTGTGGGAAGTGTCTGTATGTACACTATCAAAATTTTCTGGTTCCTTCATCTGCATAAACACTCAGAGCACCAAATCAGACATTGCTGCCAAACAGTAAATGGCAGAGCAGAGAAATGAGCTGTGCAGAAGGGGCATGTGATGCAGAGCAGTGCAAAAATGTATTGGTTACATTGGTTACACTACAATGGCAACTGTCCTGCCCTAAGACTGTGTGACAAAAGAATTTGACTTCCTGAAAGTCACAGTTTGTTTGAAAAAACATATGGTAAAAGTTCAAGCTGCCCTCCTAGATAATTTCTGGTAGGATTTTAGAAGGTCTATTGGACGATCTTCTTTTTCTTGATTTGCTTTATCCTATTTGCTCTCTCTTATCCATAAGTTATTATTTTAAGAAGGAAATAAAGTAGTTTTCAAGCAAGAAATAAAGAAAGTCTCCTACTTTTGCAAAAACTAAAGGTGGAACTAACAGATGGGACTAAAGGGATGCTAGCAAGAACCGGGAAATTCCTAAAAATAGCACCAATGCAGGCTGCTTTGTCTGCTGCAACATTGTGAAGCATTGCTGATTTTGACTTCATAGGTTTGATTGAATTTTCTCAAGAAATGCTTCATATGTTTTTCAGATACTTGAAGAGGATTTCCAGCACTTACCTCAACAATATCCAGCAATAGTTTGCTGTCTGTAGTAGTAGTAGGTCCAAAGTAGTTCTGGTCTCAGAAAAGCACAGGTGTGACTGTGAAAAGCATTATTTAACCATAATTTCCCCTAGACATGCACATTTTTAGCAATCAGCCCATCTACTTTTATGAACAGCTTCTGAAGGAGAAAGCTATTCCTATTTTGGTGACAGAAGATGTTAGATTAATGAAAAAAAAAAACCAAAAAACTGCAGAATTACAAATGTGTAGGCTGACATGAAGCAGAGAAGTCATCAAGGATGATGTTACTTTTCCACAAAATTCTAGGAAGTTCTACAGTTTTGGAAGTCCTTCTGGAGAGTTGTACACAAAAAAATTTAAAAATGTTTGAATATGCAACTAGATGTGACATCTCATCTGTCTGAGTTATAAAATGGGCTATAATTTAGCTCACTTGGGGAGGTCTGAATCCCAAGGACTGGGGACTGGGACATTGCAGGCTGCACCATTGCAGAATCAGAGAATCACAGGATCACCAGGTTGGAAGAGACCTTTGAGATCATGGAGTCCAACCCATGCCCTAACCCTCAACTAAACAATGGCACTGAGTGCCACATCCAATATTTTTTTAAGTCACCATCGCATCCAGGGATGGTGACTCCACCACCTCCCTGGGCAGGCCATTCCAGTATTTTATCACTCTTTCTGTAAAAACATTATTCCTAATATCCAACCTGCATTTCCCTTGACACAGCTTGAGACTCTGTCCCCTCATTCTGTCAGTTGCTGCCTGGAGAAAGAGACCAACCCCCCACTTGACTACAGCCACCCTTCAGGAAGTTGTAGAGAGTGATAAGGTCACCCCTGAGTCTCCTTTTTTCCAGGCTAAACATGGCCAAGCTCCCTCAGTCATTCCTCACAGGGCTTGTGTTCCAAGTCTCTCACCAGCTTTGTTACCTCATCTGGACGCACTTAAGCGTTTCAACGTCCTTCCCAAACTGAGGGGCCCAGAACTGGACGCAGCACTCAAGGTGCTCCTCACCAGTGCTGAGTACAGGGGAAGAATGACCTCCCTGCTCCTGCTGGCCACCCTGTTCCTGATACAGGCCAGGGTGCCATTGGCCTTCTTGGCCATCAGGCTCTGCTGGCTCATGTTCAGCTGTCTGTTGACCAGTACCCCCAGGTCCCTTTCCACCTGGGCCCTGTCCAGCCACACTGACCCCAGCAAATAATGCTTCAGGGGGTTATTGTGGCCAAAATGCAGGACTCAGCACTTGGACTCATTAAACTTCATCTGACTGGACTCTGTCCGTACATCCAACCATTCCAGGTCTCTCTGCAGAACCCTCCTACCTTCCAATAGATTGACACACGCCCCCAGCTTAGAAGACCAGTTATGGAGCAATGCCAGTTGGTGGTCTGCTGAATTGGAGCAATAGTTGGTGGAGGTTTTTGGTTCTACAATGCACAGGAGAGAGTGCAGCGATGCTCTATAAGAATTTGTCAGCTGGTCTTCTTTTCCTTATGCAGATAAACATCACCTACCAGTTCTACCACGTCAGTAATTGCCTCATACCATGGAGAGGACAGGATTCACCCTAAAGTAAATAAGGGCCTGCACTAACTATGAAAATCATGCCAATTTTGCAATGATTTACACACTACATTCTTCAAATATAAGAAAGCAACTAAGCCTATTGATGATATAAATATTGAGTGACATTAACATTCCTTACATATCCATTTTTTCCAAAAATTCACCAGTGGTGAAACAACTTTTCAACCTCAAAGTAAAACATGCCTGGCAAATTTCTAATAAAACCCAAATCAACAGCAATGTGTCATCGCCAGCACATTCACCTTGGTCTAGCCTAAGGGACACTTATACGGAGTTGAATTTCTTCTAGCATAGATATCTGAGGAAGCTGTGGACCAGGGTCTGTAACTTGCCCTCTCTTTTTCTTCCCTCCTTCCTTTCTTCAAAAACCTACTGAGAATGCAGGGAATGCAGTTGTCTGCATCTCACAATTTTGCCGAATGGTGGTAGAACAACTTTGGCTCTCCTAGCAAGAGACGTAATAGAACCAGGGTGTTGGAAACCAGGGGGTTCCTATAATGCCTTTGGCTGACCCAAATCCTGGTCAGGAGGCTTTTCAGCCTTGCCAGAGGTGTCAGAGACCCTGGAATGATACTGAAAATACCTGTGGCTCTGATTCTAATCCATGGAACTGGTTGTCAACTTTGTATGAAGAGTTTCAAGTCACAAAAGCTTAGATAGAAAAATAGTAGTAGTTATAAGTAGAAATAAAAGAATGTGAGTGTATGTACAGGGGGGTTTAAAGCCCTGTACAGGTGGGTTGGAGATCTGTACAGGGGGGTCTGAGGCACAAGACGGAGAATTTTTACACGTGGCATGTTATCTTTTGTTCTTCTTCATAACCTCCATCTTCTTGGTGATGCTGGCACTTTTGGATTGGTTTGACACAGATCTGGACACTGTGGTGTGAGGGGCACGGATTGGTAATTAATGATAAACATTAAATACGTAGTTATTAGTATAAAAGATTAGAGCTAACCCAGGGCGGGCATAGTGTGTCTCTGGATGCGTTCTGTGTCAACCCTGGCAGGGCAGAAAAATCTATTTTTGATAAGGAACTAATAAACTGCCTTGAGAACACGAACAAACGACTCCAGACTACTCCTTCAGCAGCACAGGCTGGAAACCTGGACTTTTCTGTACATTGTGAGGTCTCCCAGGGCAGCGGAGATCCTCGCATCAGGGGACAGAGCTGGGACTCCGCCTTTCTTTCCTGATAGCTCTTGCGAATCTGGTTGGAGCCACAGTACATTGCTTGCTAAAGTGAAATTCTGGCTCTATGAAAGCAAATGGCAAAATTCCAATAACTTCACTCTAGCCAGGACTTCATCCTGTGAACCTAGCCCACAACTTAGCAGAGAGCAACTTTACTTATGCCAGTGTATGTCCTCTCCATCCCAATCAGATGTTTAGCATGTAGTACCTGGCATTTCCTTCTGTTGCTGTGTTTGTTATCAGAAACACTATCAGTATTTTGGCAGCTGGGGTCAGTTTTGTTTCTAGTTTACTGCTTAGCAGCCAACCTGAGCCTGTCAGAAAGTTGTTTCATTGGGATTTTTTAACTAGGTACATCTTGTGATTTAGCATTAGTTTGGTCATTTGGGTCAGTGTTCATACAAGACCTACATCGATCAAAGGGTACATCTGAAAGTTCACCTCTTGTAGATCAGGTCACAGGTGGCTATCTCCCCTCACCAAAAATAACAAGCACCATTGCATAGGGATGCTCAAACATGATGATGCAAGGGTAAAAGAAGAACAAGAACTTGATCAGAGCTAAGCACAAGAAGTATGTTATTAAGGCCACAAACTCCCAAATAGCTTTGAAATGAAGTTTCCTAAAGTCATTAAAGACTAAAGTACCCAGAGCTTCTTTTGTTTGAGTCCTGAATTAAAAAGAATAGAAAAGAAAAAAACAAAACAAAAACCCCAACAACAACTCCCTCCCCTCAAAGTTCAGAGTAGAAAAATTAACCCTGGGAAAATCTGGAAAGCCTGAGATTATACCAGACATTCATCCTCAAGCTGATTTTTTTGTACAATCATGTGTTGTGCTCAAAACAAAAATCTGAGAATACTCCTTAAAGCGGAAAACAAAGCTCTGCTCCAGCCATACATCTGTGAGTTTTGAAACAAAGGTTTGTTTGTGTGCCTCAATCACTCTTGCCTATGAAAGCAGACACTTACTTGAAAAACTTTTCAGGGAAACACTCTAAACCAACATCCTGGTATAAATTTGCAAAATGCAATACAGGCCTGATTGTCTTTGGAGAGGATGCAGGCCGCATACGAATAGCTCTTTCTGAAACGTAATGTTCTTTGCATGGCTCAGTGGCTAATGTACAATAAATCAACAAAAGAGCGCTTCAAGAAAGCTATTGGGCAGCAGCAAGGCCACTGTTATTTTATCTTTTTACAGTATTTAATTGGAAGTTTTTTCCTGAAACTTTACCCGACCATCAAATTACTAGACTCTGTATAAGAAGAGATTGATAAGATGAATTTTTTTTTCACTTTTTTTTTTTACCCTCCTTACAAGAGAGCAAGTTTTTGCTGAGGGAGAATAAAGTTACAAGTGTCTAGCATTTTGCTGAGGGAGAATGAAATTAGATACTGAATGGAGCGGATAGGAAAGGCTGGGAAAATGCAAAGTTGGCAGTCATACCAGGTCAGTCTAGAGCTCCCACTGTCCTTCTACTGCACCAGGTGTCCGCTGCATTCAAATGATACTATTATTCATAGACTGAAGCAGAGTATTAAAACTCCCCCCAAAAATAATTTGCAACTGAATAAAGATATAATCCTGGAAATATAACTCTCCATTAAGGGTCCCCATTAGCAACACAAGAGCCCCATTGTAAAGGAGTTATGTATATTTATCAAGTTAAAAAAACCCACAACAACAACAAAAAAAACTTCTCTCAGTGCTTACATGTTAATAGAAAACTTTTATAGCCCTAGTCTTGGAACTAGTAATGCATAAAATGTAAAGCATCTATTATTCTTTAGCAAACTATTTAACATTTGACAGGGAATTGCTAAAACTTGAATAGTGTTCTAGCAAAGGATTGGATAATGTGATCTCAGCTAACTAAGGGGCTGCAATGGAGCAGGCAAGGGAAGTGAGACTTCATATTTTAGTAGTTTGCATTTTAGCAAGCTGCTTTAAAGAAAGTTTTTGCTGACTTCTCCTTTCTCTTATAGAAAAATGGGTCCTTTTGTTTGCAGATTGTATCTGGTGCATAGGAGCTTACTATGCTCCACTAGAAGTAGGAATACTAGAGGTCCAGGGAGACTTCTCTCCCTGCCACTGGGTTCCTTGTCTAGCCCCCGCCCCCCTAAATCTTAAGTCCTGTTCTCACCCTCCCACCCTAGCCCTCCCTTCGGATGTCTCACTCTGTAGAGGGGCATGATTTGAATTACCCTTCTTAACAAAATGAATGCTGAAAGGTAAACTCCTTAATGAAGCACGCATGAAGCCTTTGCCTATCACTTTGTGAAATTAACCCTTAAAAAGGAGAAGTCAACCACCTAATAGATACAGGACAAAGGTTTCCCAACCACAAGCTTTCCTTCACCTTGAAAAAACATACCTTCAGTGAAAACAAACAGAGGAACTAACAGCAGTCAAGGCTAATGGCACGATGGTGCAGAAGACAAATTCAGCATTTTAGTTATCCTGTTGGGAAGTGCAAAAATCATTAGAAGCTCCTTTCAAACCATGCCTGACAACAGGTTATTTCAGGAGAGAAATGCATTCAAATAAGCCTCCATCACTCGATGGTGGTGGTGCCTTATTTGAATGTTACCAATTCTGGAAGATTTTACAAAGACATTAAGAAATAAACAGTCATAAATAAAACGCTAAAATGTGAATTCAAGTCTATCTTACTCAGGAAACTCTCCTTCTCTCTCAGTAGCTCTCTTATAGTCACCTGTGATTCCTTTTTAATATTGGAATGAAACTGGCAGTATAAAAACCACCCCCAGATAAGAGCTGAAAACCCTTACATAACCCTTACTTAAAACACAAAAATGCAGAAATATATTCAATTTTTAGAGCTACACTGTGTCATTCTATCAGGAACAGAGTAGAAAGCACAGAAAGTAGACAGACCAACATGGAATCAACATTTTAAAAAATAGAAAAAAATGCACATTTTGCTTCTAGCTTCCAAAGATAAAGTCCTGTTCTTTTCACATACGTGGGCTTAGTGTTCTTGGGAAAGAGACAACCAGATCTTGTGGAAGACCAAAAAAATATATGCCAAAATTCTATGTCAGTGGTTGCAATCATGGCCTTTAACATTTGAATAGTGTGAACAGCAGAGCCTGAAACACAGGGTGTGTAAGTGCATATTAATTTACTTGTTTAATGTTGTTGCTGCAGCTGGGCATGAAATAGACCCCACATTTCTAATAAGGCACAGTGCTTTCAAGGATAAGTAGAGGGTACACTCACCTTGGGGAGACTTGCCTAGTTTTTGTGTTCCCTGCTGAACTTTGCAGTAAAAAAAGAAAATGTCATCCTTTAGTAAGAGAATAAACAACTCTTATGTTTTTAGGCTGTATTCAATCCTGTTGTACTGGTCTGCTGAGGTTAACTGTCCCTCACTGTCAATGCATCATTTTTTACTAGAACTTGTCTTCTGTGGCCATTCCCATCTCTTGCCCATGGAGTGTCTTACAATTTTGTACGGACAAAAGGTCTTAAAAGTGCTGGTGATTCAGTTGTTCAAGCAGTGTTGAGAGTTTAGACATGAAATCACATCAATGTGACACACTGGTTCCTTTTGGAAAACAGGGACTGTGGCAATATTGGCTGTGTATATGTTAGGGGATAGGGGATAAGAAGAGAGGAAAGAAAGAGGGGGGGAGAAGGAGGCAGGAGGCCCAGACCATCAGGCTTTTCAATGTACATATATTTTCAAATATATGTAATTGCAATTAATATATAAAGAAGTCTGTGTTGGGCTGAGCTAGCAACGCTGCTCCTTTAATTCAGCCAGTGCATTTGTACATATTAAAAACATTACACAGCAGGGGCTATAATTTCACATGCTGCCATCTCTAAACCACGACAGCAAAACACAAAAGAGACAGCATGTATGCTGTACCCCTGCATGTCATGTAAAACAATGGGAATGCTGGTAGTATGTGTGTGTGTGCTGAGAGATCCAAATGCAGCTCTTCTGAAAAATTTAATGCTCTCATAAAAATAAACAAACTTAAGCAATATACAACATGATTCCAATTAGTAGCTTGATCAGAATAACTTGGCATTGTCTATTGGCTTTATACCAGGCAGCCAGTGAGATGTCAGACGGAGGAGTCCGTTCTCCTCTCTGTGTGTGATCAACTCCCATTACTTGTAATGGAAGCCACATACACATAAGGGAATAATATATCCCTTCATGAGAAAAGCTCTCTTCGGTGAATTGAAGGTGTATAATATTGTGGGTATTTTTCATTCCCTGTCTCTACTATTGTGTTTCTCTTCAGCCCATTCAAATTATTTCATGTGGACAAGTGGCACACAGTGTTTGGTCATGTTTTCATTAAATCAATAGCAGAACTCAATTTTGCCTCAGTGTAAGCTGAGCTGGGTCCAGAAGTATCCTTCACTTAATTTTTCAGAATTATGCTTTACTTTCAGAAATAATTATTAGCCTTTTACCCTCTTTGCCTTTGGTGTGCAGATTTAAATATATTTTAAATTTCTGCTCAGATTTCTTCCTGTGTAAATACGACCAAGAAGGTTCCAAATTTACAGAAATGCTACTCAAGAAAGACATTAGCACTGTGTATGAACCTCCTCTGTAAACATTTTGGGCATTCCTAATTATGTCTAACCTCCAGCTTTCTTCTGTCTTAGTGTTTTGATAAATTTGCCAAGCAGAGAATAAATAGGGGAGAAAAGAACATAAAATCCAAATGACAAGACAACTTATAAGACAGGTAGAACCCTTCTGGCTGACCAGAGAGATGTATAAGAAGAAGAAAGGAACCAAAACACGTAGCCATGAGTATCATCAAAGATACATTGTTCATTATTTCAAGCATTTCCTCCTTGCTTTCCATGCAACTTACATTTTTAGCACATCAAGCATGACCTTAAACAATCTTATATCTTGTTTGCAAGTTGTCTCAAAACCTATGTGACTTAAAAGTTGATTTAAAAACTGTAAAATAACCTACTGATATCCCATGAATTCTCTAGTACTGCAAGGCTTTTGTCTACATTAAAAAGGCAACAGCAGGTCTGCAGAGCAACAGAGTTGATGCTGAGGAATGTGTTTCTGTGACTTTTTTCAGAATAGTTTTAACCTGGTCCTAGAGACTAAAAGCCCATCAATCTATGCTGAGATGGTCTGATAGATAATTACAGTTCTCTAATAAAATGTTTTAGATGTCAAAATTTTGTCCTTGAGTCCAGTAACAGCTTCTATGGTTATAATTCTTTACATAATAGATTTCAGTGCTCTTTACATCTTCTTCAGCATGTGCAATTGCTGTTTTCAATGCATCTTTCTTTCCTTGATTTTTGCTTCCTCAACTTCCAGTTACCCATAGTTCTTTACAACAGCTGAGGAACTCAAATTCTTCCAGACCTGCTGGCCCAAGGTGGATCTTCCAGGACAGAAAAATATTTTCATTTTCATACTACTGTGATAGGGTAAAACATCCAATTAAGGTCACACTACTGATATGAAAGAGAGCTCGGTGTGCTTTCTGTACTAACCTTGTCAAAAACACTGGTTTTGCTTACTAAAACAGCAGCAGAAAAATAAGGCTGTACCAAATCAGGTTCCTAGTTTCAGGGAATGACAGCATGTTAAACACTCTTGATAGAAAACCAAATTCATTAGCATGGAAATAAAATAGCTCATTATCCCCTTTTACCATATACATTGTAAAACACACCAAACCTGAATCTATCAGATCACACCAACCTTCTTTGAAATGCAGAACTGAAACTGCATCATATCTGATATGATAAACGTGGCTTTTCCCTGTGGGCCGCTTCTGAATCCTTTCAGCAGGCCTGCCTCTGGCCATGACTAAAATGGGCCGTCTGAAAGAGAGGATATAGTTAGTTCAAACTATATTGGGGTTCAGGGGAAATTTCAAGTGGCATTCCTACCAAAGGTAAAACTCTCCTGTCTCCACTTACCAATTAATTTTCCAAAAGCACTGAGAACATCTCCTGGGGTCCTCTCCTAGGGAGAAGAGGTCACTGGGACCTCATGCCTGTGGCCCATTGGGGCCTGGGACACGGCATTTCCAGCACCAGAGGGACTGATAAGAGACTGAGAGAGCTGAGCTACATCCCACTACAAGGACTTTAGGAATTTTTCATCTTTTCAGAACAATAGGTTTTATAGTTTAATACTATTTATGTTTTATGCTTATAAATACTTTACTTGCTAAATAAATGTGTTTTTTCCACTTTTCTCCAAAAAAAATATTTTCCCAAACCAGCTGCTGGAGGGTCTGCTTGAATTTGCTTTTTAGAAAGACTCCTTCAATTTGCTTTCTAGAGAGACTCCTTCAAAAGTTTCCTTCCAAATCTGCCCTGAACCGGGACAAAGTCTTACTTCAGAAAAGCAAAGTTCCCATGGCACATACAGACCGAGAATGATCAAAAGTCATGCTGGATGCTGCAAAACCAAATGTGTGTATTTTAGAGATAGAAAGAAGCATCCTCTGAGCTCTGTTTCATGAGTGCGACCAGAATCTGGTTATAGCAACCCAGCTGATGTCTGATTTTCAGACAGTGACTGATTCCATGAACTGAAGGGAAATAAATTTATATGTAGAAGATTTTTAAGCTAATTCACATTTTTTGAATGGTCCCTGTGAAAGTTTGGCATTTGACTTGAAATACATTCAGAAAAATGATTCCAACATTCATTTTTGTACCAAGAAAACTGAAATTCTGAATGTGTGTGCTAAAGCAAATTTTAAAAGCCTTTCACAGGTACCATATTCTTATTTTCAGTGGTTTCCCCACATGTGTACAAAATACCCAAATATTTTCTGGTTCATGCTTTTAAAAATTAAAATGTACATGAAACATCCTGAGACAACTCTTAGACAAAAATTAGTAAAATCAAGGAGAACTAGAGTAGCTAGCACAAGCACTTTACTTGTTCACTGGACATCAGGCAGATGTGGGGATAAAACTGTCAAGTCTGAAAACACAAAGAGAAATATTGCTGTTTTCTCTTATTCACATTCTTCCCATGAGCTGTTTGCTCAGTTGCCATGGCATAGGCGGTGAGATTTTATAATTTTTCCTCTGTCTACCATGTGCTCATACAACAATGTGAATTTAATCAGTCCAGACAGTTGGTTGTGTTTTGTCCATGTGAGTGGAATAAAACTTTTCTCACCAGCTAAACCCACAAAGTATCTAAAAGCCATAAATAATCAGTAACTCCTATGACTTGCACCTGCTTGCTTTATTTGACCGAGGATACAGAAAGGCTCTTATAATGAACAGTGTTCCCAAGCATTAATCACCTCTGATTGCTTATAAAAATCAAAGTGGATGTTATGTTTAAAATACCAGATGTATTTTTTTAGTTTCTTTCTGCACTTAGATTTTAGTCAGGTTAATGTTGCAGCCTTATCTCCCTCAGTAAAATTATGCTTGTTTCAAAAATACTTAATGGGGAAAAGGACAAGGTCTAGGTAGCAAATAAATTTCTAGTCACCTATTAATCATAACAGATGTATTCTTGTAGCACATCTTAACCAGCAAAAGGAAGTGGAAAAGATGAAAAAAAAAAGGCTGGAGAGAAACTATAAAGCACTGCACTGTAAGAGAGATCTCTGCCAAACTTATGCGGAACCAAGTTCAAGTATGTGCCAGCTTGTACAAAACAATACAACTTTATTTTGTATAGCATCTTTCATCCAAAGCGTATCCCACAACCACTTTAGAGGAGTTAAACAATAGAGTTACAGAGATAAATAATAGCAGAGGGAGAGCAAAATTATTAGATATGTGCAAGTCAAAAAAGATATATTTTCAACAGAGATTTGGAATGAGAGCTTTATAGGAATACTAGAGTGTTTTAGTTTTAGCATTTTTCTAAACAGAGCTTAGCAATGTCTATAAAGATACAAATCAGAGCGAAAGAGGTAAATTCAAGGAAATTGGAAGGTGTGGCTTCATTAAGTCCTGCAGGTTCAAAATTAAATTAAGTCAAAACCAAAAGCCAACAGAACAGTTTAAAAATTAAGGCAGCCTCTCAATCTTTACGCTTTTGGCTTTATGCCATTCATTCAGCTCTATAATATTTGTAGTTGGTTGGCTTCTTTAAATGGAAAAAAAAAGAGGAAAAATAAAATAATGGGGCAAAGTACAGACTACTCTGTGCTGTAAATACGGTGCAGCTTCACAAATAATGAAAAGTGTACGTTGGAGAGCAAAATTTGACCCAAAGTATCTTTTTGTGGAACCTGGCAAGAAAATGATGTTGTCTGTCTGGTAACCAGGGCTCTAATCCTCTAGGGGAGCTCTGGCGGGTACAGAACTTGCCTATTCAATTCTTCTGAATTAATCAGAGCCTTGCTCGCCCACCAGTTCTGATTTTTTATGTTTAATAACTGCAGAAGATGGATACTGTGAGGAAGGCAGAGTACATTGACTTTGTGGAGGGTCCGTACAGGCACAGAAATACGGGGGCACTTTTCTCTCAGTGATACTGGGGATGATGTGGCAGTTCCTTTTGTGGTTGGATAGAAAACCTTTTAAGGAATGGGCAAAATTCAAAAATTAAAAAAAGAATAATTACCTCTTGAGTAGACAAACCAACAACAATCTGCAAGAGAGACTAAAAAGTATTATGGTTTCAGTTGCTGTCTTGAAAACCTTAGAGAAATTTTTCTGCTAAACTGAAACAAGTGTTCTCTGATGGACCTGAAAGTACGGACACCTGTAAAGGGTGTTGATTCCACAGTGTCCTGAAAGCATTCTCAGTAAAACCAATGTTTTAAATAATAGGTCTCAATTCATCAGTGACATAAGCAATGAGTGAAAGTAAGCCAGAAGAGAGAAAGCTACACCTCAAAAGGCATTAGCTTTCCCCCAAGTCACATGCAGTGAGCATGCAGGGGTAGTTTGCAGTATGTCTGTGAAAAACTGACTTGCAACTGTAAAGGAAAAGACATAGCAGTTTCAGAGGGTATCAGCAGAGGAAAAAAACCCCATACAAACCAAATTTATTTATTGATTACTGGCTAACTGAACACCAGGTTCAACAGGAATTGCCAAATTTGCTATTGTCACAGTATCCAAAGGTCTTTGTTTACATGTTAATACTCACACCTGTTTTATAGCCTCTGGAGAACAAGTCATTTGGCACTATTATTTTTGCCACAGTCAATATTTCACAAAATGTGGTTACTTATTTCTTGAGACACTATCCAAGAGTTCTTTACCTGATCCTGTAGTCCAGGTTTAATATTTGTTCCTATTCCTACCTCCTGCTTTTTCTGAGAGCCTTTTCCTCTATCCATATGCTTCTTGCAGATATTCGTTGAATGATGACTTTGTGTATAAATCTTTGTGCTGCTTCACATGGAAAACTCTTATTTGCTGAGCTCATGACATTTTCTGCCTGTAGCTGTGGGAGCCAGCTGCTGTTGAGAACTGTATACAAAGGGCGCATAAATTGTTGGGTGTCATGGAAAAATTTATGCACAGGCTACTTGTTTTTCCATGCAAGTTGCTAAGTGTTTTGTAGGGATGCAGGAAACAAGCAAGTGTCCTTACAGGTCTCCACCTCAGTCATTGCTCATCTTGAAGCAGCAACACGGATGAAGACCTGGGCTTTGTACAGCTTCTCAGTTTTACAGGATGGGTTTATAACATGCTTGGGGGAAAAAAACATCTCTTTCCATTTCTAGAGTTCTACATCTTCAATTAAAATTTAAAATTAGGTAAAATTGTATTCTTTGAAAATGAATATAACCTGAAATAAAATAACCCATAAAAAATCAAACAAAACCTCCAACAATCTAATAACATGGAGAAAAGGACAATTCCACCATGACATTTTGCAAAATAATTCAGGGTACAAAACACAGTTGAAGTCCTATGAACCCCAGCAACTCTGTCTCCTCTGAGAACTTTTGCAGATTTTCCTTACATGAGCAGACTTCACTTTCTTTTTCTCATTGTAAGCTTGCCATTTGTGCAATCTTTATTTTTGTACCTTTGCTATTCAATGTAATACATTATCTTACTCTCTTTAGGCTCTGCTCTTGGTTGTAACTTCTCACATAAGTCCTTTCTCTTCAGGGGAAGTGCCAGAGTTAAGAATTTGGCCAGGAGTGCATGGATCCCAACATGCAGCATGATTACCATCGAACCCAGTGTAACCAACAGCACAGTGACTGCTGCAGCTTCTTTACTGATTCAGCCAGCCCATCTGTCTCAAAAAGATGTGATGTTGTGCCTTTGGTGTAGGTGAGGGGTTCATATTGTTGGCAAGAACTTTGCCCAAGTAAGTAACACAGCTGTATCAAAGTAAAAAAAAGTCATATGATTTGAACAAGTCCAGTAATGGAACAGAAGAGGTTTTATAATGAGCCAGGATAGCCAAGTTATGTGTAACATTCTCCGAGTGTCAATTATAAACCCTCATTCAACCTTAATTCTGTCATCATACAAGAACCTTTCCCTTGAGGTAACCTTAGCATTTAACTAGAAAAGATACTAAATAAAAAGTTATTAATTTTTCTCCCTCTATGCATGCATTCATTCATTTGTGTATATATTTACATAAAAGGTATCATATAAAAGCTAGCCACAGAGTATTTGTCAATACAGGATGTGAGTAAAGATAATTCTGTCACTTCAAAGGTTTCTTGAAATTATCAAGTCAAGATTAAAAAAAACATCAACTTTAACCTTCATCGTGTTTTGGTCTTGCTTTTGAAAGTACCTAATATTTTCTGGCCATACTCCTATGTTATTTAAATGCTGGTAATCTTGTTCATGGCAATTTCAATAAGCCACAGCAGACATATAATGCTTCCTCTTTTAATAGGTGCAAAGTGAGTTATTATCACAAAGCATATATATGAAGAAAGGATGTGAAAAGACAATCCTGCCTAATCTCTGTAATAAGGGCTTGTGAGGGTGCTAACATGGTCACCTGAATTATGCATGTCTATTGTGTTCAAATATCATAAATCGATGCATGAATACCCTCCAAATAATTTTCAGTTCATGAACACTTATATACAGAGCTCTTGAGCACTGCAAAGACAATTAGTCATATTTGTATGCCGGAATTAATTGAGAGTGAGATGCGGGAGGCAGAAAGAGAGAACAAAGAATGCTTTTTGTCAGTTCTTCAAACTGACAGGGATAATTAGATATATGAAATTGAAATTCCTCAGCAGGGGGTTTCTGTTGACAATGAATTTTCTTTTGATTCCATTCTGTTATTCTTTTATGCTGTCATCTGTGGCAATTTGTTATTCAGCTTGAAGCTTAAAAAAGCAAAGCATTCCGCTTTTATGAGTAGATGATGTCAGTTTGTACACTGCTGGGAAATAGATATTAAATGTAATCTTTAAACTAAAAAAAAAAAAAAGAGAGAGGAAAATAAAATCAGTTAAAGAGACAGTGCTCTGTTTACACAGCCCTGAGAGTAAAACTTTTGTAAGAGGCAGAACTTGCTTTGATGGTTTTTAAAGTTGCTCAGGCTGCATTAATAGTTCAGCTGCAGTGCAAGTCTGAGCCATGATGTGTGGTGGAGTAAGGACGCATGGCTGGAAATGCCTCCTCAACACTATTTTCAAAATGCTGGACTTAGTATTGGCAGACATCCCTGGAGTACATCAAGTCCAGTTCTTTATTCCAGATACAGGAGTATTTGTTCATGTTCCCAAATCCAACTCCTGACCAAAACAAAGTGAGAAATATTCACTAAATGAGAAATATTCTTCCTAACCAGCACATGGAAACCTTAGTGCTTCTAATTTGATATCTGGGACCTGATTTCTTCACAGTGACAGCAACTAGGGTAGACACAGAATCTAGCCCTGGCTTTAAAAATAAACATGGCAATAAGGCAATCACTTTTTTTCCCTGCTTGAGGCAGCATCTCGTCCTCTCACCTTCTTCAGTTCACCATTAGCATGAGCATCATGAAAGCTATAAAAAAAGGTTACCTATAATATCTGCCCACAAAATGTTGGTCTTTATTATCATTGGTCAGAAATTTGCATGTTTACTTATTGTCTTCTCTCTGTGATTTTGGCAGCACATATTCATGCAGGAAACTTATAACATGGCACACTCTCTACTTTATAAGCCTAGTACACACATATAGCCCTAATAATCATATATGGAAAATAAGAATATATAATCATATATAGAAACATATATAAAACCTTGCCTAGTTCTTTTGGCAAGGTTTGTCACAAACATTGCATGGAATCTAGAGTGTGAAAAGCCCATACTGTTCTGCTTTCACCCTCCCCTTTTAACTGGAGCCCTTATGGCTTTCTTTTGCCTCTTTCCCTCCTCCAAAACTCCACGTTATTTGGCATTCGTTGTATTTCAGACTGCAATTTCTCCTTCAACAGACATCTTGGTGACTGTGGCTTTATTATATTTTATTATATATTTTTCTTTTTTGTTTCTAAAGCAAAAAAACACACAGAGTGTTATGATACAGTATATATTCCAGCAAACCACTGTGAGTCTAACTATACCATACGGCATATTATTAAAAATAGCAATATTTTATGCATACATATTATCGCCTCTGTACCCTCAGAGCATTCTTTGCAGATGCATTTTTATCTCACGCTTTGTGAAAGAAGGCCCTGTTTAACAAGTTGCACAATCCTACAAGTGAAAATAGCTGAGAATATGGTTTGAGGGACTTCTCACAAAGGCACGAGCATCCCAGCAGTGACCTAGAAGATGCACCCCATATAAAAATATTAGGCTCTATTCAGTCTTTTGCTCTCTATGTTGAGACTCATTAAGGATGCTGTTTGTGATGGCAGTTTCTGTAACCTGGCACATTTCCACTGGGAAATTCATTGATGCTATCAAGTGACTTCATGAAGATAAGTTTATTTAGTCACTACTGACCTTTGATGAATTTGAACTGGTTACTCAGACTTTAAAGACTCTATTGTTTTGCTGTCTTCCTACATCTAAATAGCTGTGCAACCACTGTGTTTGCAAGTTTTTTAGCCTGTTGTTCATCTTGGCCTCAGTTATGTCTGGTATATCCTCTACCTTCACACAGGTTGAAAAAAAGTCAGACAGAATAATCTACAGTGTTTTACAGGAAAGTTTTTGTTCACTTCAGTGAGCCAGAGGGAAGCAATTTCTCCCAGACAGAGGTGCCATGTACCTCAGCCTTATTGTTCAGGTTTGCTCACTAAAGACATATTTAGTGCAGAGGATTTGACTCTGTTTCATGCCCCTGAGGGCTGCCCCATGCCCCTGAGGGCTGCCCCATGCCAGCCTGAGATTTTTTGGGATTCAGCAGGAGCGTGTGAGGGTGGACTGGTGGAGTCAAGAAGCATTCCTCTGGAGTGTCATGCTACAACCATGCGAGAGTCAGAGGCTGCACCCAACATTTGCATCCCTTGAAGGTCTAAGCTCAAAATTATTATTTTTTTCTCTCAAGTAAGAAATTTAAGTAGAGCACAAAATCAAGCCTCAAGTGTACCTTTTAGTGTTGACAGAAGACTTATCTTCACAATGTGGATTTATTAAAGTCAAATATGTTTTTTGGGGATGACCAAGATCCAGATGTATTAATATTTGTTGGCGTTCAAAGACCATCAGTGGCCATCAAAGTATAAAATCTCTGCTATACTCTGAAGAGCTAAACATAAAACGTACTTATAACCAGGAGTTTCTAAATTTTTTTTAATAATTTAATCAGTGTATGAAGCAGTAAGTAAATTTTCAAAGAAGACATAAAGAAACTAATTCTACTGCCAAAAATAGTACATATGCATTATTCTGAAAAACATCTACAATTGCCTGTGCCGAAAGACTGTAAGTTTGTAAAACATATCTTGTAGCATTGGTGAAACTTGCTGATTTCAGATTTTTTCTCAGTATCTTCTATCATATTTTGCTTCCCAAAAATATTAGCCTTTTCTAATATAAAGGTTTGGTAGAGTTATTAACATGGTTTAATTTCTTGCTTTTAAAGGCTTTTTCTCCTCTATGTTAACTGGAGACAGTCAGTGCAAAAGAATGGCCTAGATTTCATTTATGAGTATGTTTGTGATTACTTATAGACAGATAATTTGTTTTATCTATATATAATGTACTTTACTCCATAACTCATTTGATAACTGTGGCCAGTGCTTGGGATCACTGATATAAAAAATTCTTTCCTTCTTCAGAGAAGATTCAGTCTATCAGAACTGTGCTCTTTCATCTGTGTTTTGCTTTGTAAAATGAACTATGTAGCCAGAATAGTTGTTCATATGATCCTTCTCAAGAGCAAATTAAATTACTATTGCATGGCTGCTCTGCCACAAAAGAAGGGAAGTTATTATTTGAGGCCTTCCTTCTCACAACCAAATATCATTTTGTAAGTCAATTAGTAAAGTACACAGCATTATATGATACTCTAGCTGATCAAAAGGAAAGGATCACACAGATTTTCCATCTACATTTTATAAAAGCTACATGTCTGTGACTAAAAATAAACCAGTGAAGCTTACTCCTAAAGTTATTTTATAGAAGAAAAGCACCTTATGAAAAGCTAAATCAGTGTCTCCTCTTTTTGCTTTTACTGTGAATGCAGTGAAAAACCCTGATCGCAGCTGCAAATACTGAATTACTTTAAGTTCAAGAAAGGGATTGCCTCTATGCCTTTTGCCAGATAAATAATCCCATCTCTTTTAGATGGCCAGCTTCATTCCTGAACTGCTTTCCTCTCTCATTTTCATTCTTGTCGCAGCACGTTTCTCAGGCTGGGAAGAGAACCAGTGCCTGACTGGGCACTGGCAAGAGCTCAAAAGCTGAGCCTCATCCCTTTCAGAGAGTTTCTCACACTGCATTGGCCCAAAACTGCGGCAAGTGGCTTGGGGTGCAAAATCAAGGGGTTTTGAACCTCTTCAGCTTTTCAGCAGGTGCTGGGGTGATTGGTTTGGTAAGGATTAAGGGGTGCTCTCTTCTGATCTTCTCCTTGTCAGCCTGAATGCACACAGTGCAGTTAGGATTCCATAATCATTATCAGGAATCCTCATTCCCTGTTGGGACTTTCTGGGGAAAAGAATGTCAGCTACTTTAGTTTTCTAATGGAGTCCTGTGCCCAATTTGCCTCCAGTGGGAGGTGATTATAACGATTCATGTCTTCCCTTCAGAGAAGCTTAGGAGACTTCAGATAAGTGAACATTCGCTCTTAGTGAAGCTTTAGGATAGCACCAAAATGTGTTGACCACCCTGGCAGAATTACGGTAGCACTATACCTGCATGACCTGTTCGTGAGAGAAAAGGTTTAATTTACCACTGTATCAATCCCTTCAGCTTTCATCCACAATGCACCTATTGCAACTAATTCTGGGATTATTTAAATTGTTTCACCTTAAAGTATGTGTTTCCTTGTGTGAGAACTGAGATAATATTCATCTGAATTCTCTATTTAGCTTCATTATTGCAACCATTTTCATAGTTTTGAATTAGGCCTTACACTGGCAGATAAGTACAGGTTAACCTTCTTTTCATGCCTCTTTTATTTAAATTCTAACTGCTTGCCCTGTCTCTATATGACCTTCCAATCCTCATTAGGACAATTCGTGTCTCTTCAGCATGAACTGTGAAACACACCAAACACTTCTCTTAACACAAGGGGAAAAAAAAAAAGGTGCAGGAGCCTTATTTTCTTCTCATCCTGATGAGATTTGTGCCAGATGCTGCGTTTCATAAAGTAAACACCCCGGCATATCTTCCAACTTCATAATTATGTGCATATATTCTCCACATAATAAAACTAGAATAAAATCACTACTCAACCCCAAGTAGTAAATCAAGCAAATGGTGAATTAAGTTTGTTTGATGAATGTTGCTCTTTATAAAATTAAGCTGTTTACAATGCGTGGTTCATCTTCCTTTACATGTTTAATGATTTTATTGCTTAGTATTTGTTCTATTATTCCATTATTGTTCTATTGTTGTGCAAGGAAGAAAGAAACTATGTTTCTGCACTGTGGCTGTTAAAATAATTCTTCTTTCTGTTTCTTTTAACCATAGGCATTTGCTGTTTTTCCCTCAATTACAAGTGCAAAATTCATGACATACCACTCTTATATGTCCATCACATTTTTTCCTCTAAAGCAGATGTAAATGGGTGAGTTCTGAGACAGTGCTTTTTGCTCTCCAAAGAAAACTGTGTAATGAAAAATGTGGTGCTTCACACAAACCAGGAAATTTTGCTTTGTTTTCCAATTTCTTTTTTTTCAATAACAACCAGCCAAAGTATTTGCAGACAAGTACCTCGGTATTTTTCTACTTCTTTTCTTCTTTTAAACACCTGAATGACACCTTCAGCTTCAGGAACAAATGAGAAATATTGCCTCCGATTTAAAATAGATAATTTCAATTATACTTTCTCCACTTCTCCTCGGCTCAGAGCCTTGCTGAGTCAGTGGGCCATGCCTGCAGAGTGGAGCATGGATGAAGTACCCTACACTGACTAGGAGTGTCTGGAAGCAGCAGAGTGAAAGGAGAGGTTTCTATCTTGTGATAGATTCAGAGCAGATTTCAGTTGGACAACGAACTGACACTTGTAAATCAGAGGAAAGAAAAACAATTAATGGAGGCTAACAAAATATGTGGTGATTTCTGCTTGTGGAAAGAGGAGAGGAAGTCTCTTGTGAGAGCTGGGATGAACTCACTGGTGCTCTGAAAATCCCAGGTGGAAAAGTGAAGACCCAGCTGGACATTTCATGGACAGTGAGGTGGTCTGAGCTTGGGAGAAAACAGGATAGTAATCCGGGCCAGATAGAGACTCTAGGATTGCTAGGAGGTAAACCCTACAACCTGAAATGTTCTGCCACTAGGAGGACCAAGAGGACCCGCGGGGTGAGAGGATGACCGAACAGCAGTTGACACACCCTCCTTTGGGATCACCTCTTGGAGCTGTATGGGCAGACCTTCCCTATCACTCTTTTTTTTCTGGCTACAGTCTGGCTACAGTGGGTTGATGATTGCTTTCAGATAAATGAAAGCAAGGTTGTGACAGCTGGCAATTTTTTGCAGTTTGGTTTTTGGTGTCTGTGAGTAACTCACCCTTAGGCCTCTTTTTCTTCACTGCACCCAGCAGAATACAGCACCAAATGCAATCCTGTGCAAAAGACAGGGTAGAAAATAAGTTTCTAATCTTTTGAAGTTGTACATGTGCCATCCATATATTGCTGCATTTCACCCCATCAGAAAGGAAAGGCTTCAAAAGTTGAAGAGAATCAGAACTGAAATGTATTGCAGAAGTTCCTAAGTCTCTTCTGTGACCAAAACCTATTATACTACCAACACAATCATGTTTATATATTAGCAAGCAATTATGCTGCTCTTAAAAATGCCTGGAAAGACTTTTAGAAACAGAAAATATGCAAGTTACGGTAGCCTACGGCTGACATTATTTTGCACAATGATAATTTATATTTTATGCATGTTTTATTTTTATACACCTGCTTTTCTTTGCAATTCATAAAGAAACCATATTGATATCAAAAGAAATACTCTGTCACAGAATTTATAATTCTAACTGAGATGTTCACATCAGTGCCTTCTAATATTTTAATCTTTTGTGATGTCAAAGTTAATTTCAAGGGGGAGGGAAATATAAAATTAAAGTTTCATGATGGGACAGTAGCAGGCTGGCAAACCTGAATAACAGCTGCATAACAGCCAAGAAATGGCAGTACTTGAGGTTTTCCTTGCTTTGGTTCTTTGTCTGTGTTGTCTGAGGTTTGAGAAGTCCATAAGGGGCTCCCAATCAGGTGAACCATTGTTTCCCTCAGTATTCTTGCTGGAGGCTGTTTCTTGCAGTGGTCTCTGTTCCTCTGGGCATGTTTGATTATTCTCTGGTGTAATCCCCCATGCAACTTGGAGGTGCAATTCTGGGGAAGCCCTTTGGAGGTCTCCTCAAAACCCTGAGGACAGTCAACTAACTGTGTGTGCCAGGGGGACGGAAGAAGATGGGAATCAAGAGTTGATCATCAAAGAGCCCCAAATCCATCTGGGGAACCTCTGGATTACTTCATTTCCATGAGGCAGCAGAGCCTGTTGCCTGTTTACACAGAGGGTTTACGTAGTGCCTGAGCTCGGGTTTCAAGCACCCTTTGGCTGACCCGTGGGTCCCTGCCCTATTGGGGTCTGTACAACAGGGCAGGGCTAGGGACACAGGTGTGCTCCCAGCCACTGCTCCAGGGTTATCTGGTAGTGCGGGTGCCAGCAGATGTTAATTTTCAGATGCCCTTGCATCGCTGTGTCGCCTCCGAGGCCCCGCTCCCCAAGGCAGCAGCGCTGTGCTCTCAGTTCCCTCATGTGTGACCCAGCAGCCTGTATCATCTTACAGGGAGTGAATAGGAGACTGAAGGGCAGGCTGTGTGGTCACTGTTTTCAATATCCCTCCTGCTAGCCATTACATCATCCAGCTACTCCCTAAGAGGATTTTCAGCAGGCTTGGCTTCGTTATTAAAATAGTAATTAATTTTTTCCTCTTCACAAAACCTGAGGACCTTCAAATGGAGGCCTCAGGAGCGAGGGCAGCTTCCTTTTGAAAGTGGCCTTTCTGGAAGCCATAATCGGCTCTCCAACTTTACAGTACACATGTTCCCCAGTAAATGCGATTAAAGAGCCACATAAAAAAAAACCCTTGCAGAAAATTAATTCAGTTTCCAGAATAAAAAGTTTGATAAAGTTGTGCAATGCTCCAATGACAACACATAATAGAAGTGCAGAGTTTTATCCTCTTGAAGGATAAATGAATGGCCAGAAAGGTCTGGTAGTTCCCAGAGTAAAAACATCTGCTACAGCTAATTCGCTTTAGCTTTTGATTGTAAAATTCATTAGCCATATCAAGCAGCTGTAGTTTCAAGCATGTTGCTAGGAAGTACAGTTTTATAGGCTGGGATGCCGTTTGTTCTCCCCAGCAGTGGCGAGGTAGCCTGAGTGGCCGGTGAAACGCAACCTCCTGCCACCCAAAAATAACGGCTTGAGCGGTGGGGGAGAGGGGGAGGGAGGCTGGGCAGGAAGCACAGGGCTGAACGCAAAGAGGTGCCAAGTGCTGTCAGGGCTACGGTGGCTGCTCCTCCACATCACCAGTGCAGCAGCAGCTGAAGGCTCCAGCCTTCCTGCAGGACTGGAAAGGAGATGGCTTTGTGAATTAGGAAGTGAACACGCATTTCACTGCTGTCTTCTATGGCACTTTTTAGCAGACTTTGTTAAGCATACATTTTGAGGTGCATGTTATGGAGAAGTGTTTCAACGTGCTTAGATGAAGACATAAATCCCAAGGGGATGTAAAAATACACACAGACACATATATATGTGTGCATATATCTGTTTTTCTGAATTTTAAAGTACATATTTATTCTGATTCCTCTAATGATTAATTAGTATTATTTATAATTCTGTTACTTTTACTTATTTAGAGAAAGCAGGGAAAAAAAACAAGATAAAACTGCATTCTCTAGGTATTTTACTCTTCCAAGTAAATCCTGATGGAAGATTATTTTAAACTGCTCTCTAAATCTGAAAATAATATTATAATATTAAATATGTCGCTCCAGGCTTCTGACCAGTGCCCTGTAAGGCTTTTTGGTGCACACTGATCATAGCTGCTGTAACTCATATGGAATATCCACTGTTACTTGGTTTCAGTTTAAGAAAGCAGCTAACATGTAGTGGGAGTCAGGGACATAGGAGTTGTGCTTAAATGTCCCTCAAAAAAAAAAGAAATCTAAACTGATGAACTTTGCTTTTCCTTGTGGGATGGAAAAAAAAAAAGAGATGATTATGCCCCACAAGACAAATGATGGCCAACAAATGTTGGTTTTTGATGTGCAGAAAGATTTCCCAAACACCTGTGAAACCATGCCTGATATTATTTCTGCAAAAATACTATCCCTCTAGTAAGATGAACAAACTGACACCTATGTACCCACTGCTCCATTTTCACAAGTCACAGTGAATTATGCAGGCCTGTCACCTTAGACACAATAGGATGTAGGCACAGCAAGCTTGGTCATGATAAATTCACTTTTATTAAAGCTGATTCCAGCACAACAATTTTTGTTAAGTGAGAAGGATAGATATTGTTATTTTTCTCCAATGTATCATGAATATAGGAGAACTGTACTAAATAATCTTTCTCTAAGCTTTCTTTCTCATGAAATCATGATATTTTATCATTTTTGGAAATGTTCAAAGCTTCACTGATAAACAAGGGTCTAACAAGGACCAATACTTTCTATGGGAAGATGCTGATACTGGTGTCAATACAGATTCACACCTTAGAGTGGACAAGCTTAAAACTTTTATGCTGCCTCTTGTTATTTTACCTGCCTTTGATTTCTAGAACATCACAGAAGAGTTTCAAAGATGTCTAGATGATAGATAGCTGCTCCCTCTAAATTTGTTTTATTCGTGTGATTGCCAATGTGTGCTCAAATGAACTGACAACTTCATCTCTCTCAAAAACTGCAGGATTAATTAAAACTGAGCCAGAAAGGCATATTTATAGCTAATCCACACTGATATTTCTTCACTGATATCAATGAAGCCATAGCAATTAATACCTACTGAGTGTATGCTCTGAGTTTTACGAAGCATCTCTTTTTTGGTTAATTTTGAAGCAAATAATTTAAAATGCAGTGTTATTTTACTTGCAGTCTTCTACTAAAATATTAGTTCTGAACAAAGACCTTGATGGCTTTCACATGTAGGTTTCTTTCTTTTCCTACTCTATCTGTCCAACCACACCTCGTCTTCCAAGACAAAGAAACGGAGTGGTGCATACATTTCAATAGGTTGGTGTGACACACTTTAATGGCAGTCTGCATTCTCAGATCTGTCCTGTGCACACTCAGGCCACTCTTGATGACTCTTTACAAGCTCATGAAGCAGATTGTCTGGGAAGATTTGCTATGATATGTAAAAGACAAGTAGCTGATGCTAGCCTGGCATTACTAAGGGCAAATCGCTCCTGGTCAGTCCAGTGACCTTCTAAGAGAGAGTGAAAGCAATGGTCCCAGACATGGGCAGAAACTGGGAGAAGTCTCTCAGAGCAGCCCTGTAGACAAAGACCTGGGGGTTCTTGTGGATGAAAAGCTGGCCATGAGCCACCAGTGTGCACTTGCAGCCCAGAAATCCAGCTGCATCCTGGGCTGCATCCAAAGCCATGTGGGCAGCAGAGTGAGGGAGGGGATTCTGTCCCTCTGCTTTTCTCCGGTGAGACCCCACCTGGAGTACTGCAGTCAGGAACTTTATACACAAGCAGCTAAAATCAGGATAAGCAGTAGCAACAGCTTAAACTGAAGGAAGACAGGTTTGGATTTGATATTAGGAAGAAATTCTTTACTGTGAGGGTGGTGAGACACAGGAACAGGTTGCCCAGAGACATGGTGGCTGCCCCATCCCTGGAAGTGTTCAAGGCCAGGTTGGATGGGGCTCTGAACAGCCTGATCTGGTGAGTGACATCCCTGTCCATTGCAGGTGGGGTGGATGTAGCTGATCTTTAAATTCCCTTCAAACCCAAACCATTCTATGATTCTACAATCAGGTGGCATGGGCATCCATGAAAGTTTCATAGTCACATGGGAATCACAGTGTGAAAATGAACAGATGTTGTGAGGTACTTCTTATGACTTATTATTCATATTGCAGCAATTCCAAGAGACCATATTCCAATGGGGCTGAATGGAGTACATCCAGTCACTAAATACTTCCCTAGAGTGCAATGGAAGAGCAGTAAGCAACTGTGTAAAATGAAGTCAGCTGTATTCAGCACACCTTGAGAGTGTTTATGTATTCTGGAGCACATCTCTGCCTTTGGAAGTATCAGTAAGACAGACACTAACTCTAGTCCTATTTGCTGTGAATCGTTCTTTTAAAAAGCTACACTGGAAAGTGCTCTTGTGATGAACCTACCGAAGCTGATTTTTTTTTTTCCAGATAAGTGGCAACCTCTTCCCACATGCTGTTGAAGTTTTCCTGGACAGGATAGAAGGCTGCACTTCGCTTATTCCTACAGAATTGTATCAACATTGACTCCCGATCCTATGGCTCTGAAAATCCACTGAATGTTGAAGACCGAAGAGGTTCTTTTAGGAATAGCACTAGAAGAATAGCAAATAAATGAACTTGATCCTTTCACAAGCTTGTGAATTTAAAGCAAGACCAACAGAAACACTAATTCTTATTTTACTAACTGAGCAAGTTTGGAAGAAGTTCTTTTGAACACAAAGTATACTCATTTTAGAGAAAAAATAATAATGAAAAAGCTCTAAATAAGGTATAAAATGTTGACTGGAATTCCTTTATTTTAGCCAAGTTCTCCCCCTTTTACAGGGAACAAATATTTTGAATGGGACCAGGTTGTGCTCTCAAAACTGAGGATCCACATAATATAAGTGAACAGTGAGATTGTGCTGAAAACAGAGTTTGTTGCTGAATTTATTTAATTACCTAGGTCCTTTAAAATAATGCATATACCTGCTCCCTGCAATTAACTGCATGCTACTATTGACGATGATTCTTCTTTACCCCTGACAATTTGAGAACATATACACAATGATGAGCACCATAAAAATGTTAAACAGAACAATAACCTGCACAGAGCAAAACCAGAATTTCAGACCAAGTGGATTACAAAATGAATAACCCATCCAATTCTTATGAGATTTTTGTCTAAAAATATTCAGACATTGAAATGAAAAACAAAATAGGTTTGTGATATTTATAACTGAAAAGCAGTGGAAACTGTGATTTATAACATCAATGTGCATTCATTGTTGTTATCTGTTTGAAATTAGAAACCAAGAATTGAATGATTTATCACAATACAAATAAAATTTTCAATTTCAGATTTATGTAGGTTTACCAGTAAGAAGCTGCAAGGATTTTACAACTAAATTGCAAAGAAAAAAGGTAATTTAACAATAATAAACTATATATTTAATAATAAATATCAATATTTGGGCTCTAAAGAGAGCTGAGGGGTGATAATATCAATGACTCACTACACATTTATCTGTAAAATAAATGCTTACACGCGCTTGCAATTTCTTTGAAAAGTATATTGCATCATGCCTATGACAAAGCATCTAAGTAAAACCAAACTCATCTCCACAAATAGATGTATGTGTGAAAATAACATTACACTTGAGTATAATAATTAAAAGAGTAACACAATTTTTTCCCTATTGAATCTAACCGAAAATATCAATTTTCCTTTTTTTTTAAACTTTTTCCATAGGATACCACAGCATTATGGCCCAAACCCCTTAGCTTAATTTTACTTGCTGAGAGTAAACAGAAAATCTTCCCCAGCCTGACTCTTTTTTTGTCCCTGGTGATTTTAAAGAGCGTACTTTTTCTTCTTAAATACGATATAAAGTCTGTATTATTTACTGTGGAAGTTTCCACTATTGAAATAATGATTGCTAATATAATTGAGTGAGAACATTCTGTTTCCTAGTAGACAAAGGTCCTGTGCAACCTTGCACATTTAAACAAAATGATTACCAGCAATCACCTACTTGAAATTCCTCCAAGGGTTTTTGTGTAGAGTGTATGAATACACAGGAAGAAAGACAAAATACACATTTTGTTCTATTTTAGTAGTTCTACTTAGATTTGAACTGGGAAGCTGCAGAACTGGGAACGATCATTTTGTTCCATTTTTCTGAGTTTGACTAAATAAGTTAATTGCCCTAAGACAGAGATCTTGGGACTTGCATGAACTGTGGCAACACAGTACTTGAGTTGCACACAGAAGTAACTACAGAATCTGTTGTGAGACATGCAGACAAAACGAAACAACAATTGGGAATAATTATGCAGGAATATCTAAGCATTTTAAAAGTCTCTTTTCATCTGGGAGACCAATGCATGCCCAGGTGGCTAGAATCAGCCCCATCGAAATACTCCAGGATTTCAAAATTGTTGCCTGGGCAGGGACTGCAGATCTTGCTATGGTGCATTTGGGTGACCAGAAATGAAATAAGGAATTATGGTACTGGCAGAGCATGCTGAAAAGAGGGTGCAATCCTTTGAGAGGACCCCTCAAATTGCAAAGGGTTAGAGCAGTTTAGGAATGCTTTTAGACGTACAAGTGCCAGCTGGAAGTTAAATTTTGAGGACTAATAGCAGTGTATTTAGTTGATATTATTGTATCATTCCTTTGCTTCCACCATGTATTTTCAATGGCAATACATTTAAGCAAAGATTTAACTTTGGTTGATATTGCTGGAATCTGAACACGTGCTTAAGCCATAAAATCATGTTAAATCAAGGTAAATTTTCTCTTTGCTACAAGGCTGCCAAATCCTATTCTTTCTGCATACTCTCTCCCAACAGCTGATAGCACCCTTATTCCCTGCTACTTTAGCCAAAGAGAGATAATTCTGCTCCTGAAAGTTGTACCTATGTGGAACATTCTGAAGCACTCTATTTTTGCATTTAGTTTTTGATTGTTTTATGGTGACTTTTTTTTGTTTGTTTTTTTTTTTTTTCTTTTAATTTATTGGTGATACATTTTATTTTCCACATCTGGGAAAAGTACCCCTAGTTGCACTGTGTCCTTTATCCCTGCATGTGCTTATCCCTTTGGTTCTCCCATAAGTAGCTAGTATTCAGCCTGTCACAGGTACATGAAGCTAATAGTTCAATCACTGGGGAGAAGGGGGGGAGGAAGATGAAAGGGCAGGAAATGGCTGTCATGGCCCCAAAGGAAATATTTGTAGGAAAAGGAGCACAACAGCAAATAAAGTGCTAATTAATGTCCAATTCCAGCACTGATATACGGACCACAGCAGTAGGCAAAACCCAGCCTTCTGTTTCACTGCCTGCTGAAGAGCTTTTGTGTTGCAGATCTATGCAAACATGCATCTGCAAGTTTTGAATTTATAAAAATTTTCCAATCCCATCCTCTCTATATGTTTTGTGTTTAACCGAGTTTTCATTTTCACTTTTTTTATGGATTAAAAAAAAAATCTAGCTTGTCTGTCTAGTTTGTCTGGTTTGTCTGTGCTGGTGCTGACTTGTTCTGTACATCCTGAATTTATAGTAGCAAACTCTAACTGGAAGCATTCTGGGAGGTGGGACAAGGGCTTATCTGATAAGCCGAATAACAGAAAGAAAAGAGAGGATATGAGAAGATTACACTCTCCCAGGCTTCATGAGGCTTTCATGGGAAAAACTGGACCTCACTCTCAAATTTGAGGATCTGAAAAATACAGTGGCACTTCGGTACTAATTTACTGGCTTTGTCCAGCAGAAGGCATTGAGAGTGAACCTTCTGTCAGGGAACATAATAGCAAAAGCAGCGCTGTTTTAATGAAACACAGCAACCTGTACTTGGAACCGGCTAAATCTGTTGTTAAAAGAACAAACATGAAGAATGAAATTCACAAAGGAATGTCATGACGATCAATTGTTTCTTGTGTTTAGTATGCGAGAATCACATTTTAAGTTAAAATGTTACTTACTGATGACTGAATGCCAGAAATAATAATCTGACATTAAGCTTTTGTAAATCTGACCAAATGAAGGCCTAAAAAAGGGAATTTATAGAGTAGAATACATTTGTTTCAATGATGCACAGCTTTTAGAATATAAATCACTGAAATATTACTCATTATCCCATAATAATAAAAAGAATACAATAGTTTTTAAAAAAAAGCCCTAAAACAACCCTACAGTGAAATACAGTTAAAGATATTTCATCAACTGGGAGAAAACAAGAAACTTCAGAACCAGAATGGAAAGAAGAGTTTGGCTTTCCAGTGTTCCCCATGGTAGCTTTACATGGACACAGGGTGGGACAATACTTACAGCACAGCATATATTACAACTCCTAGGTTCAAGGCAATTGGAATATCAGCTGACTCCATTGGCTCATGACAGGGAGACAAGGGAGAGGCTCTCAACGAGAGATGCTTTCTGTGGAGGAATCATTTTCACAATTATAAATCTCAGCAATAATCAAAAGATAGCTATGGAAATAATTTTCATTCCACAAGTCTTTTAGAGGCTTTATGTGTCCCTGATGCACACTATCAGACTGGGCTGAGATCAAATTGTTTGATGTGAGCCAAAACCTGTGCATTGCTCTGGCACACCATGCCAGCATCTGACAGGCAGCGACCATGTCTCTCCCTTTGATTGCTGGCCTTGCCAAATACAGTGTTGGCATGGTTGGAGGTCCCTGCTCTCACTGGGACAATCCCTCTGTTCCCACTCCTGCACTTGTGGTCCTGCTGGAAAGTGCCTGCCTGGGAGCCAGCTATGATCCATGGCTCTTGCCTGTGCTATGTTGGCAGAAAATGAAGCCACTGCAGGACGAAACTGCTGGAGTCGTAATGGGGTTCTGTGATAAGGCTGTGCTATGCTGTTTCTGTTTCAAGAAAGCACCTACAGCAGAATGGCAACAACAACCTTTTCCCCAGCTTTTGCATGATGAAGATGGCAAGTTTTAAATCTAGATCTTTTGTAGTTGCATAGCAATAAAGATATTTTTTTCATGCAGCACAATATGTTTATAATCCTGCTCTCAGTTAATAGTTGAAAGCATTCTTGCAGATCTGAGTTTTCCCAGTCTTACATATTAAGTCGCAATTTGTTCCTGTGCATATGATGCAGTTATCTTTAACCCCTTTTTTCTGCTCTGAGGGACAGCACAACTTCAAATCCTTTGGGACCCATTACGTTACACACTGTAAACATTACCTATCTGAAATCATATAATCAGATTCTGGTCTTTGACTAATGTTTATCAGGTTGCTTTGCATAAACACCTTCCAAGTTCCCACAGCTCTGGAAAATTAAAAATTTTTAATCTATTCTCTTACTTTTTTCTTAAGTCAATAGTTCCTTCAGGTAAGTGTCAGGTAAGTGACAGTTACACAGGTGTAACCAATAGGAGAAACTGGACCTTTGTATTTTTAACAATGCAAAAAAGATGTAAAATTTAGTGCATAACCTTCTGCACTTCGCCCCACCTCCAAAGAAAAAGATACTATCTTTAAGGTCAGGAGTATAATTAAGAATATTTTATCCTTTCCCTCCTTTGAAGAGATGAGCTACTTTCTTTTCTTTATGTTGTTTTAATCTTGCAAGTTAAAAAAAAATATCTGCATAGCACTCCAGTAATGTAGATGAGGATTTCCACCTTTGAAGAATGACTGCAATTCTAGTGAGGAACCTTTTGAAATTGTCTCCATATAAGTTATTGCTTTGACACTGGGAGGGGCTTTTCAAAGGATAAATACAGAGGTTCAATAAACTTCATTTCCCAATGTCAAACGTATTGAAGAAATCAAATTGAAAGGCATGAGAGATATGAAATTGCTTTCCCAGAGTATGGACATGCCTCTGAATGTTATGATGGCTCCTCCTCGGACAAGACTTCCCACAAGCTGGATAAACACTTCAGCTTAGCTGGGCTGATAAAAACAGTGCTCATGTGAATGTTCCCATTTTGCATTAGGCACTGGCAAAGTATTTGGACAAATACATCACTGGACAAGATAGTTGTGATGGAGAAGAGCACATTTTCTTTTAGAGCAGCAAGCAAGGTTCATAGGCTTCAAAGGATTTAGACCAGTTATGAAACAAATATTGTTTATTTCTGCAAGTGGAATTTGCTTGGTTGTACATGAAATGTTTGTTACTTGAACAGACTCAAAAAAAGTAGGACAATAGATGCATATTTGATGTAACATATCACTGAAGCTAGTCTTTTTCCAGAGTCTGACTGGACCTTGGCGAGCCACATTTCTTCAGTGACTTACAGCAGTCAGGACAGGCATAGGAAACAAAAGATTTCCTGTTTTCCCAATGAGCTTTAATTTTTTTTTGCTTGTGCTGAATTCACTTTTACTTTGGAATTTTTTACACAAGAGCTGAGATTTGTCTGTTTTCACAAGAATTTTGACATGGCTGAGCTTGATTTGCCTGCACTGTAAACACTGAAGATTTGGCAGAGAAAGATGGCAATGGGATAGCTTAGAATAATTCAGCCAAATAATATTTTCACACACAGATTTTCTGCACTTAAAAATGCAAAAGCAAAGTAGAAATTGTCTTCATATTTAAGGAAATTCTTGCCACAGGTATGATTGATTTTTTTTGCATTATTATGTCCCATTATAAAATTATTTCTACTTACTAAATTATTATGAAATTTAATCTTTACATTGTTGTTCATTATAGCACTCAGAGGCTTCAGTTAGCTTCAGAATACTAAGTGGCTTAATGGCTCAGAAATCTTTCATGCTCCCAGTATTGGACCTTTTTACAACATTGACAATAAAAGGTAATATAAAGAAAAGCCTTTCAAACACAGAGAGAAAACAAGAGATATTGGATCTGAATATTTAGTCCACGTTTACTTTGTTTTTAAATGATGTCTGAATCAGTTCTCTCATAACAACAAATAGGTTATCATAAAGGATAGATACCTGCCCAAAGATTGGAATAGCACCATTCCAGCATTTGAACATTCAAAAAAGCCCAGAAAGTGACAGTACCTCATGAGTAGTGGAAACATAGGCAAAGAGAGAGAGAGAAGACTGAATAGTAGATGCAAAACCGAATTAGGGCAGATTCCAAGTCCCTTAGTCCCAGGCTGTGCCCATTTTGCCCCTCTCTTCAATGCATATGGAGAGATTATGACAGGAACAGTCATTAGTGCTAGATGTAATCAAACAAGTCATTGCAGGAGAGTGAGATTATGCTGCTTTTAGTATGGAAGTGCCTTGTAAATGATTATGTCTTATGTAGCAAAAGAGGGATCATGTAATATAATAGAATATTTCTGATGCCTTAAACAAAATCTTTTACATTTACATTTTTTCTTTTATCACCATTAAAAGGTATGAATTACCCATTGATATTCATGCTATTGTCAGAATATAAATTCACCGTGGAAAGGTATGTTTTTATATAGCTTTAGTTCTCTGAGATGTGGCTTCATCAGCATAATTGGATGGCATTTTTGTGTGCTGTATCTGAACTGTACTGTGTCATATAGTCTTTTGAAGGAACAGTGACTCGTTTACTTGTAGTTGTTGCCTTTTTATTTTTTTTATTTTTATTTCCTGAGGGTAATGTTCCCAAAATTATATGTGAATCTCAAGGCATGCATCCTCACTGGAGGTCCACAGTGTGGACCTTCTGTGTGATCATGCTCCACCACCTTACCTACAACTTGCTCTAAGAAAACTGTCTAACCCAGGTGGGGATTCCCACAGATCGGGCTATCTCCTCGGACCAAGTCTATAACCTCCTGGCTCTCTACAAAGTAGTGGTGTGACTCCTGCTGCCTCTGGAGAAACTAGTACGCTTGATCATTTAATACCTTTCTTAGGTGAGAAGTATTATCAACAATGTCACAGAAGGGGGAAAGGAAAGCACAGGATGTAGAGTCTTAATTCCATGACAATTAAAATATTTTAAGCTCTCTTAAATTATGTCAATATTGACTAAATAACTCAGTCTGTGTTTGGTACCCCAATATATCAGCAAATGTATATAAACAGATGTGTGTGGATCTGTACTGTTCAATAGCTGCTGAGCCAGCATTTCTCAATGTATTGCCTAATCCTTCACATGTCCTCATACACCTTTGAGTAGTAGTAAAATTCCCTTCTTCCCCAACAGATATACCTCTTCCATAAGACATAAAAAGTGATTTTAGATGCTACTAAAATTATTGGACAGGTTTTTTTTTTTTTTATACTCAGACATCATAGCTGGCACAAACACATGAAGCAATACTTGCTTTGTATGTGCTAGGAAGCTGGTCCAATGCTTAAATCCATTTTTTCATTAAGTTCAGCCTCCAGTTGAACCTGTTCTTTTTTCCATCAAATGATCTATTTCAACAATTGTTTGTGAAGGCAACAGTGTGGTGCAGGGTAAATAATTTAAAGGGCTATTATGAAATGTATGTTCAATCACTTGATTCTGAGAATATGGGAGAAAATTGGTGGTTGCTCCTATACAAATCAAAATGAGTTATGCTGTGCATTATTTCCATTTAAAATTTTGTTTCTTGTGGTAGGAAAAAACTAAATTGAGAAACACTCAAGTAACATATATTTCACATTAATAAAAGCTTTAGAATACAGTGGCATTTGTTGCACTTTTTAATGATGCTGAAAAAAATGGCATTATAAAGGAGAACTATGATGGTATGTTTGAGCACTGCAAAGTTACAAGTGATAAGATAATGACTACTGTTTTATTTTAGTTCCTTCACATGATGTAGTCATTTATTACCCAAATGAACATCACATCACCATGGGTTCTTCACCTCAGACAGTGCACAGACCTAAATGAGTCAGCCTGGGTGGTGGAGGGGTTGCTAAAAACTGTATCCCTGCAACACTGATTGCAGAAGTTGGAAGGCTTGCATGCATTACAGGGTTTTGTGAATTGACTCTCTTTGGGTGCAGCTAAGTAAGAAATTCAGTCTTATTTATGATGACTAGGAAGGGAACTGGAAGAAGTATCTGAGGGCTGCCTTGAGATTTAGAATTTTTCCTGCTTCTGTTGAAGAGTTTCTAAGAGCTCAAACTGTTTCAGTGGTCACTAAGAGTAAGTTTTTGTGTATGACTTGTGAGTTTTGGGATCTTGCTGGGTATCATATCATGCCATACATAGAAATATCAAGTTCCACATGCACAGCTGAAAACAGTGGCACTGCCAGCCCATGAAGATCCCTTGGGGTTAAATATATGCTTTCAAAATGCAACATTACATGAAAGTGTAATAATGCACCTGTTAATGAAAGACTCACCACAGCTGCTACAGCTTATAACATATCTTAATAACTGTCTGATGAAACTAGATGGCATTCCAGAGGGAAACAAGTAATACACAACAAAGATTTGTAGATGAAGAGGTGAGGAACTAATAAGCTCATCCAAAACAGGAAACCTTCCTGAATAGCAGCCGGAAAAGGTTCAGCAAAGGTCTGTCTCTTGTCATGAGAGAAATGAAAGCTACTAAAAGGAAGTAAAACGACACAAAAAGAATTTTTGGTAAAGTAAAGCCACAGACTGGATAATTAAAGCCACAGACTGGATAACTGAAAAAATTGTGTGGGAAAAGCAAACAAGTCATCTAACAAAGCAAATAAATGTCTAATTTTTGCACATTTATTGCACTATTGTCTGTTTAAACAAATGAAACATCTGAATGCTATCAATCTACTGGGAGAAATTTCTAAATAGTGTACTAAATGCTTTAGACTGGCAAGTTAGATGCAGAGTTTTTGGAGATCAAAGACTCAGAACTGGAGAAATCACACAAAGAACACAATTTGTCTTTGGTTAATTAAAAAAAAAATCTAAGATTATGAGCAAAATTTAGAGGAATTTTGAGGTTTGGAAAAGAAACGAAGCAAGCAGAAAGAGATCAGCCAACCATAGAAGTAAATACAGAAGAACATGTAGAAGGTTCTTAACTACAGAACTACAAACATACTGTTAATCTTAGCTAGGGTCTCAGGAATGTCTTAGTTTTTGATACAGATGTGTAAGTGACAAAAGCATCCTGCAAATAATTTTAGAAAACCCCGAATGTTGCTAAAAAGAAACAAGATATATATACCTGCATGTTGAAGAAATAAAAGTCACAGAAACTCTTTAAATGAGAGAAACCTGAAAATGTGAGTAAGAGAAATGAGTGTTGCTTTCCCCTGGTCAGAAAACCAGTGATGGAGAAGCTGATGTTTCAGGCAATGCTGTTGACACGTCAGAGTTACAAGACAAATAGAGATGATTTAAGAATTTGCTGCTTTTTATTTATAAGTTGCTTCTTCTTAATTTAGTTTGTGTACTTGTAGCTCTTAACCCAGAGCTTTCCTTAATCACCACCCAAGCACTGATGAGATGATAACATTTACCCTCTTTCATTTGGTTAACCATTACATTTTTGGATCTATAATCAGTAGGATTATTTGTCTCCCCTGTTCAACAAGAAAGCCACTGCAGATTCTCGCTCATCTGCTTAGAAACTTCCTTATAATTTTCTACTAGTGCTTTTTCTCTACAATCACTTCAGTCTGTGTGTTTTTATGCCAACAATTTTTCTTCGCATACATTGTTCTTCCCTCTACCTTCAGTTTTTCCCTTTGTGTGGTTTATAAATACATTTTGATTTTTAAAAATGATATTTATAGTTGTAATCACACTACTAAAGAAATAATCTAGCATCTGAACATCTGTTCCAAAGAAAAGGTCTTTCCCAAATCCAGGGCATTCCAGCTTCAGCACTGGAGTTGTGACTGGAGCAATTAAATTACAGTGAAATTTTTATGCAACAGCTGTTCTTCCCTCCTTGTTTGCTGTACCTGAAAAAATTGAATCTTTTTCATAAGTAACCTGTATAGGAATAGAAGTGGTCACAGCACCAAGCCTGCCCCCTGTGGGGAACCATATCAAAAACCTTACAGAAATCTAGATATATGACATCTATAGCACTCCCATTGTCCACTGATGCAGTCACTCCAGCATGGAAAGCCATTAGGTAAGTCAGGCAGGACTTGCCCTTAGTAAAGCTGCGCTGGCTGTCCCAAACCACCTTCTTTTTCTCCACAGGCATAACTTGTAGGAGGATCTGTATCATACTGTACCACTGACATGGCCATGAGATTTGAGCATATCAGTGGATAAACTGCAACTCCAAAATTACAGTTGACCAACAGGTTAGAAGTGAACTTTCTGACAGTAGTTGTCTTTGGGTAAGTGAATTGCAAAATGCAGAAGGAATAGCACAAGGACGGCTGCTTTAATCTCTGCTCCCAAAATGCCACTGCTAACTTATTAAAATGATATCTCAAAGCACACCTCTCTTTCTTGGTCCCATTATTGTCCAGTATGATGATTTTTGACATAATATGTTTCTCATTAAGCTTTGTTTACCACTGTAAAGCTCTGTGTATTGATGTCTGAAATGCTAGTCACAGAAAAAAAATTATTACCAGGATTACAGGACAGATTATTTTCTTTTCTCATCATGTGGCTATAAATGCCAGTTAGACTTTGGCAATTCAGAACCTTCATTGTGGCTTTTCCTCATCTGCATGCAAATTAGCTTCTTAAATATAATGTTCCTCCAATTTCCTTTCTAGACCTCTTAAGGGAAGGTTGTTATGATGCTTTTAATGCAAGTGTTATCATGTGCTGGTTTCTCAGAAAATCCGTTGTCTATTCTTGTCCTCCTCTTTGTGCCACTCCCCAAGATGAACTCATCCATAAAATGTAGATTGTGGTTTAAAAGATAAATGGAAAGCTGTGGGTGTCCGGGACAGCCAACTTCATCTATAGGAATGTGATTAGACTCAGCCAGTGGAAAGTGCAACTACTTAATGCTTCCCAACCTATGAAAGGATAGTGAGCTCCTAGGAGACGTCAATCATGTTTGGAGGAGGTTAAAAATTAAAAAAAAAAAATAAAAAAAAATTACAATTCAAAGGGTTAAAACAGAGTTGACCTCTGAATTCTTTCTTCCTGGGTTAATGACAGCAGGGACTGTATAAGTTATGACGTATGGCATCACTTCAGCTTTATTTCACAGTCTGCCAGTTGCCAGGAAAGTATGGAGTAGTAATACTGCAGTATTTATTCAAAGACAATAAGCAGTCATTGCTGAGCTGGGGAAGCTGGGCCATGTTTATCTTCATGGATTTAGTCAGCTGGGAGATGAATAAGAGCCAAACTTGAACAAGCAAACATTTGCCTTCTTCTCCACAATGTAGCTATTTCACTTTACATGGCTGAAGACATAAATCTTTCTTCAGTGGCAAGCAAACAGCTTCAGATACACAGCACTAGCTAGGCATCACAGGACATCAACTGAATACTTGTGACCCTGAGTGTTCATGAAAACAACCACAATCTGTCTTAAAATATGCCAACAATCTTATAGCACTTCAGTGGCAAACAATAAAAAGCTGTAATTCCTCCTGTGAACTGGTCTCTGACTAAATATCAGCTGTAAAAATGACTTCCTATCTATTGTTCTGCTCACAAAAGGAATTATAGGAAATTATTGATTGTTGCAAACAATTGTTGCAGTGCAAATACAGAAATAAGTGTTTCAAGCAGGTATAAAGCAATTTAACTTGTATTGATGCCTTCATGGGGTGACGGGGAATGTTTCAAAAAATACCAACCATACAGGCTAAAGACACAATGATTTCATTGATATTTTCTTGGTGCAAGAATTAAAAGTTCTTTGGCTCCTTTTATGGCCAGACAGTCTCATGTCATAAAGGATGGTGCTGGGGAATAATATTCTGATGCAGGGAGTGTAAAGCTGTTGCATTTCCACATGCAGTTCCTTGCTCCTGGAGCCATAGGAAGATGTTATGTTGTGTTATTAATTTGTTTTAATCCTACTATCTCCCAATAGTCTTTCACACAAAGCTCTAGGTGCAGCTGCCCTCTGTGTGCTCACTGCAGGAATCAACAGTTTGAAGAGAGCTGAGGCAGACTTTCACCTCTCACCTGTTGTGGCTCTGCTTAGTGCATATAGGGGTACTTTGGTATCATTTGCCCAACACAAACTGGGCACCCACCGATGTGACTCACTTCACAAATTCTATGGGAAAGAAAATGGAGTGTGTGGCTTAGAAATTAAACTATGCCCCACTAGAGGGTCCCCAGTTTCAGGTTACATATGTACCAATGATCAGTCCATTCATCCAGGGATTAAAACACTGGCTCACGCAATGCTTTTTGACTGGAACTGAATGAGGAGGGAATGGGGTAAAGCAGACCTCCTGATGTTGTTCCTGTTCTAAAGCTTTGTGGTGAGATGCATTCTTATTTAGATAAGCAGGTCCTCTGCTCCTTTAAGTATTGTTTTCTTCAACAGGAGATGTTGAAGGCAGGAGGTAATTTCTGAATGATGACAGTGTGGAGAAAGTCACTGAGTGGTGCCATGAACATGAGAGCTTTACATGGAGGTGCCATCAGGAAGCTGCTCTGATAAACTCTGAGAACACATAGAGATATATACTTGGGTTGAGGGGCTTGAAACACCCAGAGGGATCTCATTAAATTGACAGTCTTGGCGTTTGTCTCACAGAATGGACATTTCAACCCTTTGCTATTGACTCCCTACTGTCAGTGGCAGTGGGTGAGGGGGCAAAGGGCTGGGGGCTATGTGCAGGAATAAGGGCTTTGGCTGTGAGCAAGTCCAAGAATAAATGGCATTGCCACTGTATTCCTTGTGGCATTTAACTACATGCTTTTCCACCTCTCCCTGTATTAGGAAGAGAAAAACTGAGGTGAAGTTTTAAAACCAGAACACACCAAGAAACTTCATTGCATTTATTTTTGTTTTAAATCAAAACAGGACTTGTTTGGTAACCATGTAGAAGTATTTTAACTGGACCAGGATGGTTTCTGCTACTTGCTCCTTTTAACTTCCACTCATTTACAAGACACTAATTGAAAAGGATCTGCCTTAAGCAGCCAGAGCCTCTGTTGCTGTAAACAGTCAGTTGCAAGAATGTCCAGGAGGAGAAGGCAGATGGTACGTCCAGGAGTATAACACAATATATACTGTGATCTGCCGACTGTGTCTTCCCAAACTGTAGGTGAGATATTGTGTGAGCAGCTGTTAGAGATGTGGGAGGGGAGACAGCATGAAATGAAATGTATTAACAAAAACACAGAGAAAAGTACACAGTAATGCTTTCTAGTAATGAGAGTATAAAAACCTCAGCAGCTCCCCTGTACCAAACATAATGCTCCCCCTCATATGCACAGTACATAAATAGCTCTCCCCAGCCTGTGGGGCTCCCTGCTGCCAGAGACACAAGCTAAAGTGCTGTGCTTTCACATCAGGAAAGAACAAGTAGCCCAGAGCCATTACTGGGCTGTTGAATCCAGGCCTGGCATATATAATAGGCCATATACTCCTCCTGTATTTTCAAAGTGTTTGTATTTGGAGTTGTCAACTGCTGGAAAAAGGAAGTTGCTCCCATACAAAGAAAGGTTTTTTTCTCATGGTGTATATTAACAGAACTGAAGGACAGTCTTCTTCTTTGCAACTTCATCAACAGATCTAAAGACTGGACTGTTGTGGTGAACTATATCTGATGTTTACATGGAGTTCTCTAGTTGCACTGGGTTTATATAAAGGTTGCACTAAGTAGCTATATTTCCCCCACACTACCCGTGGTGGTTGGGCCCTTTTCCCCCCACCCCTATCCCTGAAAGGTAGTTTGTTCCCGTAGTCCCATTGGCCAGGGGTCCCTTCCCAGGGTCCCCCTGTCCCTGGGGACAAAAACCCAGGACCCACCTGGGTCCGGCCTCTTTTCCTTTCTGCTGCTAGGCGAGCTATCTGCACCCTTCTCTTCCCCCACGCTCTGCCTAAGAATGGACTTGGATTAAACAGAATTCAGCAGAAAGAATTGAGCGTCCTTTTGTTCCTCATCCTTGTATCGCCCTAATAACCCGAGGGCTTTCAAGTATAGCCCCCGAGGTTTTTAGGGTCAGGTACACTGGACCTATCACAGAGATATGTCTGGTTTCCACGGCCAAAGCTTATGGAAAGGTGCCTGATGGTGTCCAGCAGTTTGGCCTCTGAAATTTTTGCTCTACAAGACAAGGATGATAACGTAGACAACGTATAAAAATATGTCTGCTCATGTGATTGGTAAATGTGTCTTATAGGTGAGAGAAGTGAAGGAAGTAATGTTATGCTAATTATTTTTGACATTGATTTCCCCTTCAAGACAAACTTAAGCAGACAGATTCAGAGAAAGACCAAAGTTTCAGGGGTGTACATGGCTGCTCACAGTCACAATTCGATTGTGATTTCTTGTTATTATTTGCTACTGTACCCAGACTGAAGTCAACAGGAATAGGCCCTAATCAGCTATAGTCAAATTATGAGCTGCTTAATCACCACTTATAATTGGTCAAGAAATGGGGCATAATAGGTTGAAAGTTAACAGTCAGTGCATATGTTACTACATTCCGTGGGAAAAATTAGACATAAGGTTAAAACAACCAAAGTATTTTATAGTGTATTTGCACGTCTAACTTTTATTAATTCCTCATATAAAAAAAAAAAAAAAAANTCAGAATAATGTTGCACATTTCAAAATAGGTTTTTGGTCTCTCAGTTTTTACCTGATGAGATTTTCAAAAGATAAGGTTTGTCCATGGACAGAAATTAACTCAGAGTTAAGTATAAAAGTTGATTTTGTTACTATCTTCTCATGGGTAGGATGTCCTCATAATTTCTTCTAAAAGACATCTGTTTGAAAAGGGAGGTGTGATCTGCGTCTTACTTCACTTGTTGTCAAGGGAAAATTCAGAGCTTGTTTTCGGGAAGAGGTAGGTCAAAGCTGTGAGATTCACTTTAGTAAAGAAAATGGCACAGAATATTAAAATAATGTGGTGGCACAGACATTTGAAAACCATATCAAGGAAATACTGCATTGCTCTTGGTGTACGTACTTTCAGTCGTGAGTCCAAATAAGTCAGGTGCTAGAAACACAGTATTTCAGTTGCCTATTTCAACCTCTCTAGTTCTAGCATCTAGTTCTAGCAACCTTATCAGCTTTAGTGCACACGTTTGATCTGCCATGGAATTGCAAAAGATAGACAAGATTACTTTCTCTGCCCACCTTCTTTCTTAAGCAGTTGTCCTCTCATTAGAAATGACTGACCTGTTTCACAAGAATGGTCAGATTTGGTTGTTGTGACGATACCTTCTGACTTTAAACCAGTTCTAAAGGAAACCAGCTTTTATTATACACAGTTGATTACTTTTTAACATGCCAACTAAACACAATCACAGTTACAAAAAACACGTGCAGTCTACTCCACCTCAGTGTGCTGCAGCAAGAATGTCAGATACAGTAGATGGGATGAGATCTGTGAAGAGCAATATAGATTCATTACACATTGGCATAGATTCACTCAAGACACACCAATTAAGACCCAGTGAAGTGAGGTTCTGATTCAATATATTTATTTATTCCATCACTACTATTGAGCAGTTATAGGGGAGAAAATTAATGGAAATAGTTTTTAAAAAACTACTCTCATTCTGACTAGAGAGCCATTCAATAGTTCCCAGGCCATCCAGGCTCTCTGGGGAGTGATGTAGGGCCAATAAGTATGTGCTCATTGGTAGTGCCAGAGTGGCAATTGCAACAACACCTAGAAAGTGCTCAGATGGAAAAGAGTAAACTTCACCCTTAATACCGTGAGGAATGACAGTAAAGATGAATAAATGCAAGTGGGAGTGGATGAGATTTCAGCAGGCCACCTGCTATCAAGTAAAATAATGAAACAAGTAGGAAGGTAGGATTGGGAGCAAGGAGGAAAAGGGTTAATGTAATGGTTGGAAAGTAAACATATTAAGTGTGTCTTTACTTGCAGGAATAGTAAGAACAATTAAATCAATTAACTAATCCTATTAGTGAAGATAGGCATATGCATGTGTGCATGAGCTGGGTGTGATTATGTAGTTGCTACATCTGATGCTATATCACTGCATACCTTAGGATCACATTGCATGTGTTTTGTCTGTTTGAATGATCAAAGCTTGTGCAATTTAACTCCTGACTTGGGTACAATCCTCAGCAGCAGCAGTTACACAAATGCCTTTCATCAACTTCCTTGGCCTTCTGTCTTCACAGGAAGATTTCTGCTGTGCCATAGGAAACCTGTGAGATATTTCAAATGTAGGATTTCTCCTGATTTATCCCATTGATTATGTTGTCATGTAATGGGAAGAAGCAAAGCATTTTAACTGCTCATATAAACTGCAGTGGCATGCTGGATTCTTATTTAATACAATAAATTTAGTTGCAGCTTTGTGTAAGTTGCCCGATTCACTCCACACGTTCCTGTTACAGTACATGATATTTACTTTTGTCCCATACAGTAGGTTTGTACAAGAGTGGTGCCCACTAACTTGTGTCTGTCTAAACAGTTCAGGAGGAGGGAAGCACATACAATGTGCTGCTGAGGATTTTGCTTATCTATCACAATTCAATGGAATTTAGATTCTTGCTTATTTGAAATAAAAGAGAACCTAATTTTTCTATCTTGTGTTATACAACATTGCACAAAAGTTACACATTGTGCTTTTTGATGGTTATTTCTTTTATTTTTCCAGTCACCTATGTTTTATTACATTCTCAAATAGATATTTTATAAACAATATTATTTAGTTAGTAGCTCTATGCTGATTTGTACAGTAATACCATATATTTCTTATATTGTGCAGATGTCATGGGTTCTCTCTACATCTAAACACAGACTGTCAGAAGGATACTTCTGGAAGGTCCATTAGGGTTGGAAGTGTGAAAATAATAAACCAACTCCAGAATATTTAATTTTATTCTTCTGAAATTCAAGATTCTAAGAGACCAGGATAAGCCACCAAGACCTCTGATCAACATGAGCTAACACAGATTGGGAAATTACAAGCTATCAAATTACTAACCTGTCAATTCCACTCTTACATGAATGATTTTACCCTGTTGCTTTTTGCAAAGTAAAATAGTTTAACTGAGGAATTGTCACTCACTTTCTCAATGCAAGCCTGTAACATCTTCAGAGTGAAAGCCTCAAAGTAGACCAGGAAGTCGTGTGACCCAAAACTTTAAAACTTGAGTAATCTTAGTAGTTTGGACTCTTGTTTGTAACAACAATCTTCTTTCAGTTGGTTTAGTTTGGTAAACAGTAGGGCTTCTGAGTTATTGTCAACTACTGCAATGCTGGGAGATAGACCTGTGAAATCTTGGACTTGTTCTCTAAATTACCCACAGATTTCCAAAGCTCTGGGAGTGCTTGGATCCAGAGCTTCAGATCAAAATTTTCGTCCAAGAAGAGCTCCCATATATGAGAGGGTCATTAAAGAAAAAATAGGAGGCACTCTGCTATTTGCATTTTTCTGTACATATTACCTGTCCAATTGCTTTTCATTGACACAGAATAAAGAGCCTAGTGAGTCTGTAGAACACACTTAGGCTGTCTAAGGAAAAAGAAAAAAGAAAAAAAAAGAAAGGAAAACAAGTAAGATGAAAAAGAAAGAAAGAAAAGAAAGAATAATAAAACCTTGGACTATTCTCTATTCTGGGGCACCATTCCCCTGATAAGTATTGATCCTACAAAAGGTTGGGTCTCTGGAGTCAGACACCAGCCAACCTTGAGAATACTGGGCTTCAAATGCTTTTTTTTCTTTCTTTCTTTTTAATCTAAACAAGGTGATTTCCCTCCTCCTCCACTTTGTCTGATACTTTACTGCACATTACATTATTTAGAAAAATGTCACTGGAGGAACACTCTGTGTGGTCTCATAAAATATTAACAGCTCCTGAAAGAAAACTTGAAATCAAGATGCTCTTTCATGCTGGGGTATGTACTCTCTTTTGTTGGCTTTTTTTCTTTCCTTTCTTTTCCCTTCATAGAATCTGAATTGCTCATCTGCATTTCCCTTGATATGAGCTACTCCTTACATTTCTCATATTCCTCTGAGAGAGGGGAATTCAGGGAACAAATAGTGTGATGCTGATACTGATGCTAACCAAGAAGTGACCTGTCTCTGCAGCAACAGCTTCTGCAGATACTAAACTAAAGTCCTATGCATTTTTAGGTTAATGTTAATGAATAAGAAAAATGTAGGAGTGGAATGAAATAAAAAGCCAGAACAAGCTGATTTCTCAATCAAACACAGATTTTTGGCAATGACTGTTACACTGTTTTAAAACATATCTGAAAGGAAAACTGTTTGCAATTCTTTTAAGGAATAGGAAAATGAAAAAAGTACCCACCAAGAAAACCTCCATGTAAATTGAAAAGCAGTCTACATGGGAGAAAAATAATCTGACTGAAAACTAAAGGAAAGTAAATCTTCCCATAGTAAAGGCCTATAAATTCAGAGGTGGACAGCAGTCCTGAGTAAAGAATACCGACATTTTAAGTGAAACATTTGCTGGCAAAGTGGCCGTCGAAAATGGTTATTGAACGTCTTGTGAGAGAGCAAATTACAGACTAGAGGTCTTTCTTATATTTTGTAGCAAAGCCAACTTCCATTGATACCACCTCGATGTCAGCCCCTTTCTGCAGCCATTTGTAAAAAGGCTTGTGATGTGAGATTGACGACTTAAATACTTCATCAATCAATGCTTTAGCCAATGTGTTGTTCAGTGATTGGTGGAAAATTCAAGTAATCCATCTTATCCCATCACCCTTGTTCTTTATTCTCTTCAGGTATTTTCATTTTTACCCCCCCTCTTTATTCCTTCACTTTCACTACAATCCAAAAGAGAAGCTGGGCTGGGAGGGAAGGGCCTGCTACTATCTTTGAAAACCTAATAATCATTGCAGTGAAACCCTCCAGTGCAAAGTGCTACTGAATTAACAGAACTTTTAATGATCCTGGAGGTGGTACTGCTGCATATGGACTAGCAAAGCACAGGGTCAGGCTGCAATTTGTGCCATTCTGTCAAATTAAATATGTCAAACATCCTGAATCATTTATATAATCAACAATAAGGCGCTTATTTCTGCTGAATTAATCTGCTAAGTAGCTTTAAGGAAAGAAATAGGTATGACACAAAGCTAAACAGCAAATGTAAGAAAATTAAAAAAGGGTTTAGGTTATTCATTTTGGCATAATGGAAGGACATCCTTTGCTCAGAGAGAGAATATCCTTTGCTTGTGAGTGAATATTTATGTTGATATCTGGTACTCCTAATTTTAATCTCAATAAGGATTTAAAATCTTAACCGCCTGCTTGAAATTTTAGTATATAGATTATATAGCCACAGCATAGGCTTTATAGCAATCTAGATGAGTAGGCTTTGTTCACCTAGATTTTACTTTTGCATCTAAGAAAAAATATTCTAACACAAAGTAACATCTTTTTCTTTAATACATATGTAATGTTTCTCTTAATGCATCATTATTATTATTATATGGATGTTTACAAAATTATAAATAAATATTGGTCCAGAGGCATATATTTTTAAAGACCTGAGGTACCAAAACATTTATGCATCCACTTAGCTTAGGCAGGTGTGCAGATCATTTCTGTTTGTTGGATCTAGTAAGAGTACTGGCTTTTTGTGTTCGCTTTGGCAAGAGGTAGAAACTAAGGTATGTTTAGGATAGTCCTGCCATAACATTTTTATTTGTAGTGAAAAAAGTTTATAAATATTTTGTAAAACATATGTGGAAACACGTCTGCAAATATGTGAAAAAGTGTCAGACATCTCAAAACCTGCTAATTCAATGGGAAATTTAAAAACACATTTTTAAAGGAGTTTTCACTGTACATTTATTCTGATACTACTGAGCAATATGAAAGAGGAGAGTCATAAGCTTCTAAAATTGGTGTCTGATTTATTTTGAGTTTCATGCTTATTTTTTTGTTGAGCATTATCTTAAGCACATCCACTTGAATCAGGCTGCAGTGAAAAAGGAGAGAGCAAACATCTAAACTACACTGGCTACTGCAGAGGCAATCCAGTCATTCCTCATTATGCAGTTTCTCAAATCAACATAAGAAAGTCCCCAGAGAGTAAAGTGAATTTTGTGATACTATTCTTTCATTCCTATAAGTTTATTTATTTTTCACTTCCAGGAATTTGTATCTCTAAGACATTTGTGTATATCACTTTGGGATATTCTTGGTCTGCAAAATCCCAGATAGAGGCTGCAATCTGGACAAAATACTCTCAGTGTTTGTCTAACAGAAAAAAAAAAATAGTGAGCAGATAACTTAGGCCTAGATTATGACCATGCTTATATCATGATTTTGTTAGCTTTACAGAAGACAGACCAAAGTCTGCGAAACAGATTCAAGATAGTTCTGCCCACAGTGTACATAAAAGAATTAAGGAAAATAAAAGAGACAGGGAGTGAAAGAGAGAACTAATAAAGAACTAAGAACTACAAAACTAAAAGATTGTGAGAACTAACAGAAAAATCTTTTATCCAGATTCACATTAAAATTCTGTACAGACTGTATTCAGCAAGACGTTATTGCATTATTAAGCAACTCTCTTTGAAAAAGATATTTGTGTTGGAATGTCAAATTAATAAAAAATGTTCAAAACAAAATAATCAGAATAAGAATTTTCATTATTTGTCTCAAGCCATTATTAGGACAGTAAGAAGATTTGGGCCAGGAGGGCAGTGGCTACTTTTTCATAAATTTTACCTTTTATGTCAAAGCTCCTGATTCAGTATATTGCTAAGCTGATATTTAAGGGACATTTGATACTCTTTCACCTGAATAAAAGCAGTTTTCTTTGTGTGCATTTGTGTGCTCATAAATGAGCTGCTCAGTGAATCATTCCTGTCATTAGAAGGTAGATAAACTGCAGGGAGGGAACAAAGTCATCATTTCTACCTCTGTGAAAATGATGGGGGTTTTTTAATTATTAAAATGCAATTATTTCCATTATTGATGAGCGTGATACCCAGGACAGCATCAATACAAACTGTCCAGGACACACACTCACTTGGATCTCAGGCTGGTCTGGCTGCAATAGAGTATTGATGCCAGTGTTTGTTTCACTTCTAATTCACATAATGGATGAGGACTTAAATACAATCCATGGCAAATTAGTACCTAGGAGATTGGATTCATTTATTTATTTATTTAATGTGTTTATTTTTGTTACATGTGAGCTCTTCAACGATACCAAAGTAGGAGACTTTCTGTATTAAGGCAATTGAAGAGCACTAGAAACATAAAAGCTGATTAATATTTTAGGTATCTTATCTAGGCTGTAAGAAACTAGCCACCAGTAAAGATGTCAAGTTGCTTTCTAGCCCTTGCATATTGCTGTAATTTTTCTCTATAATATATGCACACATACATGTTTGCATGCATTGCCTTTATTCATATGTACATTTAAAAAAAAACAAAAGGCAATTATTTTCATTTTCTAAAAGTCACTTGCTGCTTGTGTCATACAGACACTGACATACCTCATATTTTGGCTGGGAATGGATATGTCACTCCATTCTTTTGGACCTGGACCATGAAGACAGGTGGCTCTTAAAATGATCAAGGCTGAAGAAGATGGAGCCTTTCTGTATGGTCATAGATGGGGGCAGAAGGGGTGATGGTGTCCTCTGCTGCTCCACTCAGTTGGTACTTTCTCACAGCTTGCTCCTTCTCTGCTGCTCCCTGCTTAAACATTCTGTTTGAAATTCAATTCCCATAAATGTGATTTTTTTCCTCAGGCCCACAGCAGTTTGTGGATATGCAAGTACCTCCTATGTTTCGATGTCCTTCTGAAACCGTCCATGCCCTGCTCAGCAGTGATCCAGGTGAAATCCATGCAGGAACCCTGACCTGAGAGCTCATGGGCCTGCCCTGGAATAGGTGAGATCTGAGGGCACCACAGTTTCCAGGCTCCATTGCCTCATTTCCATGGAAATCAAACCTGGGGTTTTAGACCAACGAAAGGACTGATCCAAACTTCCTGTTCCAAAGTCACTGTGAGCCACAGACCCCCTTGTTTTGTGACAAAACTTAGCCTTTCTGCTTATAATTAAAAAAAAACCAACAAACCAATAACCTCCAGAAAATGCTAGGTAGTGACTCATATAATACTTCAGTACAGCCATACCTGCTCTTACCGAAAGGGAACTAAAGATGCATCTTCCAATAAAACAAAGCCCATTTTTCCTCTATCTATATGCAAGTCTAATATAGGTCCTTCCTTTCCTGATTTCTGTTAAAGTCTGAAAGCACCATCTGTACAAAAGCAATGACAAAGGCTGTGTTTGACCAAAACCCTGAGCTAGGCAGGTTTTCTTATAGACAGGGGATTTGGTTAAATGCTCAAAAGCAACTGTGCAAAATAACCAATACAATACTGTATATCAAGAGTAATTAAAAATCTTCATTAAAAATATGACAACCAAATCATTTTATATTAGACAGAGAAACCACTATTGACATTTGAAAATAATGAATAAACAGAATGTCAACTCACTAACATTTGCTATTTAGACTTTGATGCATACTCTTAGCTCTAAAATCTGCTCCTGGATACACACAGGAAACTCTTATTGAAGTCAGTTGGAGTTGTTTGTGTGTAGTTGGCAGTGAATTTTGGCCCTCAGACTTTTTTTTTGTGTTCATTTAAGAGAGTACAGGCTAGAATAACCCTCAGTTTAACCCTCTGAAGGCACTGCTCTCACTAGATCCAAATGTCATGGCTATGGACTCTCTTTTAACACAGATCAGACTAGTTCCTATACATCTTTGGCAAAAGTGGCAATGCTGGATTTACTTGCACAGCAATTGACCACTGATATAGACAGATCAGCTTGAGTGGGTTAAATATTTCCTCTGTTATTGCAAAATCTGATCTCTAGCATTGAGCAATAAACTGTATAATTGTTATGACAGGCTTTAAGGTCTCCTGTCCTTGCAATGGACACAGCAGAGACATGCCACCTGACTTATGACACCCAGGCTGAGGGTTGGCTAGTAAGTAGTGACAGTGCCTGCAGATTAGAGGGACTAATTATTAGTATAAATGATCAAAACAATGCAGTGTGTAGAAACAGAGTTGCAGTCCCACATTTACATGGGGGCAAAGAGGACAGCAGATTGTGTTTAGTTCTGCCTCTTCTCTGTGCTCATCTCACTTCAAATGGTGCTTTGTTTTTTCCACCTTCAGTCAGCAAGCACTTAACTATATTTAGTGCCACATGTTTTCCTTTATACCTCTCCCTGACACATTTCCAACAAACATTGGTGCACTGTGCTTGGCACAGTGAGAGGCTCAGGAACTCACCAGACAGTTTTGTGCACAATCAGCAATCATCATTTTTCCTTATGAAGCAATAGGGATTTTCCCAGCCAGAAAACCCACAGGCTTTTTTTTTTTTTTTTTTTTCCTGCGCTTGGAAGCTTTAGTTTACCTAAGCCTCCCAAGTCTGATATTCGATGTTGATGAGCCATAACTGATGAAAGCATATGTCCCTGGTTCATGGTTTGCCTGAACACCACTGCAGTAACAAAGTGATACAGTACTTGCAGCACTGTTGGGTGTAAGAGGTCTTAAGAGAAATTGAGGGCTGCTTTGTGTTTACTCCTATAGAAGCCTCCTGAGTGCTTTTGCTTCTTCAATTACAGTCCAAGATTTTACACATGCAAGCAAATAACGAATTGTTTATCAAAATCAGGGTTGCAATAGTAGTGGAAGGGGTCAATACCATTTTCTAAAAATGCTTTTAACTTAACCATATATTTAGACACAAGAAAGAACTCTATTTCTCTCTGTGCAAGATCTTAAATACTAAGATTTTCTTTTAAATAATTCTTTGATGTAAAATTGTATCGTTTTCACAGCAATACTTCCATTGGTGTTAACTGCTATACACTTAAGGCAACTCCCAAAATACAATTTAAATGCTAATTTTTTATGTCATCACCTAATTTTTCATTCTCCTTTCATTCCACAAAAAAAAAAAAAAAAAAAAAGTTATGAATACTAGCCAATAATAATTTTACTATTAGATTTAACAGTTAAATTTACAGGTTTAAATGTTTTTTATGACATCCAACTGTACCAAGGTGACAAGTCTCCTGATAAAACAACAATTTAAGAACTGCATTTACAGTAAAAAACATTTTTTGTCACTCCTCTATTGATGAATTTCAACTGCTCTGTATTGTTAAAAACAATTTCTAAAATTACACAGTGGGAACATAACAGTCTCTGTCACTGTGTAATTAGGCCCCTAGAACTGTTTGCTATATATAGAGATACTGTGTTAGTTACTTTTAAAAAATAGCAATTACATTTATAGTGAAAACCATTAAATTGATTTATCGCAAAACAGTTAATTCACTGTGTTTGTGCATAAAACTGCTAGTAATGTGACACAAAATGTAGTTTCCATTTTGAACTCTGCAAACTTAGGAAAATTATAAGCAGGAAGATACAATAAAGCTAATGAACATGTGAAAAGCTTATATTCAGTAAATTGCTTTACATTTAGAAAATACTTCTGCTGGAGAGACAGTTCACTGGTTTCCACCACAGTGCAATTCTTTGGTATAATGAGAAATTTTAAAAAGTATTAAGAAGAGTCCAACTCTTCCTGCAAGGGTCCATCTCAATTGTGGGCTGAAATAAATCTTTATTTCCAACTTACCTTCAAGTGTATTCCAGTGCTCTGCTGATCTTGGTCTCATAAGTGTGGAACACAGATGCTGTGTATCTGTGTTACATATATTCACCTTCAGCATATTATAATTTTTGATATGTCTTCTTTCATAGCTAGTAATAATAATTTCTTGGTTAACATTTATTCCAAAGTTTAGATGCCACTATTAAGTATACAGATGTTACTTCAAGGTTCAGTTGAAATATAAAAGAATTATTTTCCATTTTATCTATCGTCAATACACTATAATAACCAAGTAGATATTTACCAGCTTGTCTACACTGCATACAACAAAGTAATTTGGCATAAAATTTTGCTCATGGTACAGTGCAACTAAGTATAGTCCAAATAATACCATAGCATAACAAAGTAAATCCATACATCCCTTAATTTTAATTATTTTTTTTTTCTTTTAACAGCTTTTTGGGAATTTTTTACTTAGAAGGAGAGATTTCTAAACGTTGTTGCAATCAAGCCCTCATTACCTTCAAGGGGAAAGAAGACTTTATTTTAGCCTTACCTAGAGTGATTTAAAATCATTATGTTCCTGAAATGCACCATTTTGTAGCTGCTCTTCTGATATTTAAAGCATCATTGCACATATTAGAAAAAAGATCTGTGAATCAGTGTCTGTATATATATATATTTTATTAATAGACATTATTCCCATATCTTAGAGTGATGACTTCTTGCTTCCTTACAAGTAGGAAAAAGAATCTCCCCCTTCTCTCATAAGAATATAGTAGGACTTCAGTATTTGCAGACACTATGTCTTGTAATTCAGATAATAGAATAATGTTCAAAAAGTAAATACTTTGCTGCCCTTATTCAAATATTGAGAAAAAATGAGGCATTACCACTAAGCTCTCTTTCTAATTTGAAAGGACACTGTGGTTTTTGAAGCATTTGCTTTATAAACTTGAACTTGCGGAAGACAATCAAGAAATTTGCTGAATAAAGCTCTTCCCACTAGTCCAACTAATTCACCAGAATGAGAAAAAAACCCTCAATGATTTACCTGTTTCCCTTTAAATTTTTTATTTGCATTGGTCTTCCTTCATAACACTGGATACTAGGCAATAAAAACCAATTAAAGACCAGCCCATAGGTACAACTTTTGCTTGTGAATCATTAGTATAAACAGCATAAAGGAGGAATAAAAAAAAAAAAAAGGAAAGGTGATTTTGTCCTACACTGGCAATCTGTTGAGTGCAGGGCACAGACATGATGAGAGTTATCATCTCTTTCTCAAACAGCAAAAGCATATAACCCTACTGCTCTGGGATGCTGCTGTCCTACAGGTGATTTGAGACTAAGGTGAGTGATTCATTTGGAATCTGAGAAATTTCTCAATGAAACCTTCAATATTCTGGGACAGAAAGGGTAATTACGAGGAGAGTGATAGGGGCTAACAAGGCCAATACTGCAGCTCATTTCCTTTGGCAATCTCCAGTTTTCAAAATGATTGTACTAACTAAGGAAAAACAGGTTGTGGTTGACTTTTTGTTTTCAGTCATTTTGTTTTAAATAAGATAGGTTATATATACTATGTTTTGTGTATCAGGTTCATTAATTCAATCAAGCTGGTTGAAAGTGTCTATACTAAGATGGAAATAAAAACATCATGCTCAGAAGGAGATTAAAACCCAAAGACAATGCAAATTATTACTTTCAGTCAAAATTTGGAATGAATTTTACTAGCTCTGGAATGGTGCAGTGTTCTGCTTTTTAATTGAAATGAAATCAAGTAATTTCATTTACTTTAAAAATGTAAAGTAATTTCATTTACTTTACTGGAACTGGCAGTAATATAACATGAGTATCAAGAGTATATGTTAGCCTTGGCTTAAAATCATGCCTGTTTTAAAGCAATTCTTGAGACATGATCAATTATCCTGTCTATTTCAACTGTTGCAGATATCAGATTGCAGCTCAATGACCACCACACAATCATCTGTTTCTCTACATTTTCTAGGTATAAAGCATTATTTCACAAAATATTTTTATTTTTAGCAAAAGAGGAACCAGGCTCCCCATATGTCTTGGTTTTGAAAG
>VXBU01012761.1:0-13514 GCA_013400315.1 Bombycilla garrulus
GTATTGTAGCTCACACAATAGACATCCTCTTTGCAGGCAGTGCCGAGTGCCAAATCTGTTCCCTATCCCTATCCCTATCAGAACCACTGAAATAATAACTTTGCTTTGTGGATGGCTGTTATTAGTACCTATTGACTGGGAGATACCTGAGGAACAGTGGGAATCTACCATTAAGGGGTGTCAAAAACTATTTGCTTGGAAATTAGCAAAAAGGAAATGACAAGTAAATAGAGGGCAAGATCAGGTTGGCCTCTATACCTGTGACTGAGAAGACAATATAACACCTGCTGTGGGCTGCAACCCCATAAGCATGGTAAGCAGAGGTATAAGCCATGCTGGACCTCTGTTTATGTCTTTATCCCTCTTGGGATTCTGGCAAAGCCACGTTACAGATGCTACTGGAAGCTGTACATGGAAAGACACTGAGGTTCCTTTTCATTACACACAACCATGTCAACAGTCACTGTTTATAACCCATCCAAATTAAGTACTTTTGTACAAAGTGGAGGAAAAAATATATATATTGGAAAGCATCTGATGGCTTATTTTGGATATGTGGAAGAAGAGCTTACTCTGAACTCCCTTCCCAGTGGAAAGGGTGTTGTACTCTGGGAATCATACAGCCAGGATTTTTACCTGAACCAAAGGGGAATAAATTTATGAGGACTTAAAGAGAAATAAAAGGGATTTGATTGGAGGGTTCCAAAAATTGGGGGAGGGATAAAAAAGTAACCCCCTGAATGTATATTGGAAACATGAATCATCCATATGCGCATGTGATGGGAGTTGGGGATACAAACCCCCAATTTATATGCTGAATTGCATTATTTGTTAGCTGAAGAAGGTGGTGTTTATAATATATCAGATTGTTTAAAGAGAAATGACAATGTGAATGCTGTACTAGATATAGTCAATAATATCATGTACTGGTACAAAAATGGGAATTAATGTTGATGGGATAATGTATTGGGGATAGAATGGTGGAAGAAGCTAGACTTCTTCCTTTTATGTGCTACAGCTGGTTTGATCTTTCTTCCCCTGTTTTATTCGGCTAATGACCAGTGTGGTCCAAGGCATGCAAGTGGTAACAATGCCTGTGGACCCAAAATTGGCTATATCTAGAACAGCACAAAAGATCATGGTGTTAAAAGAACAAAGTAAAATAAAAGACCCCTTGATGGAAGCAAAAACTATTTGTGAAAAAAAAGAGAAAATAATGGAGGATAGAAAACAAGGAATATTGCTCAAGCCAAATAATGTATAAAAAGAAAGACGGGGGGTTTTGTTATAAGTGCATATTACGTTGTTGGCTTTTCACAAATATCAAATATGTAATGTTAGATAGAATGGTAATGTAAGGGACAAAAGATTTTTTTCTGCTCATGGAACTGGGAGTGGTGAAGGCTAAGGAGAGGAATTCCTTGCATTCTTGGAGGAGAAGCACCTGAGCATCAAGGAAGGGGTTTTGATGGTCCTTTATCAGAACCAGTAAAACCAGATTGATGGACACCAGGAGAGTGACTGGAATGAGGAATGCAAGATTTACAAAGGGAGGGGGGTGGTGCAGGACAGATAGGGGGGACCCAATAGAATATTTTGAATGTTGCATGAGGGTTTATGAATATACAACATGTCTATGCATTTAAAGAAGTGTTTTCTGAGGTAGTGCGTGCTCCTTGGTATGAACCCAAGGCACCTGACCATATGTAACCCTTTGCTTTATGTCTGTCTCCTATTGTCTTTTTATTAAGCCTTTTTAAATTTTACCAGGACAGTGAATTCTGTTTTTCACAGGTTCATGAGGCATGCGTATGAGGATGGTGGTTATTAAAAAAAACAAATCCTTTTGCTGGACTGGTGGAGATATATTCAGATGTCACCAGTGGCTCAGCATCACGACCCATCTCCACATTTATCTCTTGCGTTACCTTAAGTAGCTTCTGTTAAGGGGAGATAATTGACTGCATGAGAAGTAGAATAAAATTTTTTACCACAGTTTGAGTAATAAAAGACTCCACCTATATAGATAACCCTTGCTACAGGCAAGTAGCAATTTAAAGGGATGCTGGATTACTGCTGATTGCTCATAAAAACCTAGTTTGCCAGCTAGTTGTATGACCCTTCTGGAGGTCATCACCCACCTCTTGACTCATGGAAGCATGGTGAGTCCATAAATAGAATGTGCAAGTTCTTCTAGAAGTATAAAAATTCAGTTGTATGGTAACTTTGTCTTTCTGATTTTATTAGGGTAAAAGCAACTACTGAATTTGGAAGGGATTAGTCTTCTCACATTAGGCTAACAGAGCAATATTTCCTTTTTTTCTTTTTTTTTCCTTTTGGCTTTCCACCATCTCATACAGCACCTTCAGTTTCCTGGAGAACCTGAAAATTTTGCACTGCTGATTCCTTGCTCGGACATTTTTCTTTCTCCACTTTCTGTGGCACGTTGCTGGTTTTCTGTCAGCAACTACTGCTGCTAATCAAGCCATTCCTTTCATATCAGACTAATAATCTCTAAGCCTAATTCACACCTCCTTCTTCTTATGTAAATACTGTAAGGACAGGGCAGTGAAGGCAGTACTACAGCACCAAAACATTCCTGGTCTCACTGGGAATTATGCCCACGAACTCAAAACCACATTAGTTGATCACATTTTTGTTTCAGCAATCTCGGAGTGTTTGAGTTGCTCCCCTTCACTCTTCTATGGTAGGAAATAATGCAACCACTAGGGAACAATTGTGTGCTGAGAAATGACCTTGCATCAGAAGAGGCCCCGAGGGCAGACTCTGTGTTGGCACTGCCTGATGACCTGCCACAACCGGTCTTCTCCTTGACAGAGAGTCCTGCCAGTGCCTGAATCCCTGCTCCCTCTGAACTCCACCATTCATGTACACTTCTGGGTTTTTTTCTGCCCTGGCAGGAAACTGAGTACCCTTTGACAATGAAATGCTGAGAGCTTGTCACAGAGAATACAAATAAATCGCTCCCTTAGCTTTAAAATCTCACGTCCGGCTTTGCACCAAGGAAGGCAACCTCTACCTCGTGCATCAGGCCAAAAATTATTGTGTCACAAAACCAGAAAAAAACTGTGAGTGACAGAGACTGATTTTATCTAAGCCATGTGAAGGATTCTTTTGTAATGCCTTTACTCTGCAAGCCAGTTTTGGGCGTGTCAGTCAGAGGAGAGCCTCTCACTAGAAACTAGCATTGTTTCAGTAATTTTTCAGATTAAACGGGAAATATTCTTTTGCTGCATCTTGTGAGAGTTACAGAACTGATCAAAGTAAGGTGATGCCCAGTTCAAAATGGTTTCTCAGGACACTGGAAAATGTCTGTTCTATTCACATCAGTGAACTGATGTCATGACTAATAGCTTCTGCAGATACTCCATAGGTGGCTCAGGTCTTGCTCTCAGAGGGTCCACACGAATACAGAGATCTCCTCAGCTGTGATATTTCAAAAATATCTGGATGTTCCCTCATGACAAGGTGTCCACTGCCAAAGCTCTCCTGGATGCTGGGAAGCTTGCTTAGAGTTAGCCTGAGAGTGGCTGCGCAGTCACTGACCTCAGCTCAGTGGTCACACCCATGGAGTGTCTTCCTTGATTACGTGAGGACTTAGGCTCAAGGGGGTGTGAAGAGTGCTTGGAACTCCACAGGAGAAGTCCCATGAAGGGAGATGGCAGTAACCACCACCACCTGCTGGAGTTCCACAGACTCACAGGTTGTACACATGATGTCTTCTGTTTCCCTCTTTCCATTGGCCTCTGTCCCACTTCCTCGTGACATCTGGGTGTCAGAAAAGTGACGTGCCATGCCACAGCTATGTGACTTGATGCCATTTGTGTAGATGCTTTTCTCTCTTCTTGCATTGGGATTACTAGTGAAGATTTGCTTTTCTGTTCTGGAGCCAGGGTTTAAAAAGAAATGTAATTTCTGTCTGCATTGCAAAAAGTGGCTCACCTGTTAATTCCAGCTTCTGGAAGGTAACCTTGTATTCAAGGCCTGATCAATTTTTGAGTGGAATCACCCCCCTTTGCAGTTCTTTGCTACCAGGGGCTTGCTTTCAGCTTCAGCTAGTTGGACAGTGCAAGTAAGTGTGAAGAAAGTCACCATAAGGAAATACTCAGCTGAGCAGCATTAATAAGGCCCTAAGATAGTATTCTGATTCAGGAATAGAAACTGAAACTAATGTAAGACTTATAAAGGCACGTCAGTCTCCCAGGAAGCAACACACAAATCCATAAATACCCATGGCTGCTGTCAGTGCCAGAGGTAAGTACATTTATGTGAAAGGCAGGCTTATTTTTCCATATTCAAGTGTAGATATTTACTGCAGTTGTATCTAAAGGACTGGAATGTAGACACAAATGTGTTTTGTTGGCACAAGGATACACAGGAGGCAGATGTGTATTTGTGGTTTATGTCTCTGAATACATGACCATACCTTGAGTCTTAGGTCCAGCTTCAAAATATAAATATAATTTTGTTAACCTTGGTATGGCAGGAAGAATTCAAAATCCAAAAGAACTTTTACTGTGGAAAGAGATATCAAAGGCATTTAAGAATGGAGCAATTTAGTTCACTTATGTATTCATCTACTTTATTTTCATTGTGATAAATAACTAGAATATTCTTAAAGAATCAGGGCAATCAGGCTGTGCAAGGAATTGATGTGGACAACTATTTTCTTCCTGTTAAAATGCAATTTTTCTCTATATAATTCATGATTTCTCATCTTCAAAAGCTAAGCTGCAGAAAAATGCCTTTAGTATCTTAATTGTAAGTAAATTTTAAAAGAAATCTTTATTATATTATATATAATACATAAAAACTAAAACTAATATTATTTTTAGATACACTTAAAATTTAAAAAATAAAATTAATTATTCTATCCAATAAAATGACAGTTCCTAGATCCTTAAGTTTTCTACTGGCATATTTTTACAAAATAAATAAGTAGCCTTTATCACCTGCAGTTATTTTCCTCTGGACCCTCAGCTGGGAAGGGATGAATAAGTCATGGGGTCAAAGTTGCTTGCCACCATGTAAGATAAAATATGTGTAATCAGGCAGGTCTGCATTGCCGCCCTGTATGTATTTGTTACCCAACCTTCTGTATGGCTATTTTTTCCTTGGCACTGATATATTTTTTTTTTTTTGAAAGTTACAGAGTAAGTAAAGATGGGAAGTAGGTTGCATAAATGTTTTTGTCTAGGTTGCCTAGATTATGAGTACCAATGAGAAAATGGCTCCAGCTTTGCCTGTCTCATAAGAGTGGTTTGGAAGATTTAAAGGGATAAGACATTTGATTCTGCTCTTTGATTATTTAGGGAAAAACAAATGTACTATTGCTGAAATCAGGGAATTTGAACTTGAGTGTTTACACAATCAACCATAATGTGCTACACTGAGCAAGGGTTCATGTACAACATAGTTTAAACAACCAGCAATTCAACTTCCAGGTAGGAGTCCACACCTTCTGCATCCTGGAGTGCCTATCCTGCTGTGCAGTGATTACTTATTGAGCCCTTTTAGAGAAAAGAGATTTGGCAGAGAGTGTATAGACTGAAAGGGGTCTGGACAGAAAGTGTAGAGGAGATTTTGTTTTCTGACCTGCTATCCTCAGTGACTCACAAATCTTTGTCTACACAGGTCCCTCATCCAGAGAGAGCAACCAAAGGTAAGAGATGTAGCTCTGTCACTCGCTGCTGCCTGAGCTATGTGGCAGTTTCCAGAGAGCTTGTGCCTTGTTTTATTCTTACTATCTTTTTCCTCAATCTTCCTTTCCAGCTGCCTTACTGCTTTGACTGGTGCTGATCTCTGAGTGGTGGCAGGGTTGCTTACCCACCCAATAGTTCTCAAGGAGGTGCTGGGGAGTTCTGAAGTTTCATCAAATGCCAGATTTAGATTGCTAAATCGCAACATTCTTCAAGCTGCTCATTTCTGATGGGAAAAGCTGGGAGTAGGAGTCCTGGCTGATATTGAGAGTAGGCAGTGCACAATGGGACCAAACATCATTGTGCTGGGATCACAGTACTGCTGGTACTCTTCTTCAGGTGGAGGATACAGCCAAGAGACTTCCAAAGAAATTATTCTCCTAGCCAAAATGGACAGAAGGTGTACCTGCTGTATGAAATCAGGTGGAGAGGAGGTTCCATCTGGAGGAACTGGTGCTCGAACAATCATGAAAAACATGCTGAAGTCAACTTCTTGGAAAATGACTTCAATGACAGGCTACAAACTCCTTGCTCCATCACCTGGTTCCTTTCAACTAGTCCCTGTGGAAACTGCTCCAGAAGGATTCTGGAGTTCCTGAGGTCACACTCTAATGTGACCCTGGAGATATATGCAGCCAGGCTGTTCCGGCACCACGATATCCGTAACCGAGGTCTCCGCAGCCTGATAATGAATGGAGTCACTATACGTATTATGAATCTTGGAGGTAAGCCAGCTACTCTTTGTCTACTGTGGATTGAAAATTCTGGGATTATGTGCACTCCTAGTTTATAAGAGAGGTGATGACTGGCTTTGGGGAGAATTAGTGAGTGCAAAAATGCTCTGTTCTGCTCTATTTCTTCCTCAATCCCGTACAGCAGCAGGACCAGCATGGTCATTTCCTCTTGCCAAATTCGAACACGGAGGGCTGGAGGTTTCTCTAGCTATCCACACCTCCGTTATATGCAGCATAAAATCCTGGGCAAAACAGAACTTGTCCTTCCTAGAGTACACATGCAAATCAGCTTGTCAGCTGCATCAGGTTTCCCTTTGTAGCTGGTGAATAGATGGTCACTTGTCTAAAGGAGACTTTCAGATGAGTCACAGAAGATGTGTCTTGCACATGTGCCTTTTTGTGTGTGTATCTTGCTTGCCTGGTGATTTTTGGCTGTAAAAGCAGTCCAGACTCAGCAGGAATGTATATTTGAAGAGACGAACCTCACACGCCTGTGTGGATGCTACTGGAGTGTGGAGCTACAAAGCGCACCAGGTCTAATGTAATCTTAAAGGACATTGCTTATATTGGGGATGCTGTCTCTGGGATTATAGCCCCAGAGCATCAACAGAAGCTCTGGCATCCTATCAACACTAAGATCAACATAAAACTGCTAAATGTTAGACTGTTTATCCCAGATTTTCCCTGATCATTGGAATAAATCAGACAGATTAATGATTAAAGCAACTTGTCTTACCAAAGCTGTGTTCTCAAGTACGAGGCTGCCAAAAGGAGAGCCTGACCAGCTCTGACTGCATGTTCCACTTCCCTTTTTACTCCTGCCACTTGCTGATTCCTTCTCTCTTGGCATTATGCCAGTGTGCTGGCATATCACATTGTTTGTGATAAGGGTTGTCCAAGCCACCACAATGATCAATTTCTCTCTCTGGCAATTCATTTTTAGACAAATTGCTACTCTGTAGAGTTTTGGTTCCCCTTTCCACTAACTTGTTTGTGTAGTTATTTGTGTACCCCTTGTATTAATATCGTTGTCCTTTACTGTATTCTTACTGAGAAACAAATGACTCACTAAGATGTTAATGAAGAAAGAATTGGGCATGCTTTCATCCAGAGTGACTGGGTATCTCTCTTCTTAGATTACAGCTACTGCTGGAGAAATTTTGTGGCATATCAACCTGGAGAAGAGGATTATCAGCCCAAGAACATTACTGTATACTTCTTTCTGAATTGCACAGAACTCTTTCATATCTTTTTGGTTAGTAGACAACTGAAGAAAACACCAAGGGTGAAAATAATTGCAAAAAAATCCTAGGAAAAGAAGGTTTGGATGATCCCAGCAATGATGTTAGCAGACATAATGGTGGGAAAAATAAGCATGGGCTCGATGCTGCATAAGCAGCAAGCCGAGCAGGCAAGAGATTGCTGAAGGGCTATGCTGCTACATTGTGCCTTTGTGGCCAGGAGCAGAGAAGAGAAGAGATTTAGCAGTACTCTCAGATTTTAACAAAGGGAAGGGTACATTATTTCAACCCTTTGCATGAATCAGCTAAGAGTTCATTATCTTGCAGCTTACCGGAGCTATTTGACGCCAAATACTCCCTCAGCTCTGTAATCATGATTCAAGTATTCTTTTTTTGCCTCTCAGGATAGGGCCATGGATTTTAGTTAAGTTCTGAGCAAGTTCTAAAGCCCAGATGGGTGGATTTACCTTCAGGATCAGAGTTTTCAGACAAGAGTATCACATGACTAAGACCTGCTTTTCCCTTTTTTTTGCAATCCATTCAACTGCAGTAGTTATTTGTACGGCCTGATATCCTACTCAGAAAGAGGAAGTGGTCTACTGAACAAGAAAGAAGACCAGGACTGGAGTTAACTGTGGGGCTCAGCCACCCTTTGTGGGGCAAGTTCTTGCATGAACTGTCCCTCTGTGCAGAATGGATGTCAGGAGGTGGAGGAAGGGATGCACAAAACTACTGGCAGGAACTTAGAGTCACAGACACAGAACTAACCTGTTTGTAGGATGCTATGACTGCCTTGTTTTATTTCTGGATGAGGAAAAGGTACACATTATACTTCATTTCAGTTCCATCCACCCCAAACATTACATAGGACTTTCAGTATCTGAAGACCTGACCTTTCCATTTCTTGTCTGAGTAAGACATTCAGGTGGCAGGATTGAGTCGGTAGCAACATCCAGTCAATCTAAGTACTTTATACAATGTAGTGGGTTAGGAGACATTTTCCCCTTGGCTTTCACCCTTTAGGAGTCTCCTAATGCCTGAGATGATTAAATAATTTAGCAGCTTATGCATGATGAAGTGCATGGTGCGATGCCTGCTGGGAGCTGGACAGAGCTGTCCGCTAAAGACTCCTGAGTGCTGACAAACTGCTGCTGACTCAGCACGGTTCCCTGTGCAGCAGTACAAGGGGAATCTGCCCTTCAGGTCTTGGTTTTAAAGAGCCAGCTAACAAATTGCCTATCCCAGCCAGGCAACCTTGGTGTTTTTGCAGCGTCCTGCTGGCTGAGAGGCCTGCTGGGAGTCAGGCATTTGCTCAACTGCTCTGCCGTCTCAGCTAAACACAAGGCACGCCTCAAACGAAAATGAGTAGGGCCCATCATCAGTAGCTCTGACTAACTAACCAGCCCTCCACAGAAGGAATGGGAATATCTGTGCTCAGCCCTTTTGAACATCCTGCCCTGTTTTACTAATTATGCAGAGGTGTAACAAGGTGAGTGAGTTGCAGACATGTGCTCCAGAGAAATACACACTGTTGCATCAAACCCTGGCCTCTCTGGCAGAAGAAAGACACTGAGGAACCAGAGGGGATTTTGTGGAGTACCTCTGCAAAGGGCAGGGGGGTGGGTCACTTGCCCTGTGAGGAGAGGCTGAGTGAACAGGCTTTCCCACACCTGTAGAGAAGGTGGCTAAGTGGGATCTAACTGCAGTTTTCCACTACATAAAGGCAGTATAGACATAGCCAAACTCTCCTCAGTGATGCAGAGAGAAAACAAGGTAATACACATGAGCTGTAATGAGGAAAATTCCAGCAGGATAGAAGGAAAAAGTCTTCCCTGACAATGGTGCTGTACTGGAACCCAGAGAGGCTGTCACCTCCATCCTTGGAGACACTGAGAACTTTGCTCTGAGCTTCCAGATCCAGTCTTGGAGTTATCCATGCTTCAAACATGGTGTGGTACTAGAAACCTCTGTGGAGGCTTTTCTAATCCCCCAATAAATCTGCCTTTCCACAGGATCCAACTCCACTTCTCCTGCATTTCAGCTATGCAAGTTGCCACCTTTTAAATGCTTCTGTTTCTAAATGGTCTGTATTTCTAGGAGTGGCATACAGGGCACAGTAAATTATGAGGTGCCACTCTGTTGTCTGGAAAAATGTATCCCAAAGGAGATTATCCAACACACTGAAGGAGGATCAGAGTGATCTCCTGGAGTAGATGCTTTATTTTCAAATTCTCTATCATGCTGAAGAGACAGATTAAGCTTATTTTTTTTTTCTTCCTCCTAGGGGCTTCCTCCACTTCTGTCAAACTGAATGCTAACAAGCAGCACCACCACGATGTTTCAAGCTCAGCTTGTGCATCAATACAAGACCAGAAAAGCCAGTCCCTGGCAGTCTTTTTTTTTCTGCAGCCTTGATAAATTTCTTACTGCCACCAGAGAAGACCCCTATCACTGGCTATGCATTGGAAAGTATAGGACAGAACAGAAGGAGCACATGAGAAGCCATCAGGAAGCTCAGATGATGCATCCAGGCATCCAGGACACTCTGGTCTTTACAGAGCTTCCTGAGAGTCCAGTGGAGATGGAGACTATGCCCAGTAATGAGGCCTTCCATGTCTGCAGATTCTGCAGTCAGATTCTGCAAGTGCCTTTCTGAGAGGCCAGCATGTAACATTTCTCATGCTCTGATCTGTTCCAAAGAAGTAACCAGTCATGAATTCCTGCTTTCAGAATTTCTTATTAAGATCACTTTTATGGCTACATTTGTATGTTTCAGAAAATATTTCATGCTATTACAGTATTTACACAATAATGTAAAAATACTTCATTTTAAGGTTTTTTTAATGAGTGTAAATTTTATTTATGACTGTAAAACCAGTGTAATAAAAGGGAAGATGTCAACATTATGAAACTTTGCTTTTCTTGTTCAGCTCCTTGGTACACAATCTTCCCATGTAATTCCACACTCTGGAGACATAACTGTTCATTGCAAACTGGGGAAACAAAGTAAAAAATCTCTGCTTTTCCAGCTGGAAACATGGAGTAGAATGGTGAAGAAAGAGATATGGAAAGGTCTGAGCTCTCTCTACTGGCAGAAGGCAAAAAGAAGGTACAGGTGTGTTGGGTCTTGCAGCAGTTTTGAATTTGAACAGCAACTAATGTAGGCCATCTGAATGAACCATGTAGGGAGCTCCATGTGTCGTGATTCTCAATCTCTTCAATCAGGAGGCCCACTGAGTGATTCCACTGGGGAATGTGCTGATGCTGGAATCCACAACATGCCCAAATGATAACTTGAAGAAGGCAGGAGCTGGTGGGAACTGTACCTATCTCTTTCAGATTATTAATGCTTATAGCATCCTTTGGCCATGCCAAAATCTCCAGATGTTTAGCAGACCATAGAGACAGCCAGAAAAGCTGCAGACTGAGGAAGCAGCTCCAGTCCCTGCAGTATGAGAGTGTATCTAAGGCTGAGTACAGCTGGCTGGGGAGTGTCTCCAACGTCAGTAAAATAAAACAACTCTGAGCAATGTACAGCGCAGCTAAAGTTTTCTTCCCTCTGTCCAGGGCCTCATACAGGATGTCACATGCCCTCTTTCTGGACATTGTAGTGTTTACTCTTTGTTTCCTTAGGGAGCAATCAAATGACTTGATCACCATGCAATTTATTACTGCTGAGTCCATAATGATTCATTCCCAGGGCTCAGCCCTTTCCCACTGAAGGAAGAAGGAGAAACTTTTTCTGGTCTGTTTGGAAGCTTGCCAGTTCCAAGTCAGTCCAGTGAAGCTTATCCCACTCGTTTTACCGGCCAGAGTGAATTTGCAATTTGCTGTATCCCGGTTGTGCCCCTACTGGCATGTGAGAGCCTAGAGATGAGTTGACCACACCAGTAGCCTTTAAAGGTAACCACAGAAGGCAGCTGGTCTGCTCTCATCTTCTTCTGGCCCTCTGGACTGGTAAAAACATTGTGCCAGCCTGTAGAGTGGGATAGTTCTTTAGTGTGAATTAATGACAAGGTTATAGTGAGGAGACATCAACACCCTCCATGAGCTGGAACTTGGGTGCAACAGCAGCAACAGAAATAGAGTTTTAGCCATATCTGATGTGGGTTTGGAAGACTGAGGGGAAACCTGCCTAAGACAGAAGTGTATGAGAGGTTTAAAAGCCAAAGGCAGCCTTCAGAGTACTTCCCACCCTTTGGTGCCTCCCCATCCACTATGACCTCTGCTCTTCCAGCAACCCCCTTTCTCCTTCCCCAACAGAGGCTCTGCTTCATCATTGCTCACATTGTCTGAATGAGGGGTCTCCTCTCTGCTAAATCTCTTCATGTTTCTTCTGTGGAACAAATCTGACTTCCATCACTGTGAGTATTTAATACATGTGTGATGAAATAATGACATTTCTGCTCATAGGAACACTAAAGGGTCATTACCAGGGAGAGTAGAGAAATGTACTCAAAGACAATGCTGGACACAAATACATCTAGGCTGAATACTCCCTGAAGGGACAAGTAGAAAGGGACCAGATTCCAAGACCCTGAAACCCCTTTCTATCCTGATTTCCAAGTACCAGCATGCAGGAGAGGAAGAGAAAGCAAGGAGGGAGAAGACATGCTTGTGTTGGCAAGGGTCTGGAGTGTGTCTTTGCATTGTTTAATGGTAATCTGTTTCTTATTACTGCAAAGTCCAAGGACACTGTGTACTGACCTAGGGCAATGCTGTGTGCAGCTGTGGGAGTGATGTCAGTGTCCTGCTCTTCTGTGGACATGTTCTGGGGGTTGTTGAGAGGCAGGCTTTGGGAGCTGTATAGAGCATGGATCAATATCCCCTCAAGGGCAACACCCTCGGCAGGGTGCCAGACACCCCAGGATGTGCACCAGGAGATGGCAGCCATACCCAGTTGCCCACACCAGTTGCCATCCCACCCCAGTTTGTCCTGTTTCCTCTGTTATCAAGGATCGATCCTCTACATCCACCTGGGTGTGCCTGTGCCTTGTTCATTGCTGCAAACCATGGAGCAAGTGAGACTGGGGTTTTCAGCACCAAGGTGCCTGCTCTGGCTGTTCCCCACAGTCTGGGGAGGAAATGTCCTCCCAGAAACCACAAATCCCCATTTCCAACAGCTCAGGCAGCTGGGACTGGAAGTATATTTGCCACAGTTCCCTTGAGAGCTTAGCTTTTGTCCAGGTATATAAAGGAAAGTGACACCTAGAATAGCACATCCACAATCTCCATAAGGCTGTAAAGATAAGCAGTCCTGTCCTAGGTTACAATATAAGTATATTCCAGAAGGTCTGTATTCTATCTCCATCTTCATGAACTGTTAAAATCAGGAGGGGCAGTGTTTTCCTTGCCTCCTCCCCCGGACCATCTCCTGATAATGGGCCATTAACACCTTGCCCCATGAGTCATAGATAACTCCCTCTGGGAGCCATTTCCTGTATAATGGGCAATTAAGGACCCACCCCATGACTCAAAGAATGTCATCATCCCATTGTGAGGACCCACCACATGACCCATAGAATGACATCATCCCATTGTGAGCTTCTCTGCCCAAGGGGAGGAGCCAAGCATTCCCACCTGGATATAATCTGGGCATTTGGACAGAACAGGCATCTGCCTTCTACTAGATTCCCAGAGGAGCAGCCTTCTCTCCCACTGGATTCCCAGAGGAAGGACCAGACCCTTCAACATCACCACTGGACCATTGGAGGAAAACTCCGCCCTTCTACAGGATGTCTGCTTCAGCAGAACCATCTGTCACTCCAGGAGGACTACTGGAGCCACCATTCAAACCGGACTGCTACCAACACCCTGAC
>VXBU01012761.1:13574-34613 GCA_013400315.1 Bombycilla garrulus
CTAGTTAGGGTTGTGGCAGCAGTTTAGATGAGGGGGTTTTGCTGAAGTAGTGATCCTGTAGACAGGTCTGGTAGCTCTTGTCCTCTGGAAACCAGTGGGTCAGGGCTCCCTGTTCTGTCCCAGTTCCCACATTATATGCAGTTGGCGATGCTTGGCTCCTCCCCCTGGGTGGAGTATCTCACAATGGGATTATGTAATTTTATGAGTCATGTGGTGGATCCTCACAATGGGCTGATGTCATTGTATGAGTCATGGGGTGGGTCCTCACAATGGCCCATTAAACACAAAGGGCTCCCGGAGGGAGTTATCTATGACTCATAGGGCAAGGTGTTAATGGCCCATTAACAGGAGATAGTCCAGGGGAGGAGGCAAAGAAAAACATTGCCCCTCCTTTGTTTCAATAGTTAATGAAGATGGAGATAGAATACAGACCCTCTGGCACATTTTACATTGTAACCTAGGACAGTCCTCAAGAACATTTTCGCAGTAGTGAAATGTTCACTATATGTGCAGTCTACAAAGCAAGAAAAATATCTTAGTTTAAAAAAGTAATGTTACTGCATAACAATCACCCTCCAGGGAGTTATTCTTGGCAGAGACACCTAAAGCACTTGAGGCTGAATTAATTTAGAAAGCCAAATTAAAGAATATCTTGTAACAAATAAAATGAATTGTATTTGTGAATAGAAAAGGCACAGTTAAAACAATCTCATGCCCAAAAGAGCTAAATTCCTATAGCTGAATCACATGGATTAACTCTAGAGTCCACTCTGAACTTAATCAGATTTATGTTCCGAAGAATATAAACATAGGATGTATTCTTAATGTAGGTCATGATTTTTTGCATTTTTTTCTCCTCTTTTACAATATCACCTCTTGTTATTGTTGTCACCTATCATGTTTCAACAAGTATCTTCAACTTGGTGTTAGTCAGAATTTAAGCAAAAGGCAGTGTCTCAACTACTTTTTAAGAAAATGCTAATTTTTTTCTAACAAATTTACTGAGAAGGACAATATTGTTGTACAGGCCAATATCAAAACTTGAAAGATGAAGATTCTTTATACATCTTTGCTTCTTTTCTTGTTTTGTGAAGCACATTGGGTCAGCACTGCTGTGTCCAGTGTGGTCAATTATGAGTCATGAATGGGCACAATAGGCTGGCCATCAATGAAAGAAGCATCTCAAATAACTTCAGAGATTTTTGGTAGCATTTCTGAAGTACTCGAACAATTCATCTGCCTTGATCTGCTGGGTGACATTTTCAGTAAGTTCAAATCTACAAGTACAAGTATGAAGACAGTATAATATTTCCAGGTTGTGCCTCCAGAAATCAGAAAGAAGAAATGACACAACAATTCTCTGTGTCCAATTTACCTCCTTCACCCACATGATACCAAAAAAATGACAAAACCAGATGCTTGTTTGTAAGACCTTTATTTATATAAATAATATGCACCATATGAAACAAATATACAACACCATGCTTGCAAATTAATGCTTTGCAAAGGAGACTCATTGCTATTCCTGGTCGAAGTTCCTCAAGCTGAGAGAGCCTCGGGAGCTTGAAGTTGTAGGAAGCTTGTGATGCACTGGGTTGTGACCTCTCCTAGCAAGAGGAGGCCCTGCAGGAGCAGGGCTCTCTGCTGTCCTCCTGCAGCTGGTCTAGCACCAGAGGAGGTGTTCTGAGGAACATCCAGCCTTACCCAGAAAGAGGAACAGGATGGAGCACAGAACTTGCAGCCATCATGAAGGAAATGACAGAGCACAGCCAGAGTGAAGGACACATTTAGCCGTGTCAAAGCCTCAAGAGGTTAGATTGGAGAGGGCAATAATTGTAATTTTAGGTTACTGCTTTTAGTCACCAGCTGTAATTTAGGTGGTGGGAAGGTGGTGGTGAGCAGGCATGTGCTATGAACTCATCTGTTCAGCTTGTAAAGACTGTGCCCACCAGATCAGGAGCTAGTGGGGTCCCCTAGGGGAAACAGAGTGATTGCCAGGCAGGAGGATGGTTTGAGTTTTGCCCCTACAGAAGAGATCTATTTACAGGCTAAAGAGCTTTGCATATGCCAGGAATTTTTTTCTGGCCAGCTCTCAGTACAGTCACCAGCTAGACATTGCTGGTCATCTCATGGGCAGTAAAAGACTTGGAAAAACAGCAGAATGTGGGACTGTGAAGGTGCCTCCAGCAGAGGCAGTTGGCTGGGGAGGGAGCATATTGCATGTCCGGTCTAGGAGGAAATATTAGTGGATGAAAAACACTCCATACAGTGAGAGCTCTGCACGCTTACACAGACCTACTGGCTTCAAGTGAGGTTTTTCAAGCTGAGCTACCTAGATTGCCAAGGACACCGTTCAACACTCTCAGCTGAGCTTTCCAGCAGCTGGCCAACTTTGCTCTCAATATATAGGATGTACCACTTCAGTTGTGATGGTTTTCAACTTTCTACCAACATCCAGAAGGAAAAATAAACCATTTCTCAGGGGAGGACACAGAGCAGCTGAGTGTAGTGCAGCTCTAAGAGCCAAAAAATGTGCTCCCTGAAGCCTTCATGAAGTGCGCAGGTCAGTGCAGTACCAGTGAGAACACAGTCACACAAACAGCTTTGCAGGCTGTCTGCTCCCATCTGGGCAAGGCTAAACCCAGAGCTCCATTTAGTGGATCACCTGGATTAGCTCTGCAGAGCCTAAGAGGAGGCAAATCACTCTCTGGCAATGTCACTGCCGTCCATTCTCAGTTAGCAATGGATAAGGTGTGAGCCTGGGGAAGGTGTCTTCACATGATCAGCCTAAGTCTCCTTGGAAATAAAAAGTAAAGATAGTCTTATCTCTAGACAAAGGGCTAGAAGGAAGAGTAATGTATAGAGGGAAGAGGAGAAAGATCTGTTGTAAGGGAGAGAGTTGGAAATCAAAGAACAAATGTTTGTGAATTCTTCTGATTGCTAATGACTTTCACTTCAAAGTCCCAGAATTTTAAAAGCATCTCGTAAATCATCTACTTCATACAGCGGCTGCAGGACAAAACAGAAATGATTGTCAAGTGAGCAGGAACCCATGAATATGAGGAAGGAATGGCAGGAGATGGGATGAGAGGTGGAAGAAGGGGAAGTGAACAAGGAGATGAGAAATGAAGAAAGTTGGGGGAAGAAGCATAAGGGATGTGGAAGATAAAGACACATGAATGAATGAAATGGCAGATGGAAGGGATTAGCAGCAAGGGCAGAGAGGAACTGTAGTGAGGAAGAAAGGAATAAGCTGAGGGAAGAAGTACTAGAAGAAGGAAAATTGGCACTTACCAGAAGGATGCGTCGAAGTTTCCTGGCAAGATGGACAGAGTTTTCATGCAGCCCTTCCCAGCCTTTGAATGTCTGTTCCCTGTTCTCCACAAACGTGTTCCAGCAGTAGAAGTAATCTATGCAAGGTACAGGGGAGTTACAGGGTGCTCAACAGGACACTGACCTCTCCTAGGATCACTAAATCATCACACTCTGCATTGTCTTCTCTGGCTCCTTGCCCTACCTTCTCCCCCTCTCCTGGGTCTCCCTAACGCCCCTTAATTCTCCATAATTTCTTTCCTGCCTGCACAACTCACCTTTGAAGGTCATGATGGCAATTTGTGCCCCCGCCTTGTGCAGGCGCCTCAGCCCCTCGGGCTCTGCCTTGCGGTCCTCGCAGAAGTAGAGGCGGGCCATGAAGATGCGCAGGGTCAGGTTGGGGTAGGAGCGCAGGAAGCTGGCGATGTGCTGGGCGCAGTCGTAGCAGGGGCTCCAGGAGGTGAACCACGTGATGCGGTAGCAGCGGCCCGGGTCCAGGTCCCAGGCTGCTATGTAGCGCAGGAAGAGCACCTCCACATGGCAGCCCATCTTCGGGACACGGGGAGACACAGGGCAGGGCGTGAGGGCAGGGAGGGAACTCGGTGTAAGGGGGACAAGGAGGGACGGGTGGTGTGGGCGGGGTGTGAGGGAGGAGAAACAAGGGGGGGGGGGGTGTTCTCGGGTCAGCACACACGGGGAGAAGGCAGGGCAGTACTTAAGGGCTAGAGAAGCACAGGAGGCATTGATGTGGAGGGGTGTGCCAACGGGATGGGCAGGAGCTAGGCAGAAAGGTAGGTAGGCTAGTAAAGCAGCAGGGAGTGTGGCTGTCTTGCTGGTAACACACCCAAAGTACAGCTTTACCGGGAGGTTGCATCCCCAGGTGTGCCTGCGTTGCTGTCACAGCCCTCGGTCCTAGTGCCCCAGGCAAATGGGAGCTGCAGGCAGCTCAGGACAGGGTGGCAAGGTGCTGCCTGTACCTGGTTGCGCAGGTATCCGAAGTCCAGGGAGCACGAGGTAGCACTGTCCCGGCGCTTTACAACGTAGCAGAGGTAGGTCTCACGCCGGCCCTTGGCCTTGCGTAGGTTCCTGAAGTTGTATAAGAAGAGTCTCCTCTGCATGAGGATGCTGCAGGAGAAGACAAGAAAGAATTTACATCAGCCCAACCCTGCAGCTAACAGTTTACTGTGTCTCTGTTGAGGGCTCAGCACCAAAAATATCCTCTTCACATCCAAGCCTCTCAGTACAAGAAGAGTATCAGTAATTTGCATGAAATGTTCTAGGGAAAGTTTGCAGACGTGACTCTGGGGATGAAGCAGGTGACCTTGTGAGTGGAAATGGTGTGTGAATTAATAATGATTAGTCAAACAGCAACTATGGCTGGGCAGAGTGTGAAAATATCTGAAAATATCCAGAACATGGACACCAATGAGGGAGGAGGATGAAGACATCTGAGAAGACCTGTGAAAATGAGAGGGTGTGGAGTTCAGCCATCAAGAGATTTTTTTTTTCTTTATGAAACCTTGAAAATCCACTGGTGCAAGGGATGGATCAAATTCCAATCTCCCCAGAGAAGACTGGACTGAATGTCTTCCAAGCACTGCCTAAAAGAAGAGCAGAGTTGAAAGTGTGCAGGATGAGGGAAATATGCCAACCAGTAGCTGATAGAATATATAAAGTATAGGCATGCTGACACCTCTCCAGACACAAGTGCCATTTTTCCTGCAGACAGACATCAAGACTGGCATGGACCTGCTCCCATGCCCAGGGATCCTGCTGGGGAGAGGCAGTAGGAGCACAGGGAGGGTGTAAGGTAGTCATATATAAGTCTTGCTGTCAAGTGGAGTGACACAGGCAGCTGGGTTCATTGAGGTGAGATACTCACCTCCCCCACGGCAATGCAAAACAGAAGTGAATAGGTTAAAAATAATCAAGTCCTTTGTCATCTTTTCCCACTGTTACGCTGATGTTCAGCACAAATATGGGTTTAAGAGATACTGAGTTGGGTTTTCTGGAGGATCTCCAGTGAAGTGTAGAAAAGGGGAATTTGGGTTTGTTAGGAATTCAGATCTGCGAGTCTAGGCCCATATATACACCCTTCATCTATTTGCCAATGTCACCATAAAGCTTGAGCACTGCAGAGCACTCAATGACCAGCTAACAGGCATCCTCTCTGCTCCTCCAGGAGCTTCTGTCCCTTGTGCATCTTGACACATGGCCACTGCATCACAGGTACAGACTCATACACTCCTGAACAACCTCTTGCCTTTTGTTACCTAGTGCTTTGAGGTTGTGTGACACTCCCTGTTGTTCCTCACCTGCATCAGACGCATTCTCCCTCAGGCATGCTTGCTTCCCCTGATTGTCCCTCAGAACAGGCAAACAACTCTTTCCTGCTCTGTCTCCCTTGGTCTGCAGGTCTGTCTCCCTCTGTTATACCACGCTTTTTACAGACAGGGTCCTGCAGGAGCACATCACATGCCAGCTTGTCTTCTGTTAGAAGAAAGTCCATAGAGAAGACTGCACACACTCAAGAGGGTAAAGCATGCCTATTAAGTATTTTATTAAGCCCAACAAGTCTGAGGCCATTCCTGGAGGTCTGTCCTGTAAGCACTGTTGCAGTCCTGCTCTGTTGGGCTTGCAGGTTGTGTCAGGAGTAGGGCACAAGCTGATGCCACTGTCTTTTGTCCCCCCTTTCTCTGTTACTGTTTATGTTGTGTGTGTTTCCCATACCCACTGTATGTTACTCATCATCTTTCTCACACGTAGAGCTGACCCTCTTCCTACCACCTTAGATTCACCTATTTCCCTGCCTTTGTACAAACACTTTAAAACGAACACCCGTATGTATTCCTAACACATATTGGTCTCCTCATAAAATTATCAACCAGTGGTTCACCACAGGTTTCTAAGTCTTAGATGTGTTATTGCAGGGATATGGAAAAGACTGTGCCCCGTAACAGAGATACTGCAGAGGGGATCTGTTCTGTGGTGACAGGTCCTCAGGTTGTCTAGAAAGGATAATCCAGAAGATTGCACAGGTGCGATAAGACAGAGGCTTGCAAAGCACTTACCTGGGATGTGCCACAACTGCAGAAAACAGAGCAGAGGCACTGTGCACAAGGCAATTGCTTGCTGAAGAAACATATGAGCCAGGTGAAAAACATAATTACAATTATGTTGATGTGTCATTAAAACTCATATGGAAAATGCCTTTTATCACATCAAAAACATAAGGGAAACAGATTTTCCCTTTTCTATTTTTTCATTAATTTTGGGCAAAACCATTTGCTTTCAAAATGTTTCTGATTCTTCTTCTAATTGTCCCTTTTCTCATCTCATTCCATTTTTCTCTATTCAATGTTTTTGCCCCTGCAGAGTAGCATGTGGATGCAATTAAGAGTGAAGAACAAGAAATGACCCCAAACAATGGAAAAATAAACTTACGATCACTTAGATTATTTTCAGTTTCAGAACAAATTGAAGACAATTTGAATCACAGAAGACACTTGTTAAACTAGAAATGTGCATTAACATCAGTTTTTTTTCTCCCTTTCCTCTGGAGTTCACCATCCCAGGTTTTTATTTTTTTTTTCCCAGGGAGGATTTCAGAATATGGCTGGTGCAAACAGAATAATGAATGAGCAGATGTTGCGTAGAGCAGCTGAGCAGATGCCTGATTAGGTATAAACTGCTGGATACACATGCAACTCCTATGGCTATATCATAGCTCAAGGGAAAGCAGCAAGGACACAGGAGCTGGGATTATACCTGGACACTGAAGAAGCAGACTGAACAGAGATCTCCTCATCAAATAAAGATTCCTGAAATCAGAGTGAAGGCCCCTGAGTGCATGCACAGTATGTAGCTGTGGAGAGTGATTAGTCATAAAAAGTTCACAGAGTAATTGCAGTGCAAGTAGAGGATTAAGGTGCTTATGGAGCAGACAGCATCTTACTGTTCATCCTTCTGTTATCCTTTGTTTCTAGAAAAGAAAAATAATGAAAGGAACGGAGAAAAGACACAAGAAAGAAATGACAGAAAGGGAAAAAGAGTATAGCTGGCAGACAGTCGAAGAGAAAGAACAACAGACACAGAAATGCAAGTTGCAAGAGCAGGACAGGCAGGGAGTTAGACCAGTGGGTCAGATGGGGAAAGGGGAAGGGATGGTCAACACCAGAGGGAAAGCAAGTTAATTCTGACAGAAAGACTCTCATCTCTCATATGAGCAAGAAGCTAGAAGCACACATTTTACCTGTCCATGACGCCCAGGGTCTCTGTCAGGTGATGGGATTACAGGGCGGTTATCTCGCAGACTGTGCAGCCCTCTGACCTGTTGTACAGAAATATGGACTAGCCTGTGTGTCCCCTCCCCATTCACCCCTATTTACTCCCTGCTGGCTTTCATTGGGATGTGGTTGAGGGAGGAGTTAGAAGGGTCTCTGGTGCTGCAGGAGCTGAAGAGAAAAGTGTTGAGATGCAAAGGGGCATCAGTTCTGAAAGATGCTCAGCACCCATTGGTCACCACCCCCCTGCACTGCTTATTGGCCCCTCCCCACCTGCAAAATTATTCTGAAATAATATCAATAGCATAACAAGGCAGGAAACATTGTCTAGTGGTTAGAGGGGGGCCTAAGAGCTTGTGTACCACTGGTGTGAATGTGGGCAAAACCACACCATCCCTCTGGGCTTCGCATCATGCAGCTGTGCAGGGATGGTGGTGACCCTGCCCTGCTCCACCAGAGGCAGCTCTGTGCAGCAGTGTGGAGCCACCTGACTGGAAGGAGCTCAGGGACCACCAAATTGCTGGCAGACTTTCTCTGCTCCTCTGTGACCCCTGAAAGGCCTGGCAGTGGCATGGAGCAACACTGAAGCTGAAGACAAGAGTGAGAGGGACGTGGCTCCCAGGGCTCAGTGCCTGGCCTCACTTTGGCACCGGAACATTGCCACGGGTGTCTGAGCCCTGTCAACACACCAGGGTGATGACTGACCTACATTGGAAAGCTGTACAAAAAGCACCAGTGGGGAGTGACTGTGGGCCTGATCTTGCTGTTCCAGGTGGTACTGACACCAGCAGTGGGCTCTGCCAGTGGCAGTGTGATAGTCAGGACTCCCTGACTGAGCTCTGCGCTGTCACAGCCAGGCTGGCACTCAGGATGCACACGCTTTGCTCTGCCAGCACTGCTCTGGGCTGCCCAGGCTCTTCTCCTGCTCTGGCACCCGGCCCCTCTGCAGGGCTAAAGGACAGCCGAAGAATGGGGCAGTGCCTTGGGCTGGGCAGGCTGCCAAGGAGGCAGCCAGGGCACATTCTGCTCCATTTCTGCCTCAAGTGGGGCATAGCTGAGAAGCAGGGCTTTTGTTTACCTCACGCTAGGGTAGTTCTTCATTTTTTCTCTGCTTGATTTACTTTCCTTATTAATTTTACTGGTTTTCAGAATGCTAAGGCTTTGTGAAACCAGTACATGCAAAAACATGCAAAGGAGAGATGAGTTGCCAGAACAGAGCAGACTCTCTAGCCTAGCACTTGGAGAGGACTTGTTTTTGAGAGCAGAGAGCAATGGCATACTTCAGGAAAAGGAAAAGTACTCCTGCAAGGCCCAGGCATGGGCTGTCCTACTGAGGGAAATGCCTGGGTAGGACACATGCTCAATGAACACACATTTTGGCAGCTGCATTGGTCTCAAGAACTGAGGCAATTATCTTCTTTGAGGATCTGGCTTCTAGCATTTGACCAAAGCTTGAAGAGACTGAAATCCTTGAGAATCCCTGTCCTACTTAACAGAGTCTAAGACAACACTCTGGCTAATGAAACAGCTGTCCCCTTTCAGTCTTTGCTCTTGTAGCACCTTGTGACAAATCTCCTAGGTCAGACCAACACATCACACTTTAATACTAGATTTTCTTTTAATAATTCAAACAGGACATTTGTTACAGAGGACAGCAAGAAAAGAGAAAAGCAAAACCAAAAAGCAAAACACTCTGGGATATCTGCTTCTTAGAGATCACAACTGTTTGTGTTTCATTCAATAAATCAAAGTAAATTCACCTTTATTCTTGTGCTGGTTCCCAATTTTCATAGCCAAAAAATTGCAGAAAACACTGATGTAGGCTTTCTAATGTCCTTCATTTAGACTGATAACTTCCCTCACATGTGAGGTGGAAGTGCACAAAGTCAGTGGTAGAGATTCTCTGCCTCTAATCCCCAGAGCAGAAACATGCTAGTGTGGATGTGTTTTAGTGTCTTGTAGCAAGTCCAGGGGACATTTCAAGAGGGACCTTCAGTTCCTATGCAGTTCTGCCTAAAACAGGGGCTGCACTCTCTTGCCACAGCAAGATGTTGTTCATTAGCAGGTGTCACCCCAGCTCTGGTTAAAAAAAAATAGTAGTTTGGAAAACTGTAGGGAAAGGTCTCTGATCCCTGATCTGGTTGCTTGTCCAGCTTTCTCTCTGGTTGTAAATTGCCAGATTTGTTACATATGTCAAGCACATGCTGGGAGCTAATGCACAAGGAGATATGCTGACCACTTCAGTTTTCTGTCCTTTCTGCTCAGTGAAAACCTATTTGGAGAGGAGCTTGAAGGTGGGAGAGGAAAATGCTGAAGGATGTCTCCATCACGGTTTCTGATCAAAGCCTGGATCAGTTAAAGGCTGGTGGGGAAGGCTGGAGAGGGTCCCTGTGCTGCTCTGTTTGGAGTGTTATCTTGCAAGAGGCACTGCTCCAGGTTTTCAGGATCATGGAAGGATGTTCTAGCATCCCTTCAGTTTTCTTGTGCTCAGGCTTTATTTTCTGTCTTGGGCTGAGAACTGAGAAATAAGTGCTGGCTGAAGAGCTGTGGTCAGGTGTAAGGTGGGGTGACAGGAGGAATGCCACCATTACTTTTACGAAAGATTCAGAAAGCAAATTACCAAGAGATTAGACAGCAAAAATGCAGTGAATAATTTAAATTATCTATCTCCAAAGTAGAGGAGAGGTTGCTTGTTTAGTCAACAGGAAGTCATGTGTTGGTGCATAGCATTATAAATATATATTTATTTTTACCATTCACCCTTTGCTCAGAAATCGCCTTTTGAAAGTAGCGCCTCTATCACCAGTTGGTTGGTTTTACACTGAACACAAGAAACGCAGACACCTGCTGCCCCTGGCCTCAAGAGAAAACCTCAAACAGAAAAAACTTTCTCTGCTCCACAAGTGCTGATGCACCACAGCCACTGACTTGCACAGACAGCCTGAGTAGGGGAATGGTGGAGCTCCTTGCAGTGAGTGACTGGCAGATAAACAAGCTGTTACACTTATTTATTATAACCACATAGAACATGCTCACTTAATATGAGCGTATACTAAGCGTGAGACTATATATAAAAATGCTTATTTACTATACATAGATTGCACTGTGTTCACTCCACAAAGGTATGTCACCCTATTTAGAATGACAGACCCAACACAAAGGTAGTGCACTTGCTCAGACTACTACTGCCATTACTCCAGTCACTACTCCCATTACTCCAGTCCTGGGTGCAAAAACCCCCTCCACAATAGATGTAGAGCAGTGATTTTTGTGGAATATGCAGCACCACAGAGATGTATAAATGCTGTGAGGCTGTGTGTGAGGTCTGCACTTCACCAGAGAGGGATGGTGTGGTGGTGGCGTTTGCAAATGCAAAGCTAAAGTACTGTGGGGTGAGTGTTGTGGAGGCTGCATCAAAATTAGACAAGAGCAGGGGTCCCAGGTTATGAGAGGGAAGGGGAAGTAAAAAAGGCAGGACTTCAGGATGTGTGAGAGGGTGGATTTAAAAAAACTTGCATCCTGCAGGATTGTGAATGATGCCTCTGATGCAGAATTGAGGACATCTGGTTGCTGGGTGTGCGCTAATGTTATACATTATTGTGTGTTTTACTAGTAATTCAGCTTTCCAGGCTTGCACTGCAGAATCTTTACCTGGAAGCTTGACCTGCAGTTTATTTTTGTTTCACTGTTGAGCTTGTTTTGGTGCTGGGGGACAAGGCAAATTAGGGTGAAACTATTGAATTGAGCATACATTTTTCAACCGCAGCCCTGTGAGTGTTTCTCATTCCTGCCCTGCAGCTCTCCACCAGCCCAACCCAGGGCTCCTTATAGGAACTAATAATCCTTAATTCTGGCCAGTGACCCCACAATTATTTTCTCTCCCTGCCTGTATTAGTACTCTCCACCAGGTCTCTAGGCCACAGCATTTCCAGCCCTTGCTACCAGAGACTGACACCTGCTGGGATCACCAGCAGGAAGGCAGGAAAGGGGCTAGATGGGGTTGAGGAGTTTGAGATATTTAGTGAATGGCTTCCTCATCATGAATGCAGATAAGAAATCTGACCAAAATCCACATACTTATGCTAAATGTTCTCTAGTGTGTTCTCTGGCTTGAGGCCCTGACATAGTTGGGAGCTTATCTCATTTACGCTAAGAGAAATAGACTGTGATGAAAGCAGAATGTGCCCTCCCCATGTTGAGAGCAGGGGGGTGAAGTACCTACCAGAGTTGCTTGCACCCTGCTGCATCCCACTGCAGTGTCTGCAACTTCAGCCTCCAGCATGTCCTGCCCATCCCACTTGGCTCCTGACTATGCTGACCTGGAGAACAGCCTCTGTGTGCTCAGGGAGCTGCAGGCTCTGTTCCAGCGTTACCCTACATTACAGCTCAGCACCCTGGTCTGGGTGCCCCACACCCTGCTTCAGATCACATCTTCCCCCTCCTCAATGGAAGTCACTGGCTCCATATCTCTGCAATCATGTGCTAGCCACAGGGAGAAGCTTGGTTTTGCACTGCAGTTTTTCACAATGAGGCTCACCTTCTAGCTTTGGTTGTGGTTTTGCAAACCAGTGTTGCCTGTGATTAGCTCATGTTTGTGCAGTGCTGCAGCTCATGCTACTCAGTGCAAAAAGATCTTGCACCTGGGACCTGGGTGGTAAATCCTGATTTTAACTTCCCTTTTGTCTTTGGAGAAATATTTTGTTAAAGAGACTGAGACAGAAGTCTTGGGAGTTCAGTAAAAAATTGCGTGTTGGATGTTTCCTTGACTGTCAGTTGTGAGCTGAGTACTTTGCAGCTGTACAGGTTTTCCTTGGCTGGAAGTCATCATGAGCATCTCTTGGTCTTGCACTCACATACACAGGCAGGTAATTTCCTTTTGCCCAGTCTGTGCTCAATATGGGGACATCAGGTCCACTCCTCTCTTCTATCATATTTGTGTAGGTACAGGTAAGGCACAGGCAAATTTACTTAAAGGTGGCTAGCTTGGTCCTGTTCCAATTTGGAAAACTGGGCAAAAGGCCAGAAAAGCTTTTAGACTGGAGAGGCAAAAATCTACCATTGGGGACTCTCAGGGAATAGAAATGGCAAAGAGGTTTGCAGAGACTACAAAGAGTCCAGATGCCTTTCCTAAGCTAAACCAGTGAGTAACCACAAAGAGAGCAGCTGATGGACAATGGAGCCAAAAGAGACGGAGTGTGGTGACAGTGCTGGGCTCAAGCAGGGCTGATGACAAAATCATGGGTCACCACAGCATGGAGAGTCTCAGGAACAACTCCACTCACATCACACCAGACAGAACAGAAAAGCTTTTGAAGGTGCCAAGAAGGCAGCAAAGGCCGAGACCCACCTGGCCCTTGTCTGGCACTGCCAAGGACCCCTAATTAGCTCTGGCTGTGAATAAAGTCCCAAGGAAAGCCAAGATGCTGGCAGCCAGCATGGCCAAGGAATAGCTACAGAATTAATATGAAACTGACAGACCGAAAGAGGCAAAGATCCAGCTAAGGGCAAAACAGTGAAACCCAAGGCTTCCAAACCCAAGGCAGAGAAATTGAAAGTGACCTCAGGGTGAGAAGGTAGTGCACAAGAAATAGATGCTGTGTGAGCATAGAAAAAGTGGCCTGCTGCAGGGACACAGACTGCAAAGCCTTTAATTGAACCACTGAGTTTTTGGCATGTTTTGGATATTTAACACAATTTCCCCAAAGGAAGATAATTGATTTCAATAATTTAAATGCCTTGTTTTGCAATTAAACTTGTGCTTTGTATTAATTAAAGGTTTCTTATTTTATTTTCTTCAATTGTCTGCAGCAATATTGGAGGGGAGACAGAGTTTGCTCAGAGATGCACAGCAAAAAGAACAGAGGCAGCAGACAAGGGATGCAATAAAGGAATTACTGATCTGACATCAGGAAACTATTCTCCATCTTAAGTGTGGTGCAATATTAGAACAAGTTGTGGATTCTCCATCTCCTGCTGAATTTTTCAAAATTCATTTGGACAAGGCTCTGAACAATCTGAGCATTGAAGTTAGCTCTGCATGCTAACTTTCAATCTACGTTTATCTGTGATCTTAACTGGGAACATGTACTATCTCAATACCCACATTTATCTTAAAAAATGCACAGCTTAACCTACATTTATTCTTGTATTTAAGCAGGTGAGATCTGACATGACTTGTTAGTTAGATACATTGAATTACATATGCTTCTCTATTACACCTTTTTGCTAATTTGTGACCAGCTGTATTTGTATGGAAATTGCAATCTTAGTAAAATGCCCCAAACTGCATTCTGATAGATAATTTATTCATTAAATGAATTGAATGTTTTTCACAATTCATTTTTAAGTATACTTCAGCATACTAGTAACAAACAGATGTTGTTTGCATTTTAAGTGATATAATTCATATAACTGAATATGGTTTTATTTGAAAAAATAATTTACACTAATAGCAAAAGTAGACAAACATATACCTTTGTGGTATTTCCCACACATTTTTAAGGAACTCTTTTTAATGGACTAAAATCCAGACCTCTGTTTTGTGGGGGTTTCTTTCAGCTTGCTGCATTATAGAGGCTAAGGAGGGCAGGGAACAGAGAGAAAAAAAGCAATGTGCCTTTTTGTAAGCAAAAGCAAGATCAGAAAGCAATGCGTGAAGAGATTCAGAACTGGAATTCAGATTTCCTGTGCCCCAGCCAAGGAGCTATCCACAACTGGACAAATGTACACTGTCAAACAATGTCACCATGTGGTGTCAGGGGTCAATACTACAGGATCATGTATTTTAATACCTCCAGGAAAAAAGCACCCAAACAATAAAAAAAAAAAAAAATTAAAGCTAAAATCCCTTTTGGTTTCAACCCAGCTACTCTTTGTCTAGTAGAGGTGCTCTTTTTGAATGGGTGTCAAGGACCAATCCCCTCGGTGAAAGACAAGCCCACATAGCAGGCAGCAGTACATCCTTGAGGGATCCTTCCAAGCTGAGATGCCTGATGTCAAAGCTCTTTGTTCATGCTGTGGGCTCTTCTGGACAAGCTTCAGGCAACAAGTTTCAGGAGCTTCTAGGTGACATGTCAGCTGCTTCCAACAGCCATCCCATGCCTGTTAGCTCCACACAGCTGGTCATGAGGCACTGCTTCAAGCTGGGGAGCAGACATGGGAGTGCTGGCTTTAAACAGCAGCCTTCAAACTGGTTACACGGGTCAGTACTGGGGAGCTGTGACAGCAAAAGGAGAAGGAACAGCCATTGTGTGGGAAGTGCCTGCAGGGCATCCAACTCCTGCTCCAGGTCAGGAGAGGTTATGAAAATCAGCCACAAATGCAGAATCATGCTTCTTAAACCATGGCTCTGTCAGCTTTCTTTATGGCTAACCCAACTGCATGAGCAGCACACCTACCTGGAGGCATATTTAAAATCACTTCCCTGGCTTGCAAGAGAAAGTGATGTCCAGATATCATGGCAATTCAGGTTGCAGTGGCAGAGGAGATAAAATCTGTGTATGAGACAAGTACTAATCAAGTGTGGGCCAACTTCAGTGAAAGGGAAAAGGAAGAATAAGCTGAATTACAATCAGTTGATGGCATATGTTGTGCTTGGCTCACACAGCCAGGGGAAAGTGCCAGTACAAGAGCACTGCAAAGGCTGAGTTTATGAGACAGAGCAGAGTCTGGCCTGTGTAGGTGGGAGCAGTATCTCCAGTCACTGGGGCTGAGGCTGTATCTGTGACAGCAGTCTGAGATCAGGACACCTCAGCTTCAGCCAGGAAGAGGCGTAGAGGAGAGTGTTGTGCAATAACCTGTACTTTGTGGTTTAGTCCTGAAGATCTATGGGGCACTCTCAGAGGCAGCTTAATGGGCAATTTGGCCCACAACCACTTTTGTTCTAGAAATACCATCTAAATGCAGAATTGACTGCTTACACATGAAGACACTACTCAGAATCCCCCATGTCTTAGAGCTTCATCTTTTCAACCAAAATATGATGTACAGTGAGTGCCTGATGAAACTATGAAAAAGTCAGAAAATCAATGAAAAATAAATTTTCCTAATTCTTTTGACTTAGATATGTAATTTTTCATGCAGTCTCTCAGTTATTCCCATTATTGAGTTAAATGGTTGTAGCGAACAAATTCTTCTCTGCTTATGTGATATTTATTACAGCTTTTCTCTTATTTCAGTCATCTTGCTATTTTATTTGGAGATGATAATTCTCCACCACAAAGTCATGGCACGTGCACAGTGAAAAGATGTGTCTTCAACACAAATTTCATGGTCTGGGAGGAGTAATTCCTGTGTTCAAGAGCTACCAATTGTCAGGAAAATCTAGCACAGCTACCCATGGTAAAAAACATGCTGGAGAAAATGTTACATTTCTCTAGGAAAAAAAAATTTCCAGGAAGACTTGTGATGCATGAGTAAAGGAGGGTGACAACAGGGAGTAAAAGCTTCCAAATGATAGATTCCATCTGGAATCAAATCTCCCCACAAATCTGCATGAAATACAGCAAGAGGCAAATAAACCCAAACACGTGAGAGTTGCCAAGAATAACAGGAAATAAGTTTTCTTTTAATATGGATTATATGGACTCTAGCATTAAAACAGTGTTCTCCTGGAGAGGAGCACCTCTTCCTGTCCCTGCTGAAAGCAAGCAACAGAAAGGCTTCTAACCACTTCCCAACCTGTATGAAAGTTAAATTCCTATATGCTGTATAGTAGCTATGTTACCAAGTTATGTATCTATAGCGATGTATATTCACTTCTAAATACAGAGTACAGACTTGACCTAGTCCAGTTTCCAAGATCTCACATCCCATCTCCATCCTACCTTCCTCCACACAGGCAATTTTCACAGGTACCCCAGCATGGAAGCCAGTGGCTGCCAGCCGCTTGAATGTCTTTGAGATCAAGCTCTCAGTACCCTCCTCTCTACAGAAATATGCACCCTATCAGTATAAAGAAATCCTTCCTTCATTCCTAATCCCATGAGCCTGGAGTACTCGAGAGGAGCATCATCCTCTGAGTAGCAGTGCTCCTGTATATAGAACAAAATTCACTGTGTGATTTGGAATTCTTTCTCCTGTATAGTGATTTATGTAGAGAGATTTAGTCCATCTAGTGTTAATTTTGACCTTATATGGAATCTGTCTGCACTGGGTGTCTTCTTCCACACAGAGGATGTAACCAGCTTCTTGCTGCATACACCAGAAATACAGGCCCTGGAGAGATGGTCCTACTCTAATTGTTTTGCTCTTTTTCTGGGACATCTGCCTCTGTGCAGCAAACTGTCCCCGATACTGTGTGACCCTGGCTCTGAGCAACAGCTCCTGGAAGACTGAATGGTCTCTGTTCAGCAGAAGAGTTTATCATGTGAGGATAGTGAATGCCAAATCTGGCAAACTGGCTTTCATCTACTTGGGAACAACCCAGAGATCCTAGAGACAGGGTCTTGCTGATCCTCTGGTGCCCCACAGAATCATGCCACTAAGAGTCACATGGAGTGATTAATACAATTCAGACTGTACTTCTTCACTTACCCTACCTGGTTTCATCATGAAAACTGCCCATGTATCTGGAAATGTCCTCGATATATCTAGGAAACAAAGTCCTTAAGCAGACCAGACATCCAGTGCTGCCACAGTGAATTCTTCTGCCCAGGCTGGCCTGTATAAGCGCTTAAACCTGCAGATATGTTTACCTTCCCCATAAGCACCTGGCTCTGTGCAGGTCAGCACAGTCAGAGATTCTGCAGGAAAATCCCAGGTCTCAGATAAACGAATAAATCCCAGATAATGATTCTGCTCCCACATGTGATTCCAATTTGCAACTCCTCTCTGCTTTGTGCAGGAGCTTCCAGGTCAAGAGGTAGGAACTCAACTGGAGATTGCAAGGCGGCACAGCAACTGGAGAGGGTAGAGGTAGCCAGACCAAGCCAAGACACTAAGACAAGATAGTTCATTGCAAGGTCTCAGTAATGTCAGGTCACATAGGTTCTTCATGGGCTTTCTTGGGTTTAGGAGTGGAGGCAGCTGCTCCCTGGAACTTGCCTGGAATAGGCATCAAGAGATGTCTTCATTGGGAAGGGAGGAACAAGAACAGGGGAGATGAGAGGAGAAGAGGCAGCACTCTGATTCAACATAATCTTGAGAAAAATAAAATGCCACACTAAATCCAGAATTTTTCCTTTTGGTAGCAGATGTGTGTGAGGGAGGAAATCGGCTTGAGACAAAAACTTCCCAGAGGTAGTTATAAATGATCTGTTGCCACCCAGGGACAGTGAGGTCTGCCTTGGCTTCAGGACAGCTCATCTCCCAGTTCTGTCACTTCCCCAAGGCCAGCAGACACAAGAAGGAGAATGTGCTATCACACAACAAACTCAGTGGCTTGGGAGAATTGGAGAGACTCAGGCTGACCAACCACATCTGAGCTCATACTGGTGCCAGGCAGGAAATCTAGGGCAGGAGTCCTAGGGCATGAAGGTGAGATGAGATGCAGCTTAGGGCATCTGTACTATTGGGGAGGAATTAATCCTGTCCCCATTTCTGCCTCTCTCCAGCGGCAAAGCAAGAGAAAGTGCACCACATTTATAAGGACCTCTGGGAAATGAGTACTCACAGACTGCCAGGCAGAGTGTGAGAGAAAAGAGGGGAGAATCCCATATCCTCAGCAACAGATTATAAATATGTCAACAGCTACCATGACAGACTAGCAGAGTGCATTGTGCACTGCAGCACTTGAAGAAGAGGATGTAGAAGAAGGCATAGAAACAAGGAAATTATGGGAGATCACAAATAAGAAGCACTTGTCTTGGACTGTAGGTAGTGGATGGTGACTTCTCTGTCTTCCTTTTCCTCTCCTACTGTTGGTAGCTCACAGAATATCAGGCCCACGCTGCTGCTCCAGGAGCTGTCTGCAAGGGAGAGGCAGGGGCTGCCCAGATCGGCGGAGACGTCGAGGAGGAAGGCCAGCCAGCTGGCGACAGATCTCATCTGAAGACAAGCAGACACATACAGGCTGACAGATAATCAAAGCTTTCTTCAAATTCTTCACCAGCAGAATAGTTACAGGTATATCCTTCACTGCATCTACAGAAACTGTTGAATCCTCATACATATAAGGCAAGCAAAGGAAATCCTTAGGCTTTTATGAACTCCCTTCTGGCTTTATGCATGTACATTACATATTAAAACCACTTGCATTTTGCTGCAACAAAGATTGCATTAAAAAATCTAGACTGGATCCTGTTTCTATTCATGAACAGAAGTACTGAGATTTACTCTAACTTCAAATGTGTACAACTTTGACTAAGGGTGTGTCTGGGACTACTGGACAATGATCAAGATCGAGGAATAGAGAGCTATCATATTTCGTAGTAGTACAATATCTTCCCATTTTTTTTTATCATGGCATGTGTATTAGGTCCAAAACTGCATTGCATTAGAACTCTTTCTAAGTCCAGGGAAGCTACTGAATGTGGAGTAGGGTCTAAGCCAACTAGTTAGCTTGGAGAATGTATCAGATAGATGCAGCTATCCTTCTAGGCTAGCCTGTGATACCACTCACCTTGCATGACCTCATTCTCCTTGCAGACAATGCGAGTGCACACCTCCTTGTTTATTATGTACATGCGACGCACACTGCGGGATCACCAGGATCAGCAGCGGAAGGCACAGAGACACAAAGAAACAAAAAAGGGGTACAGGGAATAAACATATATATTCAATAATGAGCAGGCAAATGCTAAATTTTTATGATTTCTTAGTCTAGAATAAGGCTGCTCAACAGCAAAGTAATCTTTGTAAAGACTTCATGAAATCTTAGAATCATAGAAAGGCTTGGGTTGGAAGGGACCCTGAAGATCGCCTAGTTCCAACCTCATTTCCATGGGCAGGAATGTCACCCATTGGATCAGGTTGCTCAAGGCCCCACCTTGCCAGAACCTTGCCTTGAACACGCCCAAAGATGGGGCATTGACAGCTTCCCTGGGCAACCTGTGCCACTGCCTCATCACCCTCTGAGTAAAGAATTTCTTCCTAACATCAAATGTAAATCTCTCCTCTTTCAGTTTAAAACCATTCCCCCTGGTCTTGTTACTATTTACCCATGTAAAACGTTGTTCTTCCTCTATGTTGCTGAATAATCCCAGCTCTCTCAGCCTGTCTTTGTAAGAGAGGTGCTCCATACCTCTGATCATTTTCATGGCCCTATAAATGACCAAATACCTTAAATATGGATTACAATATAGGGCACATTACAGCTCCTTAGTGCTGCATAGACTGTAGTCATTGTGCAGTGACTGTAGTCACCGTGTTTTAAAGAATTACCCTAAAAGGACACTCTGAGGAAAGGATTAATCTCACCAAAAGTTTCCCGGAGAAAATCTCTGGAACAATTGCTGAACTGGACATGCCATTTCAGGGCAGTTTTTAGTGATTTTCTTACCTTCTGGATTGCTGGTTTCTTACCTTGTAACACAGAGGTAGCTGATACACTGCTTTACTGGCTTGTGAACAGAGTACAGGCGTGTGCAAGGGAACTTTTCCTCACGACAGTCTGAGAACACACACACAAACACAGAGCTGCAATCCAGCATCATCACCTGAGGCCAGGTGCACTCATTCAGGCACAGATATAACTTAATCACTAGGTACACTCCTCCAGACTTCTAGCTAAGGACCCCAGCCTCTATGTCACTCTCAGGTGAGAGATGGGGTTGGTTTAGAGAAGAGGAAAATAGTGCAGACATTGCTGATCCCCTTGCTTCCCAAGACAAAAGGAAGGGAAAGTTGAGTGAAATGCAAACCAAGCCCACTGGACACCCAAAATACAGGAGGCACATTTTGTAAAGGGGACAGACACATAAATAAAATGTAAATTTTAGTTGCATATTTAAGACGTGTTTCTAATAGATGTGCAATTATCACATTTCAGGACACAAATCCATTTGCTTTATTTTCTGTACAATCTGTAACCAACTACAATGGATTTTCTTGCACGTCATTCTGAAATGCCAGGTCTTGGCCACTGACACTAACACAATATTGACCCATCATATCTGGTCTGCTGATCTGCCAGCTCCTCCCTTCCCAGGCATGCCATCCAGGAGAAGGCTTCAGCTTCCACTGCCATCATTCTCCAGGACTTCTGTCTCGGTTTTGAAAGACAGGTACCTGCCAAGGAAGGCAGGAGCTTCTCTTGGAATAGAAAAATGCAAACCCCCTCTCTCCAAATTATTTAAAGGGGCTCTCAGGCAAAGATATGAGGATAAGTGTTCTTTAATATGTATAAACAAAACAAAAAATAAAAACCAACTACAACCTAATAGGAAAATTAGAATAAAATGCAGTATTAAACAAAAAAAAAATAAACAACCTGAGAGTTAGAATACAACCTGACACCCTGTCAGTCAGGGTGTTGGTAGTGCTGCCCGTAGACAAAGAACACAAA
>VXBU01012783.1:0-44290 GCA_013400315.1 Bombycilla garrulus
TGCTTTCAAACCAGCACAGGCCTTAAGCAGGAATCTTCCCCAGTTCTCTGCTGTGAAAAGATCCTGAAAGCCCAGAAGATTTAGTTGAGCTTGTCCATGCTGTTTTTTTTGTTGGTGTCCAAGATGATTACATGAAATTTAGTGGGTTCTACCTTAGAACTGAATATGAGGGAAAAGTTTTCGGAAAATTGTAATTTCTTGTGAGGTTTCGTGGTCTTGTGAAGATAAACATGCTGAACTTTGCTTTGTATTTAGCTGATAAGTTACCATAAGTTAACAGTATCATGCTGTTCCAAAAAAGACAAATGCCATGCTGAGATGTACAAATAGAGCTGTAGTCTGCAAAACACACAAAGTAATTCTACTACTTTGCTCAGTGATTATAAGGGCCAAACAAGGACACTGTGTCCATTTATGGGCACTGGTCTGCACTAAATGTGGAGACAGGCTGGAGAGTGGCCAGAAGAATGAAAGAAGAATAATCTGAGCTCAGGAAAGCATCTTTATGAAAAAAAAAAATTAATTTGCTTGGTCTGAAAAAAAAGTGCAAGGGGAGATGAATCAAATCCCAAATAAAGTGATTATGAGCAGGGAGGCACTGGCCTTCATGTGCTTGATGGGAGAAGAAGACAGGCTTAAGTTGTAACAAAAGCCACTAAAGTTAGATGTGAAAAAACACTTTCTTTAGTACGAGCAGAGAAGCATTGAAGGAGACTGCCCTGATTGTCTCATTGGTTTTCTTCCAGACAAGGTTTTAGAGAAAATATGCAAGGAATTGCACTACTGTTGCTGAGCCCTTCTTGGGCTAAGGGGCAGCTTCATGGACCCTTGAGATCCTTCCCATGCCAGGTTTTTGAAGATTCTGAGCAGCTACTGTTAAGAGTAGTGGTTAGTTACTGTTTGAGGAATTATTACTTCATAAGTAATGCATGCCATGAGTGTGCCATTCAGCTTCCTTTTACCCAAAAACCCAAAGACTTATTGAACATTTCTGGCTTTTCTGCCTGATTTAGTCTGACAACTAAATCTTTCATTCAACTGGCAAAACGGTACCCATTTCTGGAAGCTTTTCAAATACCCACAGCTGTATCTGGTACCATCCCTCCTCAGCTGCAGTTCCTGCCACGGCAATAGTTGCCTGATAGCTCATCCTGTTCCTGGAACCAGTTCAAATTCCTCCGTGGAAGCTTAGAACCTCTCTTCTAAGACAGTTCAGAATCAAAATGTCTGATAGTTAATGGAACAGAGTGGAGAAGTTATTGAGGATTATATTTAAATGGGGAGAGGGATTAAAAATCAGACCATGTCCAGAAAAAAAGGAGAAAATTACTATTTATTTTTTATATTTTTCTTGCAAAAGTAACCTTATGTAATTTTATTGGCTGAATATATTTACAGGGAAAAGGTGTTCTGTATTGAAGGGCTCATAATTTAAAAAATTATGTGCTAATACTAAATAGTGTTTTACGTGTAAAAACATTTGAAAAGGAAAAAAAATAGCAATGGATTCCATCTTAATTAAGTTACTTTTTAGTTTTATTTTTTTTGTATTTATTAGCTGAAAACTGCAGGACAAGAGTAATTTGTTGTATTAGTGGTACAATTTCCACCTATAGTATCCTAAGTTTTGTGCCTGGAAGCATACATCAGGAGGTAATTCAATCATTGGCTGGGTAATGCCTTCCTTCAATAAGGAAGAGGCTCATAATCTTAATCTAATTAAAGAAAAGAGAACTGAAGGAAAATTTGCTGCAACAGAAGTTGCTACTAGAGGATATTATCTGGAGCACTGGCAGCAAGCTCACAACTGTTCATTGGGAAATTTGTATCTTCAAATATTTTCATCTTCAGGTGTGCAGGGCACTTGAAAACAGCTGTGAATCCTCTGTCTCCCATTAAATGAGTTTGGTGTTCCAGCTACAGCGGAAATATAGGTATAGAAAGCTGTAAATTTGGACACTGAGGTTTATGAGGAGCTGAGCATACACTTAGTTTTTCTGTTCTGTGCCAGTACATCTTTGGACATTTATTCTTCAGTTTGCTGCCTCAGGGTGTGCTTTAAACATACACAGCCCATCTTGTTCCCAAACATCACTCTGACATTTCTTCAGTTCTGTGTCTTGTCCCTGAGAACTGCTAGTTCCAAATTATTCAGAGAATAATGTCCTACACCATGAAAGAATAATTTTGTTTTCATTGTCATGCTCTTGAATGACAACTTGGACTACTAAGTGCTGTAAATGCTGGTTTTAAATTTACTGTATTTTACCAGTTTGGATGTTTTGATTACGTCTGCTGTGAGAGAAGAGAAATAAGAATGTGAATTTACTTTCTACATTTCGTACTTCGGCCATGTACTGTCTTGTGGTAGAGAGTTCCTAAATATTCAGCAACATCAGCCCAAACCCCTCCACAGCAACCCAGCAAACTAAATTATACTGTCTGTCTGCTGCTGATGGAAACAGTTTTCTTTTTCATAAGCGAATAACCCCAAAGGCAATAGAAAGCCTTACTAAAGTAAAAGCAGAAAAAATTGGGTAGTAAATCAGCAGGCTGTGGTCCATTCCATCTTGACTGATGGTTCTTTGCCCAGCCTCCGGGGACGCCATCCCTGCAGCTATCAGAACATGTTGTCCCCCAGGTCCCTGCCATCCTGGAGGCAGCTGGGGGAGAGGATGAGCTGAGCTAAAGAGCACTAGTCAGACCATCCCATGTCTTTGCAGGGTCTCTTTAGAAATTACTCGCCCTGCTTCAAATATCTCACCTCTGAGTGCTGGCCCTGTGCTGGTCCTCACCTCAGGACACTGTATCAGCATTTCACTAGTGTTTGTATCTTTCCTGAAAACACAGGTGATGGGAGGAAAATTACATTTCTCTAACTGAAATATGGAAAACTCTTTTGTTCTTTATTCTGTCAAGCACTGAAGAAGCTAAAACTACCATCCATCTTTCAAAAAAGATCAAAACCCAAACACTTCATGACGCTCACTATCTGCATTGCTCTATCCCCTCCTAATCCTGATTCTGGTTAAAATTCTATCATCCAGCTGTCAAAGGGCCACATGCCCCCCTACACATATCTTGTTATCTAGCCAAAGATTTGATTGCCCTTGTCAATAAAAATGCACTTGTTCAAGCTAGGGCCAAAGAACAGTTTAGAGTGGACCTGCCAAAGAGAATTGCAGTGTCTGCCCAGCTAAGTGGAGTGACCACAGAGGCATGAGAACAACAGAAGCTTTGTCTCTGTTGTCTCGTTGATTGCTGCATCCAAGCCTTAATTGCAATGAAAATGTATTAAATAGTTTCACATGCTTGGTGGTCATACAGCATGCATGATCATCCAGACTGGCACCAGAAGAAGTCTCATGATCACAGTTTTTTCCTGCAGTAGCTCTTTACTTGACCTAGGTGAAGATCAGATCCACATAGCTGCATTTAGTGATAATAAGTCAGCCTCATAAAAAGGTTCTAAGCACCTAAAAACTCTTGATGACTTGCTTCAGAAATGTATTATCCTCAGGATTAGCAATGTATGCCTAGCTTCTACTCTAAATATGACTAACTTCAGATTCTTACTACTAGCTTTTAGACCTGTTTCAAATAGGCTGAAGAGCTGTTCATTGTAAATTTTCTGTGCTATCTCCTCTCCTGTAGCCATAGCCATTTTCACATGCCTTATTTAGTTCTTCATTTGGAAGGCCTGTAGACATGCTGCAAGGAAAATGTGGTAAGCATGGAGAAGCTGCAGTATTTTTCATCCCCGGAAAACAGGCTTCAAAAGTTGCTATAGCTAAGCTTTCAATGGCATGATTGCTGAACCTTTCAAACCTTCATGATTCATTATGGAGAAGTATCTTGGTTTCAAATGCTTCCCTGGAATTCATTCTCCCTTTCAATGCAAAAGAACTCCTTCTGGTGACCTTGTTTTATTTCTAGCAAGGATAAGTTGAAAGTTAGAGGGTTAAGAATGATCAATACACAGGAGATAATGGACCAACACCAAAAGATTATTATGATTATTTGCTTAAGAGAAAGGCTTGATTCTTACCGCATTTGATGCTTCCTTATTCTCCACTTGCCCATCTAGGTCTCACAGTGTTCTCTGCTCATGGACAATGGTCAGATTACAGGTTTTACAGCATCTGCTATGACGAGAGTCACACAGAACCATAGGAAGATTAAGCAACCCACCTTAGGTATGCGACAGAGAATCGGGCATCTGACATTGTTTGAGGAGATGTGGCTGTGTCACCAGGGGGCCTGGATGACTTTGCCGAGGTTGTGATATGTCCCAGGTGGGCTGTTGAGTGGGGGCAGCTTCAGGGGCGTATTGAGGGCTCGGCTTGAGAAAGCAGAACCATCACGGCAATGTGGAGTCCTGGTGTATAGCTGGAATCACTTTTCAAATCTTTCTCTTACAGTTCTCAGAGATGGGCTCTCCATAATGCTTCAATTATGAAGGAAGAAGGGCAGCTGATTTGTTTTCTTGCAATGGAGAAGACAGAGGGAGAAATACCAGCACTGGAGCTCCCACCTTGTTGCTTATCTCCCTGCCAACATGTGCCCCAAGTCCTCTCTGTGCTGTATTAAGGAAAGGAAAAGCTTTGACACCTGCTTTCTTACATCATCTTTTCCAATTTTGAGTTCTATAACCCCCTGGTGAAAAGAGGAACAATGACTTCATATAGCTGCTGTTTGATTCTTTTGCTGTTTACCTGGAACACTACTGCCTATGGTCCAAACCAACGGGCACAGAAGAAGGGAGACATTATTCTTGGAGGATTGTTCCCCATTCACTTTGGAGTGGCTGCTAAAGACCAGGATCTAAAATCAAGGCCAGAATCAGTGGAGTGTATAAGGTAAGCTGTTAATAGGGAAAATAAAAATTTTGGTGCGGAAGTCTTCACATTTTTTGGCTTTAAATTGTGTAAATATGTTCTGTAATCTGATGCTTGCAATTGGAAGACATTATGTACATAATGGAAAAAATAAGTGTGTATGTTAAACAGTAACAAAAATACTATTTGGATACAAAAAGAGGGCAATCTTTTTACTACCTGAAGCTGCCAAAATGTTAATGTACTGATCTATCTGGCCATTCACAGGGAACATTTGAATAGTATCTGAAAATTGGCTTCCCTAGCAGGATGGAAAATTAACAATAGTGCCCTTTAGTTCATTTGATTAAAGTAATGCATGGCCAAATAGTTCAGAAATCAATTTTTTGTCCAGTTCTGTCTGTCATCTTTACAAACTTGCCTAAACAAGTGAATAGGTGAAAGTGAGATAGGTCATGGCTTTTGAAAAATCCCAGTGAATGACACATAAACGTCTCTTTAGGACTTTTACAAAGTCCCAAACTTGAGCCCAGGCCTTCTTCATCCAGAATTCTTCTCTTTTGTGTAAACATCACATACATGTTTTGTCTTAAGTGTTTGGGAGTCAGAAATGCATATGAAAACAATTTCTCTTATTAAGGCATAGATGTTTTTATGATGAAACAAAACATGAGGAATTTTTAACATTACAAGCCTGCACATAATACACAGAACAAATGGACAGTGCACACAGAAATTGATTGCAGCTGGAACATCATGTAAACAAAATATAAGAAATTTATGTGGAATTCTGTCATGAAAATGCATGGGAAAACACTTTGGTGTTATGGGACTTCTGTTATGCTGTGTATCTGTAATTATTTGTAGCTCTCTTTGTATGCTGGGGATCTAGTACAGTTTTGTTGCAGATGGCAATGAAGGATGGCTGAGAGCATTCCTGTTACACTCACAGATTTCAGGTGTGGTTTCCTGCTGAGACACTGAGCAAGACACATCCATCTAGGTTGAGATCATCCCCAGAACCTGTCATAGGGAGTACACACAAGTGTCAATAAACAGGGATTATTTTGGCTTCTTCTGTGAGTGCACAGGAAAGTTGTGAACTAAATGTGTGTGCAATGTCTATTTCATGGAGGTAGAACCTCTGCCAGCTTTTCACCATTTTTTTTTCCTCTCCCAAATGTATCTTTTTAAAAGTGGATTGCTGGAAAGCAATGGATATTTTCAGCTCTATTGTCTTCTTGGCCTGCTCCAGCTGGCAAGCAGACCAATGCAGATATTTGCAAGCTAAACAACTTTCATTTCTGTTGACTCTGGGTCAGCCTCAGTGACTATCTTGACATGGTCAGATTATTGAAGAGATGTCTGGAAAATGTTTTGCCACAAGTACTACAAGTGTGTGGTTGCCAAAAGGCATGTTAATGAGGTAGCACTGCCAACAACAGGCAAATCCTGAAAAGCCAGACTAACTGTTTTAAGGACACAATGGGAGATCCTTCTGGGTGGCGTTCAATCTGCTAAAAGGTATCCTCCAGCTGAAATTCACCTGGTTAAAATCCCTGTTCTTCTTACCCTTGCACCAAGAAGATGTAGGTGCAAAAGAGAAAAAAGATGTCTGTGGAGGCAGGCATTTGTGGTGCATATCCTTCAGGGAGTTGGATAAACTGTGAGTTGATAGTATAATCCTATTGGAGAAAGAATGAAGGTCAGAGATTTAGCTGTAGAGGTAGTAGAAACTACAAAAGGAACAAGGGGATTATTGGACCGGAAATAACTGGACTTTGCTTCATTGCACACATCTTTACCAGAAAATGTCCACTTGCAGGAATTGTTTAATTCAAAAAAGAGGTTGGATTGAGACTTTTTGAGATTGGTCATCAGGTTTTAACAACAGAGATAATAAATACATGGGAATGTTTGTGTGTATTCCTTCTTATTGAAACACATCAAATTGAGAGCAGATTTTTTTTCCCAAAAGGATTTTCTACTTTAAGCAGTATTGAAGTCAGAAAATTCCTCCTGCAGGAGCTGTACAGAAATCTCTCAACACAGCCATGGTGGTCATTTTTGGTTTTGGACCCTGTGATTGGGCATTAGCCTGTGGCAAGGTTGTGCATGCTGACTCTAGGAATCCAACACGTTCTTCAAGTTGTTTGCTAAAATCTTACATTATTACGTATGTGTTCCTAAGTTCCAGGCAACTGACTGGTCTGGAATTATCAAACTTATATTTTTGGGGGCAGAAAAAAAAATAGGTTCTAGTTTCTTCACAAAGTAAATCTCCCTGATCTTGTGTCAAAAACTTCTGTAGGGTGGGAAATCCATATATTAGCAAACTAGACAGAAATCCATAGGGAAGCACAAATGTGAGTGTACATGGTCAAACCAAGGATGCTAAATCTGTCCTATATCTTTAGCTGCCCATGTTGCTCTTCTCTGAGCCTTCTCCAGCACTGCTGTATCTTTTCAAAACTGAGGCTAAGTTTGATACCTACCCCCCTTTCAGAGGGCTGCATACATATTTTGATCTCTTTATTACATATAAAATGTGTCTCATATCACGTAAGACACTCTGGAATAATGAGCATCCTCTCTCTCTCCTCATGCTCTCTTGAAGCAGCAAGTCATCAGACCATATGAAAAGCTCCATAACAAGATGGTATATTTTAGGGTTCAGAATCAAACAACTGAAGATAATATAGCTTTCCTCTCTTTTGAGGACTGTTCAACCTGATCAGTGCTGTTTGGAGTTTTATCTGTGTTCAGTGCCATACCTCTGCTCCCAAAGTGGGCTTCCCAATGGATAGGACAGCTGGGGCTTCTCAAAATAGATAGGACAGGTTTTCTCTCCACTTTCTCAGTTTTTATGTTCTTCATGCTCTTGTGGCTCAGCACCTTTCTCTCCGGCACAGCAAACATACTGGCCTGAACCTACTGTGCATACCTGGCACATGATTATTTAGAAAGTATATACATAACTCAGCAGTGAAAGGAAAAGGGGAAAGTAACAATCTGTTCCTGTTTCTTTTTGTGCTGTTGCTACTGAAAATGCATCCTTCTACTCTAAACACTGAATTGTGGAGTCCAAAGTGAAAACATAACCATGATTTTGCCACACTAAATGTCAGAGAATACATAAAGCAAGAGCAGTTTTGTTTCCTGCTTGTTGTTTCAGCAATCAAGGATCTTGCATTTGATATAAATACACATTCTGTCTTTGTATGCCTCAGGTGCTGCTGCAGCAACTTTCCTTATAATATTTGCTGATGCATATCTGTGTGCAGCGGAGGCAGAGACTGAGCACAGCACAAGCAAGCCCTGACCCCCATTCCCTTCCCTGTCAGCACCCCCAGAGGCCTATTCATACTCTGATTTCTCTGCTCCTTCTTGATTTCAGGGAGATTAGCAGTTTTCCTATATTCTGGTTATCAGTCTAGCCATGGTCCCACACTGTGACACAAAGCTTTCAAGCTGTGAAACCGTGGTAAGACATTGTCCCCACATCATAGTGCAAGACTTCCCAGAGCATGGCTCTAGAACTCTTTAGCCCACTGAGTTTCTCTGTCCTTCTGAGCAAACAGAATTTTAATTCTAGCCCTTGCAAATATATTTGTTAATCCCATTGTAGACCTGAATGTATAACAAGATATTTGCAATTTCTTCCCTAACATGTAATTATATCTTTTTCTCATTCTTCCATTCACTTTCTGAACTGTAATTCTTTATTTTTTTTATTTTCTTTGTTCTGCATAATTCCCCTCACCAACAGTCCTTGATCGTAAGAGTAGTAAGCAACTCATTATACCTATGACTGCAGGAATCCAAGAAATGACTGAAGGTCTCCCCCTTGCATAGCTTATTAATAACAGTGGTAGTAGCAGCAATTAACATGCAATTAAATAGCAGCAAATAACATGCAATTAAATGCGCTGGAAATCTAGAGAGGACAGAGAAATTAGTATGTACATGCAACCACTAGAAAAGAGGAGTGCTGGTGTGATCATAAGGTATATGCAGGCTTTGCCACCCTTTCTGAGTATAAGTACCTGTAAGATATGGGAGGGTAAGTGAAAGCTGTATTCCGAGCTTTCACGTCACTTTCTCGTTTTTTTTGCTTCATATTCCATTGCTTAGTACCTTGCAAGTATGATAAATGAAGGTCATGAATACACATGAGGCTGTGAATTATTTCTTTATGGAGACTAGCAAGGATCAGGACCAATTTCCCTGCTGAATCCAGACAGTAAGAGCTGTTCAAACCAAACCATACAAACAAACAGGGGATGGAGCTATGGGGAGCTTAAACCATGCAGACAGTTTGTGTCCCTTAATTTGCGTAGCCTTGCTCTGAAACATTGATTGGGACATTTAAGCCATCCTGAGCACCATTCAACAGACATGTTTAGTTTCTAGCAAACTGGTCTGCTGCACAGCTGTCCTCTGCAGAGGTGGCAGTTACAGCAAAGTGTTGTTTCCAATTTCTCTCTCCCAGTTTGTGCTTCTCCTTGGGAACAGAAAGATCAGTGGGTTGAATACTCTGAGAGGTGGGAGAACAAGTATCAGAAAGGAAACCTCTGAGGAAGGAGTGTAAATAAAATTCCCCTCTACACCTGTGGGCTCTGAATTATTTACATTAAACTCTCATTTAAAACTAATGGCCACTTTTGATGGCACCACATCTCACAAAATGCAGGACTGTAAACATGCCTGTTAAGTAATACTGCAGTTTTGGAGGCTGCTTCTTTTCCATCAAGAAAATACCAGTAGCTATTTAAATATTCTGGAAATCTAATTAAATGCTTCTGATAGTAAATACTCTACAGATTCTTTATGGAAATTACTAGTCAAATTTCTGCATGGCTGACAGAACTTTCCAGTGACTGATCATATTAATCACAGCTGCAGCATAGCACAGGAGGTCAGCTGCATCAATGAGACCTACAGCCAGGTTCAAAGGCTGCTCTTAGCAAGCCCTCATGTACACATCAAGCCAAGAGGAATCTGTCTGCAGCCCCTTGCTGGGATCTTATAGTACAGTGGGAGAGAAATTGTCCACAAAATATCCATTGATAGAAATTGGAAGGATCTTACTTCATTTAGAGTGGTTTGGCAGCACTGCCTTTGTCTAACCATGTCTATGATACGGAACTGATACAACACTGTCTCAGATGACAAAACGACAGCTTGTCTGAAGACCTATTGGGTGTTAGAGAAGACAGAGTTAGGAGTTCTGTCTTCATCCCATTTCATCCTCTCCTCCTGAGCTGCTGATGCTGCTGTCAGCAGAGATGCAAGTGAAGACAACCTCAGGTCTCTTGCCTAGTTCAGTTTAAGATAAATTATTGAAACCATTTCAAAGATATTTTGGAGTCTAACTCCCAGAAAACGGCCCCTACTCTCCCTCCAAAATAAAATAATTCCAAATGCAAATACATGAACTAGCGGCCTTTTACTGTAAATATATGCTAAAGGAAAAGAAAAGTAACTGTGTATCATGGGCCCTAGCCTGCATTTACTGAATTAAATGTCAGATATTTTTTTGAAGTGAAGGGTTAGATGATTCAGTTCACTGTTTTTAAAATTACCATCTGAAGATACCACCTTGTGGTATTTAAAAAAAGATAAAGCCAAATTTCTTTCAACCAGGTAAAATAATTTTGTGTCACACTTCACCAGTATAATTTAAAGTGAGTGGGATTAAATTTGCTTTTACATATACTCAAATATGTGAAGCTTTTCCCAGTAGTATACTGGCATCTTTGAACTTCCCAGGTTCTCAGTAGCCTTCCCTTTAAATATAGAAAATGCAATCAGAATTTTCTCTTCTATATGAGGAGCCTGACTGTGGCACCTTGCTTCAAATCTTATTCATATTAAAAATTTCTCCAAACACATGTAGATTTTTAAAAAGAAGTGTCACAAAACCTTTCTTTGTTTCCATTTATCCCAGTGTGGGAGGTAACATAGTGTGCCCAACATATCTTCTTCCTGTACACAGCACCCACTGAGTCGATCCCTCTGCGTCTTGCCCTTTTATTTCAGAGCTCTCTCGTTGCATCTCATTACTTAATGGTTTGGAACTAGAGCAAAAAAATATTCTAAATGACCAAATGTCCTAGGTTACAATGTAAAATATTCCAAAAGGTCTGTATTCTATCTCCATCTTCATTAACTGTTGAAACCAGGAGGGGCAGTGTTTTCCTTGCCACCTCCCCCGGACTATCTGCTGTTAATGGGCCATCAATGCCTTGCCCCATGAGTCATAGATAACTCCCTCCGGGAGCCATTTCCTGTTTAATGGGCAATTAGGGACCCACCACATGACTCAGAGAATGACATCATCCCATTGTGAGGACCCACCCCATGACTCAGAGAATGACATCAGCCCATTGTGAGATGCTCCGCCCAGGGGGAGGAGCCAAGCATTCCCACCTATATATAATCTGGGCATTTGGACAGAACAGGCATCTGCCTTCTACTGGACTCCCAGAGGAGCAGCCTTTTCTCCTACTGGATTCCCAGAGGAAGGACCACACCCTTCAACATCACCACAGGACCACTGGAGGAAAAACTTCACCCTTCTACAGGATCTCTGCTTCAACAGAACCATCTGTCACTCCAGGAGGACTACTGGAGCCACCATTCAAACTGGACTGCTACCAACACCCTGACTGACAGGGTGTCAGGTTGTATTCTGTCAGGTTTTGTTTTTTGTTTAATATTGCATCTTGGTCTAATTTTTCTATTAGGTTGTAGTTTGTTGGGTTTTGTTTTACTTTATTTTGCTCATACGTATTAAAGAACTGTTATTCCTATCCTCATGTCTTTGCCTGAGAGCCCCTTTTAATAATTTGGAGGGAGGGGTTTTACATTTTCTATTCGAAGAGAAGCTCCTACTTTCCTTGGCAGGCACCTGTCCTTCAAAACCAAGACACCAAATTACTTCTATCAGTAACCGACACTCTCATGCTTCTAAAGACTAATCTTAATAAAGCTAACTGTCCCTTTGGTAATACACTATAACGAAGTGCTCAAACTTTTTGACCTGAGGAGATCTGTACTGAAATTGTGCTGTCTGGGCTTTGAGGTATAACCTCAGAGCTGAACCTCATTTGGAATTTGGCCAAAAAATGTCTGGAGAGGTGAAGTCAAGTGGAATAAATTAAGTTTTTAAGACTTAAAGATAAACCTTTTGAAATTCTGACCCCAGATGAATCAGATAAAACTCCAGGAATGGAAGTAATTGGACTTTGTTCATTCAGCTTTGAAAAAGTCAGACATAGCTAACATCAACTTTGGAAGCAAGTAATTTAATCCAACAATTAAAAATATTCCAGGCATATATCTCAGAGATTGAAAGGTTGTGATTTCATGAAGCTTCTCTTTAGAAATCTTCACCTTAGTAAGGGAAACATTTCTCTAAGCATTTCAAAATTAAGCTCATGTGAAACCTACAATATACCATTTCATACAGAATCTGTTCTTGGGCAGGCTCTTTCTCCAGGCATTTCCAATTTTGGGGCCCATCACTTTTTCCGGTTTATCTCAAGCATAGCAGCATTGACACTTTTCTGTTTTCACCTGCAACTGAGCACAAAACTGCAAACTAACTGGTATCCTGACCCATAGTGCATTCTAAGGAAGGGCAGGTTTCAGCTGATGAAAGATTCTGCCGTTCCAGTTGCATTGCCCTAAAACACAGCCACCTCACAGGCACACAACTGGTTGCCAGGGCAACTTTATATGAGAGACATAGTAAAACTTCAGAATAATATCTATCAAAGGTACTTTCTTGCTGCTGCTTTGTGTAAAGTTTCTCTCATTTTTGGATAATCAATCATGTTGCTTCAGCTTCTTCCACTGCCAGGCTACTGAAGCCATAAGCAGGGATTCCCAGCTCCTGCAGGACTGTTGCCAACAATCTGCAGCTCTGCCTTAGCTCCATGAACAGGTGCAAGATAACCCGAAAACTCAGCTTCTCCATCTTAGAGAATAGAGGAGGCTTCAAAACACAGTTTCATTTTCATAGGCCAGCTCTGAGGGCATCTTTTGAGTTCATGTCTAAAGCAAATGTGTGAGAGAGCCATAATAAGAAGAAAAGTTACTCCTTCAGTGAAGGCACTGGAGTATCTAATTAACAAGCTATCAGTTTGAACTAAGACTACCATGTCTCTGTTCTCTGGTATGAATACTCTGACTGTGCTCTCTCTCACAAAGTGAAGGGTGTCATGTGAGTCCAAATTTCCCTGAGCAGGGCTCCTGGGCACCTCTGCATCCAGCAGCATGCCAATGCTGTGCCTCATCCTGCTCTGCCTGCCTAAAGCCAGGAGGAGCTGACATGCTCCGGGAGTATCCCCGAGCCTAAGTCCCAGACAGCATCAGCACAGGCTTAGCAGACACTGCCATCTGCATTCAGGAACATGTCAGAGGAGCCTGGAAGCAAACCTGGTAGGTGTTGCTTTCAGACAGAGGATCACAACATCCATTTCCTCAGGGATCATGAGATCAGGTTTAGGGTCCTGAGCACAAGGGACAGGCCAGAGTCATCACTCCAGACATCCTGTCTTTCAACTTTCCCAGATTTTAGGAGACTTAGAAAAGTTCACCTCTGGAGTGAGCGCCCAAACCAAAAAGTTGAAAGGCAAAACGAAACCTCTTAACATAAACACACCTCTTCTGTAACCAGTGGAGACAAAAGCAAAACTTTCCAAATTTAGTAGGATGCAAGAAATAAAATAAGTTGCTTTTGCCTTTTGTATCTGGAATTTTTAACTCTATCTTTGCCTCATTCCTGGTCTCCTCTCCACTGTTTTCTTTCTTCTCACTTGATTTTGTTTTTATTTTTGCTCCCCCAGGTATAATTTCCGAGGTTTCCGCTGGCTCCAGGCTATGATCTTTGCCATAGAAGAAATAAACAGTAGCCCAACTCTCCTTCCCAACATGACCCTGGGATACAGGATATTTGACACTTGTAATACAGTCTCGAAAGCCCTGGAAGCCACACTGAGTTTTGTGGCCCAGAACAAGATAGACTCCTTGAACTTGGACGAATTCTGTAACTGCTCAGAACATATCCCTTCCACCATTGCAGTCGTGGGAGCAACCGGCTCTGGCATCTCCACTGCTGTGGCCAATCTGCTGGGACTCTTTTACATACCTCAGGTATGATTCTACCTCACTTGTTTAGATTACAGAAGTGGCCTGCTTCTCTACTCAGCAGAGATTAAACACAGATTACTTAATCTTTGTCATTTCCAATAGAACTTTAAGGAGAGAAACAATAAAATGGGGGGTGGGAGGGGGGTGGATGTCATTGTTATGATAGCAATATGTCTTGCTAGCACTTTGCAGTCCCCAAATACAAAGGTTACCGAGTGGCCATAACATTTGGCCAACAGCAGCCTAGTCCAGGAGGACTGAAATCCTCTAGAGTGGTTTAGTCTGTGAATACAGGTGGTTTAGGTCAGTCAATGGCAGTTGCCAACCCTGATATCTTAGTTGTGTCATTGCTTCACAGTAGTGACTCTCTGATCTGGTCCAGCTCGCATAGAGCCCACTTAAGGCAGAGCTTCATCGTTGCCAGCTGTTCTTTAGGTCTCTCAGCATCTCGGATCATTTAACTAGGTGACCTGTAAAGTTGTTGCTTATGCTGATCAGATACTGTGGAGGTTTCTTCTGAGCTTATCTGCCTTTCTTTTGCCCTAGAGCATCCAAAACAATGTTTGTGAAATCATGTGGATATGCCTCTTGTCCCAAGGTCATATGTGTGGTGATGTGGTCATGCCAATTCCTGTGTCACAGCATCCTTCTGGCTGCATTCTGACTCTGCTGGAGCCAGTGCCAGCATCCATGTTCCCATCATTTTGTTTGAGGCTCGTTGATTTACCAAGATCTTAAGCAAAGCACAAAGCTGGCTTAATGTTGTTGCTCTTGATTTTGGATTTCTACACTGAAGTCAGCTTTGGAAAAAGTGCTTGGCCTAATCCGTTTAAGTGTTACCTTGTATAGCCTAACACTTTCAATCCCTCTTCCGAAATTAATAGAGGTGCCAGAGTTCACAAGAGCCCTTATGATAAAATTGTGTCAGAATGTGCTCTCAGTCAGTCCTGAGAAATGTATCTTTGCTTCAGCCCTGACTGAATTCCCGTCTGCACCATGAATGAAGAAGGAAGGATTCTTGATTGCCCTGTGCACAATAATATACCTTGTCTGTTGAGTCTTATCAGTCTGACTCCTTTTCAGGAGTCTGAAAAACTGGACATTTGCTCTCTGAGCAGGGCAAGCAAGAATGGTTTAAGCTATGCTATGTGGTATTGCCCAGAGTGGCACTGGAATTTGGCATGTAATAAACACCCTGATGACATCTTATGGGGCACTGTTGATTTACACATCACTTTACCAGGTGAGCAAGGGCAGCTGAGAAGGGTTGGTGAGCTCACCTGAACGTAAGAGATCTTTGCAGTTCTCAGACTTCTGCTTTAAACAGAGAATGACATTCATCCTATGAGGCAGTAGCCTTATCTAGAGTCTGCAGAAAAGGGTAGATGTCAGGAGGTTCAGTTCTGGAATGAAGTCTCAACCAGGTGGTTGAAACATGACAACTGAAAGCAGGCTTTTAGACTGGCAGATATTGGGTAGAATTGTCACAGCCATTTACAGCAAGGCCATTAGCAAATCCAGGCTTATTAGGCCCTGCATTTCAGTAGGAGTTGCAAATGTATTTTACAATTAATATATGGCTCATTACTCTTTCTGTTGAAGTAGATACTGAAAATGCTACAGCTTCTGTTCTGTTTCTCAGTACCTCACCTCAGTGTCCCCTTACAGTACATATGGCAGTGGGACACATTGCCTGTACCTCCTGGCAAAAGGTTGATGGGAGTGAGAGTCGCACTGGGCAAGGGCCTGTCCAGGGGAGAGTACAGCTCTGTGAAAGGAGGATTTACTCCTGTGGCCCTTGAAACTGATCTGTAAGACCTCCTTTTCTTCCTTCTTGCAGAAACATTAACTAACAGAGTTTAAGGAGAAGATAAGGTTTTCTGTAAGTTTCCGCTTTGTACAAAATTAACTGTTTATAGAAGACTTTTTCAAATGAGAGTCAGTCCTAAAGAATTTGGATATCAATCTCAAAATGATTTTATTTTAGAAGTTCTCCAGATCTTTAAACTGTTATTATCTGGGGTTTATGGTTTTCTTCCTACTTGTAGTTAATTCAAATTATATCTTAGGAGCATGTGGCACTTGTTCTGATTAGGAAAATAAAATATTTCTTGAGAGTTTTAGAAAAGGAAATAAAATCCAATTTTAACCATAAAACATGGTGGCTTATGAAGCATGAACTGCCCACTCTCCTCTTTGCTGATTCTGGCCAGCAATCAGGAAACACTGCTAAAGCAGCATTACTCTAACACTCTGCAGGATCAAGGAAGTTGATATACATCACATTCTTCTCATGTCAGCTGACAGGGATTGTATATAAAAGGCACATCATGTCTGATAGAGACTGTTTAAGGATGGGGATAGATGTCAAAGGCAAGGAGAGAAAGAGTAGCTTTGGAATGGCAATGCCATCCTGCTGTCCCATGTCTTGTTCAGGACAGAGAAAGCCTGTGTTTTTTCTTGATTTGGTGCATTGCCCTCATATACCTAGATGGCACATTCTTTTTGTTTCTGGATTTGACAGAAATCTTTGCCATTCCTCCAATCTAGTGTCCATTTCTCTCTCCCTTAAATCTTTGACCTTGCAAGGGGGCACAAGCTGCCTCTCAGGTCCAAGTAGTTGCTTCTGTATGAGTGCCTCTGCAGGATAGGCACAGCTAGAAGAACGTGCAGGCCCCCAGGGCAGATCACCTGCAAACACAGGCTAAGAAAATGTGGTTCCCAGGCTGACAGTGATGCTAGGCAAATGGAGGCAATTTATTTCAGGCATTTCACTTTATGGTGTGTTTTGCTTCTTTGCTGTGCTCTGACAGGTCAGCTATGCCTCATCCAGCCGTCTCCTGAGCAATAAGAACCAGTTCAAGTCCTTCCTGCGCACAATCCCCAATGATGAGCATCAGGCCACAGCCATGGCAGACATCATCGAGTACTTTCGCTGGAACTGGGTGGGAACAATCGCAGCCGATGATGACTATGGCCGGCCAGGGATTGAAAAGTTTCGGGAAGAGGCGGAGGAGAGAGATATCTGCATCGATTTTAGTGAGCTCATCTCCCAGTACTCAGATGAAGAGGAGATCCAGCAGGTGGTAGAGGTCATCCAGAACTCCACAGCAAGAGTGATTGTTGTTTTTTCCAGTGGCCCGGATCTGGAGCCTCTCATCAAAGAGATTGTCAGGAGAAATATCACTGGCAAGATCTGGCTGGCAAGTGAGGCCTGGGCCAGCTCTTCCCTAATAGCTATGCCAGAGTTCTTCCATGTCATTGGCAGCACCATCGGGTTTGCACTGAAGGCAGGACAGATCCCAGGCTTTCGTGAGTTCCTGCAAAAGGTGCATCCCAAGAAGTCCACCAACAATGGCTTTGCCAAGGAGTTTTGGGAGGAGACATTTAACTGCTATCTCCCTGATGGGTCCAAAAATTCTCCTGCTTCAGCTTCCTTCCACAAGGGCCACGAAGAGGGCCTGGGAGCTGGAAATGGAACAATTGCCTTCCGATCTCCATGCACAGGGGATGAGAACATCACTAGTGTGGAGACACCCTACCTGGACTACACACACTTGCGGATATCCTATAACGTGTACTTGGCCGTGTATTCCATCGCCCATGCCTTACAGGATATTTATACCTGTACCCCTGGGAAGGGACTCTTCACCAACGGGTCCTGTGCAGACATAAAGAAGGTGGAGGCTTGGCAGGTAAGCCCTTCATTTGTGTGCCTGTGCAATATACCAGCAGATGGAAAGACAAGACGTCTCAAATGCCCTTTAGGATGCCTTTCATAATCCTGGGTCTCAGACACAGCATAAGGCTCCTGGGATCTAGTGTGTGATTCTGTCTGAGCTAGGTGCATGCTCCCACCCCACAGGGAATGTAAGTTGGGCTAGGCCTGCAGTGAAAGGGGCTTAAACCAGGTTAAATTTTCTTATTTGCTGCGGGCCAAAAGTGCACACAGGGACAATTACCACAGCCTGGCTGACGCAAGGTAACTTGATCATATATTGAGCCTTACATAAACAAGAGGGCCTAGGGAGAACACATAAACAAGGAAAACAGTTTTTAGAGTTCATTTTTTTTGCAGGCTTCATATCTTTTGCAATCCCACAGCAATTTTCCATGCAGGCTGTATTTTTTTTCCTCACAGTTTCAAGCTTATATAGGATCAAACTAAAGAAGTTTGAGTAATGAAGGAAAATAATGTGTGGCTCTTGGGCAAAAAATAGATAGCAGCTTTGATTTGGCAGTGGTATTTGTGAAGTGATGAAATTATACTAATGACTTAGTCCCATTTACCCATTTATTCAATGCATTCTGCCCACTGGCACATGGATCATATTCTGGCATTTTGTCTTCTGATCCTTTATGAATACTCTCTACCTTACTATATGCTTGATCATGCTATCCAATGTGATATTCACTTTGTAGTTTTGATATCTATTGCATTCTTAACATAATTAGCATGGACTATCAAATGATGATATGTCAAATATGTGGCAAATTCTGTCTGCCTCATTCTGGTTGTCAGAAAATGCTTGAGCCCAAACATACCTGAAATCAGAGCAGCACAAGTGAATAAATGGAGGATCACCTCCCTATTTGCATGGTTGTTTTCCTCTCTTTGGGATAGTCTAATCAAAACAAAGTCTGTCCTTGCCACAAACTGCAGATGTCAGGTCACATTCACATATGGGAACTGCAGCTTGGTTCTTGTCTAGTCTCAGTTAACTCAAAAACCTCAGTCAGATCAAAGTAAAAGGCTTTGTCCCGGCATTTATGGGAAAGTTGCACTGCTCTAGGTGCCTGAATAGGTTTATCAAAACCACTTTACTTGGAGTTGATGAGTGCAAGGTTTGACCTTGCTTTAGAGGAATCCCACAATTGCTGGCTGTCTCCAAAGTTTCTGTCTTTCAAAGCTATTCTGCTTTTCAGGAAAACACTGCCAGAAATGGGCAAGTCGCAGACAGATTTACCTTTCATTGTTGTTAGTAAAAATGATCCAGAATAAATGTAGTTTAATTCATTCCTTTATACCTTGTCAGCTTGGAAAGTAAAGCTGGATATTCATGCTGTTGCTAAATTAAATAATGTATTTGTTGAAGATTCCATGGTTGGGAAGAATGACCTCTCATTTCTGTGTTGCTTGTCAGGTGCTGAAGGATATACACATCAAAATGTAAAGCATCCTGCTGATCTAGGTATTTGGATATAAATACCTGCCTGAGAGGAGGGAATCAGCATCAAGAAGGAGTATGTAGAGGATAGCCCCACTGTGCAGGAATGGGGAGTGCTACAAAGGAACAGGCTATACTTACAATGACCACCATCATATGGCGGCTTTCATCATATGGTGCATTTTTTTCACTTTGTTTCAAAATCAAAAACATGAATAGCACTGTAAGCTAGGTAAATGCCAAATTTGTGTGCACACCTACTTCATACCAGTCATTGCATCTCATTACTTTCAGGAAGCTTTCCTCAGCCCTGGGAGTAATGAATTCACCTCAAAAACATGCAGCCTCCAGCATTTCCAGAGTGGTTTTCTGACAACTGCACAGAAGAAAATCATTCCAGTAAAGTCAATCTCATTTGCAGTGGTGCTTCCAGTGTTCACTGCCTACTCCCTTTCTCAGAGTCAGATTAGGGTTTTGTTGATGGGAAGTGATCTGAGAGAGCGAGGACAGTGTTAGGAGGCCGCCATACCTATGACTGGAGGGCAGCTGCTCACCGTGTGTGCAATAACTGGCCAGGTGCTGTGTGGTAAAGATAAGGGTGAACCTGCTGAACTTGTGGCTCCGTTAGTCTGAGCTCCTGTCTGGAGCAGCCCTTGCCAGCAGGGTCAGTGGCTGGGGAGCAAAAATTATACATTCCACAATTTAATTATGTACCATTTAATTTTGTTTACTTTCAATGGCATGATCCTATTAACACATATGAGTTTTTATTGTTGTTTGCTAATTGTTAATTTTATACTTGTACTTACAAAACTAATCTTTTGGGGGATGTGTTCTGTATCATTTGTGGAGGGTGCTTGTGCAGGTCCATATATAAAGCCAGGATTTTTACCTCAGTGATCAGTTCATTTGAAATTGACAGCCTAGCACAAATCACTGTGAGTTGGTTAAACTGAATGAAGTTCTCCTATTAAGGATTTACCATCTATAGTTTAAGAAGGCTCTAGGTGTGTTTCAGCATGGAGAGTGCAGGATTTTTGTCTCCTAAGGTGAAATATCAAATACTACCAACTTTCATGTTTACTTATTTATAGCTACTTATTTAAGAAACCATTTGCTCATTTTCTCCACCTGGGTCAGTAATCTGTGACAGATCCTGTCCATAAACTCAGTTTTGCTTCCTTTTGTTTTGCCACTGCCTCTGAAGCTGGCTATGGGCATTCCCACTGGGGATAAGACTGGCCAGCCCAAGCTGTCCAGCTGCCCTGCATGTGCAGAGATGCAAACTCAGGCAGGACAGCTTCCAGACTGGGCTCAGAGGAACCTGTGCCACTCATTCCACATACACAGCTGTCCAGGGAATTCAGAATCCTTTATCTGAAAATGGTGCAGCTGGCACTTCAGAACTCTGCAGAAAATTGCAGATTTTATTAGGATGTCTGTCCTACCCTTATTCTGAACAATCTGAGCTGTCTTGCTTTAAGAATCTACCCTGCTGCAAGGCAGAAAATAATCGAGGTGCACACCTTTGCAAGATGTCTGCAAAGGGCAGATCATATTGTCTGCGTGTGCCATTGTTGTGTCCTGCACAATATTGAACAAGATCAGATCAATTACTTCTTTTTTGCACTCTTTTGTTCTGGTAACAAAAAGGTAGAGGGCAATCCCGAACAAAATGTATAAATTCTGTCACTTTAGGGCAAGGCAAAATTTTACAAAAAAAGCACTAAGAATTAAAGTGCATGGGTGCAAATAGTACAGCATAAAAAATACTCCTAAAGGTTTCCAATACCTCTGGCTGTCAGAAGACCACTCTCTCCTACTGGGGGATTGTGACTATTTAGGAGACTGTATCAAGTAGAGCTAATTCTATGTGTTGCTCTGGTTCGTGGACTTGCCTATCCCAAACACAGGCTCTTCCACAAGCTACAGAATGGAAGTGGGAAGTCATGGCAAGAGGTGGGATATAGGCTGAGAACTGCTGTACCAATGCTGCCTCTTTGTAAATATTCCCTGAATTTTTGGCCTATTTCTCTGTAACTGCTTTAGCAGTCTGGTTTTGAAGCCCTTTTTTCTTAATACCTTCCCTGATAAGATTTCTAGGTCCCTCAAGTTCCTTAATTTTCTTAGTCAAATAGCTCATGAGGCTATTTTTGTGGTCACTTATAGGAAAAAGTCCATCTGTTCTTTTTTCAGTTCCCCTCTGAGCATGTACAAGAGCCTCTCTGGTGCCTCTCACTACAAACACTGTCTGGTCCTGCAAAACATAGGGAGAAAACTAATAGGGAATCCTAATCTGTCCTTCAGAGCAAATATTTACTGCTTCATATTATTTCTGTGCGAGAAGATGAAAAATCTGTCTTTTCTTCGGACTGAGGTCACTCAGTTTCTGCCCATTCATTCGCATTCTTGATGAGCAGCTGCTGGACCATTCTTTGTGTCTTGCAGTAAAAACATTGTGATGAAATGGGTAAAACAGGCTCCCAATGATCTGAGAAGGCAAAGGTGTGCAGTCACAGGGTCATTGAGCAGAGCATCTTTGGGTTGACTCCCAGACAATTTGCAGGTTGCTGTTACATTGGAGGCTTTGAAATTTGGCATGAGTGATAAAAAAGAACTCTTCTAGGAACCAAGGCAAACCACAGTGCAAGGGTTGCTGAAAAATATGTTGTGCTACTGATTTGCAGGTTAGAGACATGCTTGCGTCTATTATTCTATGCCTGGAAATCTGACTGACCTCAGACTCAGTGAAAAGTTGCCATATGCTGTTCCACAAAATAAAAACAAATTTGCTTCACCTAGCAAAACCTAAAGTCTTTCATTACACTTGTACAGCTCCTTCCTCTGTGCTGGTGATGCGCATTGTGAAGAGGTAATAATGGATTGCTACCTTCTCCAGCTTTACATTTAGGGGTGTCTGCCTGGTTGGAAATTGATTGTGCAACGCTTTAAAGAGAAGTAAATAATGCCTTAGATGACATAGACCTTTGAGCCTAATGGCTTATGTAATCAATTTTTGTATCTGTTAAACCAGAAGCTTGTCTGAACAATTCAAAACCAGTTGCTTTGTGGTATACGGAATTAAAAGTGTCAGAACAGTTATTAGCTATGGCTGGTGGGAAAATCAGTCATTTGGGAAGAACCACAAGGAAACCAGAGGAAACTGTTGAATGTCAGGCAACTGCAAAACCTTGCCTACTCTGCATTACAAATGCACTGGAGATGTATTTGTTGGGAACAGAAAGCAAGAGGTGTGCCTTTGTTGTAGGAGACAGAATTGAGAGGGACACAACTTGAGCCACACTCAGAAATATGGGGGTTAATAGAGCAAACACAGCTATTTCCCCATCAGGACAATAACAGACAACTGCTTATTCATCAATTTGAAGATAACAACTTGCCATCAGCTGAGAGCATCAACTCTCAGCAGACAATAGGTGGAGTATTATTTAGATGTGTCTACAGCTAAAAGGAGAAAGACTTAACTGGACTCACCAGTAGAAAATGTGCTGGGAAACGATTGCCCTGACAAGGCTGCTAGGAGAAGGGTGAATGAACTGCATGTAGCAAATACAACAAAGGAGTTATGGTTATTAATTACTAAGTAAAAAATGGCTGAGATTCTTCTGAACTGGGGTAGTACACACTGCCTGATGACCAAACCCACAGTATTCTTCTCTGATCCCAAACAAAATTTTTCATAAAAGCCATTTTCAATATAGTTATTTATGCACTGCTTTACAAGAAAAAGTATTTGAAAATAATTTCTTTATAATTATGAAGCTCATTTATTAAGTACTTCTGTCAGTTGGGGAAAAATCAGTTTTTCAAGCTATAGTGGGAATTTTAGGGAAGGCTCCATGAAATGCTCATATAATGTCTCTCTGTAGCAACTTCAGCTAACAATTAACCCTCGAATTACCAAGACATCAGACACCAGTATCTGTTACAAAGACACAGCATGTCTTTGTTGCACAAAAGGATGTAAAATTTTTTCCAGGTCTGACCTTTGCTGATACAACTCACAAATGGAGCTAGTGACAAAGGGCACCTTGAGGACTTCCTAAAGGCACTCACAAAGTGAGATGAGGAAACAAGTATATATAAAAAATTTCCATTTATCCTGAGGTATGGTTGAAGCTAACTTCAAAGGGATGATAATCATAGCACAGTTTATTATTTCATTTCCTTCTGGGTAGTCAGCTATCTTCACAAATGCTTTACAAATCAGTCACAGAGTTTTATCCCCAAAGCAAAGTTTCATGCACTATGAAGGATGGGTGTCACTCTACACAGAAGTTCGAAGGAATGAGAACAAATTACTTTTTATGGTGACCCTTTTGCCTTGTAGAATTATAAGAGTGATCTTCCAACTGGACTAAAAGGAATACTTTGCTCTGAAAAGACTTTCACCAGTGTCTGTAGGAAGAATGACATGAAAGACTGAAGAAATCAAAGTCTTGGCATGAGATTTCTTTGTTGGCCAAGACTTAAATTGATGAGGAAATGGAAAAAGAAAATGGATTTAAGCCAATAGCCAAATGGAACATGTGCTTAAACACAGTAACTGAATCCCCTCGAACATTAGTTGACCATTGATGCGACCTGTGACTGTCCTGTGACTGAAACACTTGCATGAGTTCAGTTAATTCACTGTGACTATAGGAAACTTTGTGACTCCTTTTCTTTTTTTCCCCATGGATAGCACTTCTTGAATGGATTATAAATAAGCATTGAACTCGGGTTTCATGAATTAGCATGATTTTGTAGAAAGAAATGACACCTAGAGTGCTGAATCTGTTGGTTTTCATTCTCACAAAGAGCTTATGCAGGCAGGGAAGTAATTCATCCCATAGCTCCAAACAGGAACAAATTTACAGCCAAAAGACATGATTTTCTCCTGGCCTAGAGAGCAGCACAGTTCTTCAAACAGTATCAGTAGTGCTCTGTGCAGGATATAGTTTCAGACCTCACTGGGGCTTTGAAGAAACTGATTCATAAAGGGCTGTTTGAAGAAAGCGATAGCAATGGGCTGTAAAGGGGCACATCTACATAATTGTTCTCTGCACAGCTGGGTAGGGATGGCATTAAACACCTGCAAGGAAAAAAAAAAAAACATTTCTATCAGACTTTGTTTACACAAGACAACATATGTGCATTATACTACTTGAAAACACTGAGCACTTGAATCTTTGGATCTATTAGCAGCTTTAATAATAGGGTAATTTTTAATGTATTATTTTAAATTAAACTTTAATTGATAAAAAGAGCCCTATCTTTTTAGACACTTCACCATAGCAGTTGTTGTGCAGTACAGTGATGTCCCAAGAGCATTAAACTATCTTTTACTCAGTTAGGACTCCTCCCAATAGATCCTTCACCTTTAGTACATCAGCCTGGGCTATTGTACACCATGGATTTCTCCATGTTATATTTGCTGCAAGTGAAAACCAAAGTAATTATGCCATTAAGTCTAGACTAAGTGGCTCTGACTTTTTTTCATGCCATGACTGTAAGTATAGACAGGAGCAGACAGCACAAAATACCATCTAGCAGCACTGACAACTAGGTTTCATTGTACCTGTACAATTGCCTTTTTCTGTCCAGAGACCATCTCTCTTCACAAAACCTCAGGAGAAACCTAAAACATGTTCAAATGGAGTCACTTTCCAAATGATCGTGCAGCTTGAAATTCTTTGTATAATTAATTATGTAAATTTATGCCATGTTCAGGAAAGTAAGTAATCTTGATCCAGCTAAAGGCTGTTTCACATTGGATGTAAAACCTAGGTATTTCACTTCTGAAGGACTGTGTTTGACAGCCAAACTTGTGTTTAGCAAGATTTATTTTCCCCAAAGACATGCTAACTAGTAGACCTTTTTTTTTTTTTTTAATTAGCATGATCCACGGCAGGCCACATCTCTTGTCACAGATCATGTCTGATTTCCACTTGGGATTGACTGACCTTTAGTTTCATCGGTCCTTACTTGGGCTTGCTTTATTAGATTTAAAAGTCCAGATGAAGTATGCATCATTTTTCTTCATATAATATTTATACATATTGATCAAATTATTCCTCATTCTTACATTGATAATTTAAACAGAGAGGACTTTTAGTCATAAGCTATGCTTTCTGCTTTAGTTCTGTACCTTGTCCATTCACTCATCCCTCTTTGGCATGTCTTCAGTAGTCCTTCAACAGACTCAGCACAGCCAGACAGTGAAAAAAATCCCACATTTGCATACTTCTATTACTTCCTCATTTGTAGGAGCACAGGATACCTGAGCCTTCCGTGCCACCACGTGCAATGGAAAGATCACATTTAGTTGCCCGTAATACTTTGCAGCAGGTGGTACCCTTTCTGTGCCTGGTGTGAATTTCTTATGCCTTGACGCACAAGCCTGAATTTCGCTGTATTAAACACAGATGTTTGAAAGCAATCTGAGGGGAAATGCTTTTTCTTGAATATTATTTACCATTACCTTAATCCATGAATTTTCTGCAAATTTTCCCAGCGGTGCTTTTGTAGCTGCTGCCAGGATACTGATGAACAAATTGGGAAACAGTGAGTTTTTTACTGAGGCTGGAGGAATTCCCCATGAACTGATGATCATCCTCTGTTGATACCTGTTGGACAATTCTTGATCCTCGTTATGTGAAATATAAAGCTCAGTTATTTCCCTTCTGAAGGGGCATGTCTGTCAACCAAAGTGGAATTTAAGAAGATATGTATTCCTCAAAGGTTACTAGGTGGCAGCAACTATGTTTTAGTCCTATAGTTTTAAATTAATTGCTCCTCAGCCCTAAACTCTTATTTTCTATTGTTTTTCTTCTGGTTCATATCAGGCTAACCAGCCTTTGGCTACAGAGGACTTCCCTCTCCCTTTTACAGTATTGTCTTTTCTTGGCAGCTGTTGCAGCCCACCAGAGGCTAACACTGAGCAGAACTTTGGACACAGTGTTGGGAATGCATTATACTTGCAGATGTAGCAGAAAGGAGGATTGGGGTTGCTGTGGAATAAGATTAGATAGCATATTGACTTTGTCATTCAAAGCCAATGTCATTTTATATCTATATCATAAACTTACTGTATTAGTGCTCTCTTTATTGCTCATGGACTGCTGTGATGAACTGTCGTATTCTGTCAGTCTTTTAGATCCGATTTAAATGGCTCAGTCTGCCCTCTAATCTTTCTTTAAGAACTTTCTACCTCAGTTAATGTCACATTATGGCTCCAAAATAAGTGCCCTTGAGATAAGAATGTCTGTGATATTTTTGATAGACAGGGTACTAACACATCATTCATTTAGCTTTTCTGCTCTTCCTCAGCTCTCTCTTTAGCATTCCATCCTCTCTAGCTGTCTCTTACAGCCTTAATGTCATGAGGATCTGGTATATATGACACCTTTCAATTTTAGTATGTTCAAGAAACTTCTTATACATTGCCTGGTGATTTTTTTAAAATTCTTTTTTCTCCAGGATTTTTTATGTTCTGCTTTCTGTCAATACAGAAAAAAGTGTTTTTCAGTCTTATTTGGATGTTCTGTGTTGGATTAGTGCTTTTAAAGCCCACCATAATAAATACTGCTATTTGAGCTCTATTTGTATGAGGATGGCAACATAACACTAATCTCTAATTAGCAAGCTTCTATTTTAATGAGCACACACAAAATTCTGAATTAATAATGGGTTTATCATGCATAGAGTGCAGTCAGTCAATCCTTTCCTCTAGCTTGTGCATGGATTTTTTCCATTCTATGGTGTTCAGAGGCCTCCTCCATCACTGTCCTATGCTTGTATATTACCAGAGCAGAGACTAGTCAGAAGCCTCCTTGATTTTATATAGCATTATATCCTGCATCTAGGGGTTGTCCACAGACATTATTTTTCATTTTGCTACCATAATTTTTGTCCAGATTCCTAGGAACTGAATTAATGCTCCCAGAATTTAAGGAGGGGAGAGGTGCTGTCACTTCAGCCATTTTTCCTCAGAAGAAACCTACTGTGGTTAGATCAGATTAAGTCTGTTTGGGATAGCACTGAGCTGGGACTGAGGCTACTCCAGATGCCCTTACTCCTGAAGTTGCTTGTAGGAAGGATTTCTTTGGGCTCAAGGGAGCTGATACTACATTATCATGCTTTGGGCCATACAAGTATGTTGGGGTACCATCATGCAGTTCAATCTTAATTTAAAACAGAAAAAGGGAAAATGTTAAAGTAAAAAAAAAGCATTTTGTCATCTCTTTTCTACTTTAGAGCTAGTCATTAATTGTGTTGAATGGAAACATCACTGTCCAAACCAACATTTTGACAGACTCAAAACTGAATTGTTTCTCCTTTTTCCCACTAAAAAACAGTATTACAGTTTAAAAAAGGACTGACACTTGAAGGTGTGCTGGTTTGAAAGCAAAACCAGTGAGACTCCAAGTCAGAAATATAATTTAATAGGAAAAAGTAAAATACATGCAAGTAATACAAAGAAACAAAAACACTGACGGAGTCAGAATACAACCTGCTAGTTAGGGTGGTGGCAGCAGTCCAGATGAGGTGGTCTTGCTGAAGTGGCGATCCTGTAGACAGGTCTGGTAGCTCTTGTCCTCTGGAAACCAGTGGGTCAGGGCTACTTGTTCTGTCCTAGTTCCCACATTATATCCAGGTTGGAATGCTTGGCTCCTCCCCCTGGGTGGAGCATCTCACAATGGGATTATGTAATTTTATGAGTCATGTGGTGGATCCTCACAATGGGCTGATGTCACTGTATGAGTCATGGGGTGGGTCCTCACAATGGCCCATTAAACACAAATGGCTCCCGGAGGGAGTTATCTATGACTCATAGGGCAATGTGTTAATGGCCCATTAACAGGAGATAGTCCGGGGGAGGAGGCAAAGAAAAACACTGCCCCTCCTTGGTTTCAATAGTTAATGAAGATGGAGATAGAATACAGACCCTCTGGCACATTTTTACATTGTAACCTAGGACAGAAGGTCATGCTTTTGAGTTTGACTTCAAAAAACATGTTTGTACTGAATTTAATTTGACAGGATTTCACATGTTTCCCTATGTAAACCTTTGGTCACACTGTGCGAAATCATTATTCTTTACCATAGCACACCTACGGGAGGTGCTGTTTACTATCTGCTAAGCATTACACAGTACAAGCTCAGGACTGGGGTTCTATGGACAATTGCATTTAGAATGCAGGTGCGCACAGGGCCAGCCGGAGTTGTGGAGGACCCCAGGAGAAAAAAATATCCTGGTCCAATCCTTACTGTGTCCTACAACCTCCTAACTGATGATTAAATCAGTGTGGAAAAGCAGCCATGCAATGCCAATTTGCAAGATCACTACTTGATTCCTTTGGAAACTTCTGTGACTTATCAGATAGGTCTTTCAGAAGCATTTCGGACTCAGGTTTGTAATGGAATTGAGGCATCTGCAACCACCAGCAAATAACAGATGAGTATTTCTGAAGGATTGCAGTTGGACCTGTGCAGCCTCTGTTATTAAATCCACTAGCATTGGGCTTTTGATTTCTCTCAACATCCTTGCAAATATGGTAGTGTAGTAAATTTGAATGAGATTAGTCCCATTTTATATCAAGTTCATTTTAGAAATGCTTGCCTTTGACATTTTTGGTTTAAGTTACTGGCTTTCACTGCTATAGTAGTACCTATTAATTTGTTTTGTCACCTTTCATTGTCAAGAAAGCATCAAAGCTGCTGCAGTTTTTAAGCAGCAGAGCAGGATCACTTGGTTGCTGGTGAGAACACCACATAAGCTGATCCATCAAGCCCAGTTACAGGCAGTAAAACTGGTCCTTGTCTCAGGAAACTCTAGGCTTCACCAGTTTCCAAGTAGACTAAGCCCTCACAGCTTAGAATGAGACAAGGGAAGCACCAAGATCTTCCTCTGAGTAGCAAGTGAAGGTATTTCCAAGGCAGTACACATCAGTTCCTTCCTCTCCCAATTTCTGCAAATTTCTATTGGAGATCCTGCTTTTCTCTCATAAAGAAAGGACATAATAGATGCATAGGTCCTCATGGCAGCCCCAGTGCTGCCCCTCCTCAAGGACTAGGCACAGGTCAATGGAAGAGGCAGAGACAGATCCATCCCTCATCTGCCTAGGGATCATATCCTTGACAGAAGCAGAACAGAACCAATTATCTGTTACAATACGACAATCACCACATCTTGTCATGTCAGCTGGATGTCCTGTATTTCTCTGGAGACCTGAATAAGGTCAGTTGCCATTGCAGGGACAGGAGTCTGTGCTTCTGTGAGAGTACATCACCTCTTTCCTGCAAATAACTTATGTGTGTCATAAACAATTAAATAATTCCATGCTGTCATTTCTCTTGAAATGGAAGACTGACTGGTGTCCAAGAGCTATCATCACCACCTGTGGACCTCTCTTATCTTCATTTAATTTAATTCTTCTTTTCTGATCAAATTACTAGAACTAACAGCTTTTTCCAGAGGAAAGTTGTACTATTGGCACTATATTTTCAGTACCATTTTTCCTTGCTTTCATATCCTAATATTTTGTTTGCTCTTCCCACAGAGTGCTTTTACTGAGCTGCCTGCAGTAATGAACAGGTCTTTGTCTTGAGGGGTTAGTTAATTTTCTTCAATAAAGATTATGAATAGCTTAAATTATTACTTCTAACATATGGCACATTGTTTTTGTCATACACTTTTAGCTGTGTTATCCAACGGCCTTCCTAGCTTTACAAGGAAATAATTCTGTCCTTAATAACAACATTGAATGTTCTTGAGTTAGTCTCAAGACTTCACACAACTGTTCTTGAATATTGAATGAACTCTTGCTTTCACTCTGTTCTTCAAGTCAGTGCAGATCTAGCATTTCACCAGAGCCAGGATGTCCATCCCATCTTGCCGAATTTCCCTTGGAGTATTGTCAGTGTATCTCTGGCTGATTGTCAATTCCTTTCTCTTTGACACCAGCCCTTCTTCCAGAATCTATCTCCTTTTGTTCATCTGCCCTGTTACCAACCTGATAGTTTCAATCTTGGAGTACAGCCCAGGCCTTGCACAGTAGGTGCTGACTGGTTTTCATTATTTTGGCGTGAAGTGCTCAGTATCCCAACTACGCTCCAGGCAGTCCTCATGCGTGAAGCTGGATGTGTGTAACAGGAAGACATCCAAATTTTTTGTGAGGTATTTTCAGTGAAAATCACAGCTCTGTTCCTGGATACCTTTTAGCTTCTCCATCTAACTTACCCTTATAGTGATAAAAAGTATTAACAGTCACTTCTTCAGAGCAGTAAACCAATAGAAACCAGGCAGCTTAGATGGAATCTGGTCACAAGAGATAGGACCTGAGGGAATGGCCTGAAGCTGTGTCAGGGGAGGTTTAGATTAGATATTAAGAAAAGGTTCTTCACCCAGAGTGTGGTTGGGCACTGGAACAGGCTCCCCAAGACAGTGGTCACAGCACCAAGCCTGACAGAGTTCAAGAACCATTTGAACAATGCTCTCAGGCGTATGGTGTAATTCTTGGGGTCCTGTGCAGGGCCAGGTGTTGGACTTGATGATCCTTGTGGATCCCTTCCAACCCAGAATATTCTATGATTCTGTGAATGTAGCAAGTGGTGTGAGGCAATGAATCACATCTTTCACTGCCTGAAGAATGCCGTTATCTTCTGGATGACCTTTGGGAAAAGGTGAGATTAATGGTGTTGGCATAGTCTGGCATCTTGGTTTTAAAAACAACATCAGCACTACATGCTGTCCATCTTGGTATACAAAGGGCAGCAGGGAAGGAGGAGAGGTTATAGAGAGGAAGGAAAGTTCAGCTCCTGCTGACAAGAAGAAGGCTTTGGACATAAGGGTGAAATTCATCTTGCCCTCCCTCAGGCTTCTGGAAACAGGTATTACTGACACAAGGGGCCAGGGCCAGCACCTTCCTGCCTGCTCAGTTCCTGTGTCAAAACTGGTTGATGCTGTGATGACAGCACTGCTTTTCAAAGAGCCCAAGAGTTGGCCCTACATAAAAAATGAGCAGAACAAGATATTTCAAATTAGAGAATGCTGCAGAAATTAAGAATTTGATACAGAAAGTAAAAACTTGAGTTTTGCTAGCCTGTAAACAAAGATTGACACATAGGTAGTTGAAAGTGAAAGGACAAAAGAAAAAGCACCAAAAACTATTGCTTTAGATAACATTTCTCTTAAAGTATTTTATGAGTGACTCTTTCAGAACTGCCCTGTGCATATTTCCTCGTGATACTTGACCACTGGCAAAATCCAGGTCCTGGGCACCATGACCCCTGGCTTAATAAAACAGCTGATCTCTCAAGTACTTACGCCTGTTACAGCATTATGAAGGCATCTTCTTCATGTGCTTGATGACTGATCCAAAACAATAGAGGAGATAGGTCTCTCTGCAATTCAAAGTGAAAGTCAGGACTAGCCATCTTGAGGACAGTTGCCAGCTTTTCATCTTCATTCACACTGAGCCATGATGTGGTATTGTTGGCTGCTCTCAGCATGGACACTCTACCAAACAAAAAGGAAAACCATTTGGTACCTATCAGTCCAGAACTGTTTTACAGGCCTGGAGAGAGATAGGTACACAGAAATTAAAGCTTAAGCATGGGAAAACGTGTGTTAATTGTTGAGACAGAATTGCTTGCAGCTGTGTGTTAGGAGGGGTAGTTGTTTGTCTTTTATGATGACAGACACCTATAAAGTGCCCAGGTTCTCTTCCATTGTGGGACCATTTGACTTAGGGAGGAAACACATCAGAAAAAAACTGCAGAAAGAAGCCAACGATATTAAACTTTTCACATATATGGAGACTACTTAAGGACCTGTCACAGTTGAGACAGAGTAAAGGACAGCTCATAGCACACCTGGATAATGGTGTTTATTTACATTTATTTAAGAATTAACAAGACTACCACTTTTAACTGCTTGGTATCTCACTCACTCTTGCTTTCCCCACAGTGTTACATCACCAGGTCTCACCTTCCCATCCTGGTAGGGACATGGTGGAGGTCTGTCAAGGTGGAAGTTCTCGGTTTATGCTGCACAGCTCTTCTCAGTTGCCTTTCTCAAGCTTACTGGCCAAGGCTACTGAACACCCCCAGCATTTGTCTCCACACATCTCCTTCATCTTCAGGATCTTGCCCTACTTCCAGTATTTTTCATCCAAACACAATATTCACTTTCTTGTTTCTAGACCTGAGCCTAGGTTTTGGTTGCAATCAGCCTCCTAACTGGTGGATCTGTCTCCTATCTTGTTACTAATTGGAATATTTAGGACATACCACTATTGTTTAGTCCAGCTGCTATCAAAATGTACAATTGGTCTGTGGCTTGTGCTTCAGAGGACAGCTCCAAGTTCAGCTTTGGGCATGCATGCACACACAAAATTCTCTGCCATCTGACTGTTGCAATCTTTGAGCCTCTAGCAAGGCCTCCGTGGAGAGAAAATGCATAGTCATGTACTAAACCCTACTTCCTAAGACCCTCTGTTATCTCCCTGTAACACTATTGGCTACATTCCAGAAACCCAAAGGCTATAGGTCAAATCACCAAGACCCCAGTCTATTGGCTAGTTATCCCAATCCTACCTAATCCTATAAAAACCCCTACCTCTGCCCAGTTCGGGAGAAGACGCCGTTCCTGGACCCCTTCGCGGAACCCCCAATAAAGACTTCGTGGAATGCGCCGCTCGGCTCTTCTCGTCTCTTCACCCCTGAGCTAGCAAAGCAACTACCTGGCAAGCTGCGAGCTGAATATCACTGAGAGCTGAAATCACTAAAAGAGCTGAACCACCTGATAGCCTCAGGCTGAGCTTGCCAGGATAGTCCACGGCTAGGGCGTCTGCCGGAGGTCTCTGGGACAAGAGCTGCTCCTGCGACCAAGACCGGGATCTCGCTGTCCGGACAATCTATAGAGGTACCGGGGGTCTGACTGCCACCCAGGCAGGCCACCCGGGCAAGGCGGGCAACCCCCGGTCACCGTTTTATCTGACAGCATCCAAAATTTAAAATGGAAGTTTTTGCCTGCCACTAGCCTCAATACTAGTGACAGAAAGTGAGTGTATACTGCAGATCAAGAAAAGAGGGAAAAAGGGAGCTGGCAAGGCAAAACAAAGGTATTAGATGGTGTTTGTTAAAAGTGAGACAGCATCCTTCAAATAACTGAGTTATGTACAGTGAGTAAAATCAGAAGATTCATAATCTCTGGCAGATTAAATGTGAAAATAAAATAAGGCAGGCCAGAAAAACAAACAAACAACGTCCTGAAATGGGGTAAAAGCTCATAAATCCTATTTTAAACATTTCAGGAGTAGGAATGTCTGTTGAACCATAGATTATCACTGCAAAAGACAAGGTAAGGCCATGACAGAAGAAAGGTGTGCTCCTCATGGACAAACCTAAGAAGGTTAAATTATTTATGGGGGACTTTTAGAGGATCTGTGTAATTGAACTGACTATAGAAGAAACTATGGAACACAAGAGCAAAATGAACCTTGATACTTTAGGGCAAGTGAACAATATTCAGCCAAGGGATCTGCCAGCGTTCACAGATGAAGTAGCTGAGGAGCTGGCTGTGGTGTCCATTTCCTCACTTGAAAAATCTTGGGCTCTGAGACCTGGAAAGCCAACAGATGATACATCAATTTTCTGAAAGGGTTCTGGAGGAGATCCAAGGAACTAGCAGAGCCTGATTGAGCCCATTATTAGAAACTGGGGTTTGAAAAAATTAGAAAGGAAAAATAGAATATACTGAGGAAGAGTGACCAGGATTTCTCTGAAGAGAAGCCCTACCTCACAAACCTCCTGAAGTGCTTTGAAGGCTTTGGGATGTGTATGGATAAGGGAACTTCTGTACACAGAGTATGCTCAGGCTTCTTGAAGGCATATTCTGGTAGTCTGTTAGCAAACTCAGAACTTCTGTGTCTAGTGGTTGAAAGATAGTCAGCAGAAGATAAAAATAAATTATGGGATCTGACTTATCACAAATGAAGTTGATCAAGTCTATGGGTGGACCCCTCAGGTCTGTCTGAATAGCAGCCAAAAAAAAGCAAATGCACTTTTAAGAACAGTTGCACTGGAAAAGGGACAGAGTGGTAAACAGAGAGTCTCAACCCTCTGATGCATCTCACTTCGGCATCATGTGCAAGGCTCAGAACTGAAGAAGAAGACTGGGAATACTTCTGGAGAAGAGTCAGTGAAGCAGTTTCTGTACAAGATGTAGCAACATCAGACAGGGCTCAGCAGCTTGAGAAAGAGGTGTCTGAAGAAAGGTGATGGTAAAGTCCTGAGGGGCATGGAAAAGATGACTGGCAAATGACAGATTTTGTCAATATAAGCATGCAGGTCATCAAAGGAGATGGTAGCTGGTTTGTTCCAAAAGGGATAAAGAGGTGCTTGTCTCACAAAATGTAGATCTCTGTGCTGTAGGAAGCTGTGGATGTGAAAATTTTGCACAGGTGCAGAGCACAAATGTATCATGTTGTGGAAGATAAATCCACCCAAAAGTTACCAGGTACCAAACCTCTGGCCCAGGAAGTCACTGAGCTGCAAAATGGGTGAGAATGTTCAGGGGAAGTATCACAGTCCCTGTGCTCCTGTTGTAGGTATTTGCTGTTGGCCACAGTCCAAAACAGGTCCTGGGCAGGTGAGTTGCCAGCCTGGTCTAATACAACTGTATTTATGTTACAGCTTTATGATCCTCCCATAAAAGTGGAAACCACATGACCCAGAATATCTAACCTGGATAAAGTATGGGATGCTGCACAGCAGGGAATGGCCTTACCAGGAATAATGGGAGGGTGAACTAGAGGGCAGCTTGCAAGTCCTTTCCAACAATAGGTGTTTTAATTAAAAGGCATTGCAATTCAACATGAAGTCTGTGACAGAGAGAAAAGAAAAGAAGGAAAAATTACAGAAAGACAGCACTTTGCACAATGCTCTCCCCACAGGCTTGTACCAGCTGCTGACAGTATCCAGGCCACAAGGTCAGCACTTCTTTCATAAACTCTTTGTTCCAGGGTATGATACATCTACCCTTGACACCTGCTGTTGGCCTGTCTGAAGCAAAGTCTTTTAGGTCTTTGTGGATTGTGGTCCTGGTTATGCATGTTTCTATCTTTAGTTACAAAACATAGTGACACATTTTTAACTGTAAAGCCTTTAGCTAATCATTGATAGACGGGTGACTATAAAATAGTGCTGTGGTTATTCAGAGTCTACAACTTCCTATTTCAAAGTTTAGTGCTTATATATTCCTCGTTTGTTTAAACTATATTTTCACCCTGTAAAGAGCAGAACTTGTGAGATACAGAGATAGGATCCTGGGACTTTCTTGCTCTCTCAAAAAGAAACATGTTCTGGTAGTTCATTTTACAAGCTGCCCCTCAGAAATTTAGATTTGAAGAAAAACTTCATTATTTTCTGGAAATAAAGAGAACAGGTTTTGTTATCTCTGTTGTTCCTGTTGCCTCTCCATTTGAGATTTTAATTGGGTCATGTGCCCTTTGTGCATGAACTATTACACATTTTGTACCTGCTAGCTACATTTGCAGAGCTGAAGCTGTTATGTTCTCCCAGAGGAAAGACAACATTAATTACAGATCAGCACTTTTATATGAATTAACAGTCAAACAGACATATCAGGTTATACATTAAATCATTTATAACCTGAATCCTCAGGTGTAGTGTGACCAAGAGAAAGATCCTGTCAAACTAATCCTACAAAACCCCACTAAAAGTCAGGGGTATTACTTTTTAAGAAACCTAATGACAGGAGAGAAGGTGAAGAAATAGACTAATTTATATGAACATCATGAAATTAAACAAACAAAAAAAATTGCATTCAGGGAATCCAGAAGTCGCTCCACCATTCATCTTGCTGACCCTAAGACAGATGAACTTCCTGCTGCTGCAGCTGACCAGGAGAGGCAGGACTTGAACTGAAGAATCTTCAATATGGTTCTTGCAAAATTGTCTCCTAGCGTGTGTAGCAACAGCAGTCAAAACAAGGGCAAGTCTCCTGTCTATACAGGTAACAGTCAACCAGCAGCAATAGCCAGGATATCCTGGTGTCATTCAGAAGGATGCAGTAGTGCTGCCTAACAGTGTCATACTGAGTTGGAGTGAGAAGAAACATGGCATTAGGCTCAGCATAAGGACAAATCTGATCTGGACATCAAAGCTCCAGGTGTCACCCTGTGGTAGGTGCCAGAGCCTGCAAAGGAATGTGAGCTGCTCTGCTGAGCACCTGCACTGCTGGCAGACAAAGTTTCTGGTAACAACCAGATGAAGACTGAAGCCCCCGTGAAGATGAGGCCAAGTGAGGTGAGGCAGTACAACACATCACTATGCATTTGCAGGCCCTGTTCCCCTTCTGACCTCAGAGCTGCTTCTGCTCTGTTCTCACTGTCCCCCGATGGAGCTGGGAAAGTAGCATCTTGCTGGGTACCCCTCAGGAATGAGGGGAATGAGGGGAATGAGAGGAGAGCAGTCTCGTATTTCCTTACCCACAGCAGGCAATGCCCCAGCTCTCCACAGCAAAGTGCCAGCACATAGCACCTTCTTTTGCTGTGACCATCAGAGGGTGAGATCTTCAGGGACAGGTCCTGATTCTTTGGTGAGATAATTCCAGCTGCACACCTTACAGGTGAGCTGGTCTCCAGAGGAGGGCAACAGGGAGACAGAAAAAAATCTTGCCTTCTCTGTCTCACCCGTTATTCAAAGACTGAATACTGTGGCAATATTTTGACATTCTTCCATCAACATCATACAAGTTGAAAAGGTATTGTTGGCCACATCCTTTGTAGTACACAATGATTTTTCCAGACTCTCTCAGGCTGCCATTGAAACAGGCAGTGGGAGGAAGGTATCTGTGGCTCTGGGGATTTTAGCTTGAGATAGGAGGATCCCAAAAGGAAACAGCAAAAAATGAGACCATTTAGCAAAACTGTCAGGAATTAATGAAGTGATTCTGTTTCCCTGTCCCTGTGTTTCCAGGTGAAAACGATTCATCAAAACAATATTGTCTGTTCTGTCTGTGGGGTGAAGGAGGCTCTGCCTGCCCAGACAAATTGATTTAGTTTTGGTTTCTATCACATTTTGCCTTCCAGAGCTGTATGTTTGGGGACTCACAGGTGAGAGAGAGAGAGAGAGAGAGAGAGAAAGAGGGAGAGAGAGAGAGATAGAGAGAGAGAGTGAGAGAGGGAGCAAGAGAGAGACTGGGCTTACAAGCTATCACAGGCAGTAGAACCACAGCAGCAACTGCTGCTGGGGTCTAGGGGCAGCTGACATCCAGATGCCCTCAGAGTCACCTCATCTTTCCATAGATGAGTTTGGGGAGAAATCTGATAAGTGTGTAAACCAGCAATTATTTTTTGAACAGAAATATGATGTGGATGAATTGTATTACAGTTGCCAGTGCAGGCTTTCTCTCATGCTGCAGTTTCTTAGGTCTACTTGTCAGGCTATCTAGATCATGAACTTTACAACTGCAGTTGTCCCTGGGATTAGGGACATGCAGGTTGGGAGCCAGCTGAACACGAGCCAGCTGTGCCCAGATGGCCAAGAAGATCAATGGCACCTGGTCTGCATCAGCAATAGCGTGGCCAGCAAGTCCAGGGCAATGATTGTGCCCCTGTATTCTGTACTGCTAAGGCCACATCTTGGGTGCTGTGTCCAGTTCTGGGCTCTTCACTAGAAGACAGACACTGAGGTACTGGAGCACATCCAGAGAAGGGCAACAGAGCAGGTGAAGGCTCTGAAAAACAAGTCTGATGAGGAGTGGCTGAAGGAAGGAGGGGCCTGTTTAGCTGGAGAAAAGGAGGCTTAGGGGACCTCACTCTCTATAACTCCCCAAAAAGAGGTTGTGGTAAGGAGGAGGTTGGTTTTTTCCCACAGGTAGCAAGTGACATGATGAGAGGAAATGGCCTTAAGTTGTGCCAGAAAAGGTTTAGATTGAATATTAGGAAAAATTTCTTCACTGAAAGGCTGGTAATCCATTGAAACTGGCTGTCATGGAAAGTGGTGAAATCACCGTTTCTGGAAGTATTCAAAAAAATGTATGGAGATGGCACCTGGGGACATGGTTTGGTGGTGAATAGAACAGTGCTGGGTTAGTAGTTGGACTTGATGATTTTGGAGGTATTTCTCAGCATTAATGATTCTATATGACACCTTAAGGCATGAGGTGAAAATTACAGGGAAGAACGCCTGGAAGCAAGCAGAATGTGATTACTTTCAACTATGCAACCGTGAGTCAGAAGCAAAAAAAAAGTTGTAAGAATTCTCTAGGTCTTCCATAAGGCAAATGAGCTTGATTTGTTGGGGTTTTCTTACTGAAGCACATTGGGCTTGGGTTTTTTTTCAATTCACAGTCAAGTCTGAGTTGTTTCTCAAGTACTTCTGTTTCTGAGTGATCATTCATCCAGAGACTAGAGATACCAACTGAGAGTATTCATGTAGTGGTTGCAAGAGCAGGGTGAGAGTGATGCCTGGGTGACTGAAACACATGAGAGGCTGCTGCCACTTCCCTGGCCCTAGCAACGAGCTCTGTGCTTGAAGAGGTGACTCAGAGGACCAAAGCGCGGTGCTAAATAGATGACGGGGTAGCATCAGTAAGTGTAACAGAAGGGTTGCCAACCACCCAGAGGGCCACAATACCTAGTGCTGTCTACAAGGTTTGTACAGGCTCTGTATGTTCATGTGATAGAAAACCTGCTACTGCTGTGATTAAAATATTTGAAGAGGTTAAGGTTTGTAGTAAGGTGACTTTCCAGTTCTGTCCCTGTAGCAAATGTATGCTGTGGTAGGGTTGTAACACACAGGCATTCATAGTGTCTCTCCGTCTCTCTCTAGGTTCTCAAGCATCTGCGACACCTAAATTTCACCAATAACATGGGGGAGCAAGTGGATTTTGATGAATTTGGGGACCTGGTAGGAAATTACTCAATAATCAATTGGCATCTCTCTCCGGAGGATGGCTCAGTCATCTTTGAAGAGGTTGGGCACTACAACGTTTATGCCAAGAAAGGGGAGAGGCTTTTTATCAATGAAAACAAGATCCTATGGGGTGGATTCTCTAAGGAGGTAAGTGCTTAAATCCTCACAGCCAATGTTTTCCAGATGCACAAGCTGAAATTTGAACTAGCCCTGCACTCTCCTCATATTATGGCTCCATGTCTCACCTTACTGTATGCACAGTCTCAACCATAGTCTTTCATACTCTTCTTATACACTGAAATAACAGACAACATCTCCTCCCCTTCTGTACATTTGTTGACCCTGGGTATTAATGTTTTAAATTATGTCTTTTTTTCCTGGCCCAAACAGATAGAGTAGGATTATAGCAATGTTTCAAAAGGGATGAGAAATGCATTTCCCAAGTCTCGTTGTTGACGAAATCAATTTTTCCTAAGCTCGGTAGTTTCATTGCTGAAAAGAGCCATCTCTTTCATGCCCATTATCTCTTTATCAAGAAGGGTCTCTTCTTGCTCTTAGTTATATTTACAACACTTTGTGTCAGCTTCACCCACCAAATAAGTCCCAGAGGCTCCCTCACACCCTTGCCGTGTCAATCTGCCTGGGTTAACTTGGACATGATGCTCAAATAGTGGAAGATGCCAGCACCTACTACCTTTGTTTTTGTATTCTCTTTGAGGATGCTTCTGCAACCTCAGAAGTAGTGATCTCAAGATCAATTCACTTCAGTCAGGCCTAAGTCCTTCACCACAGTCTTGCATATGTGTGCTGGTTTGAAAGCGAAACCAGTGAGACTCCAAGACAGAAATACAGTTTAATAGGAAAAAGTAAAATACATGCAAGTAATACAAAAGAAACAAAAACACTGACAGAGTCAGAATATAGCCTGATACCCTGCTAGTTAGGGTGGTGGCAGCAGTCCAGATGAGGTGATCTTGCTGAAGTGGTGATCCCGTAGACAGGTCTGGTAGCTCTTGTCCTCTGGAAACCAGTGGGTAAGGCCTGCTTGTTCTGTCCCAGTTCCCACATTATATCCAGGTGGGAATGCTTGGCTCCTCCCCCTGGGTGGAGCATCTCACAATGGGCTGATGTCATTCTCTGAGTCATGTGGTGGGTCCTTAATGGCCCATTAAACAGGAATGGCTCCCAGAGGGAGTTATATATGACTCATGGGGCAAGGTGTTAATGGCCCATTAACAGGAGATAATCCAGGGGAGGAGGCAAAGAAAAAACACTGCTCCACCTGGTTTCAACAGTTAACGAAGATGGAGATAGAATACAGACCCTCTGGCACATTTTTACATTGTAACCTAGGACAATATGTAAATATTTTCAGCATAATTATTATCACTAGCAGCCAGGCTGTGGAAACAAGGTGCAGATATCTCCAGACCAGAGCCAGATGAACTGCTGTCATAGCTGGCAGGAGCCAGCTAGGCAGAAATTCTGACTCTCAGAGGGAATACTGAACGGGCATATGGTTTGTGGTCTGGAAATTGACACAGGGAGTAGAGTATTAGCTCAGAAATGTCACTTCCAGGCCCTGCTGCTTTGTTTCAATGTGTTAAACCAGCACCTGATTAATGAACAAGGCAATTCACTCCCAGGTGATTATTCACATTGGCTGGCAGATCAGGTAATGCTTCTGCCTTAGCCACTTGCCAAAAACAGTTACAACATGAGTTCAGCCTCTCCTTTACTCCAGCTTCCCTTCTGGTTCAAGTCCAGAGCACTCTGAAGGAGGCATGAATTGAACAGAGCATACTACCACAGAAATACTGAACTCAGAGCTTTTCTAAGTGCAACTGGAGTCTCTAAGCATAAACTACAAGTGGAACTTTAAAAACCCTGATGTTATAATCCCTCCTCCTGATTGTTGCAAATATATCTTGCACTTTTTTCAACAGTTAGGATTCATGGTTTTTACTTAAACTAATTATTTAATTATTGAGTAATTGTGTTCTCTTGGTCAAAATTTTTCCAGCAGTGCAATGTTTAACTTCATTCTCAGTCCTAAACTGTTAAAAATGTGACAGATGCTGCTGCGTGTAATGTCAGGGCATGTAAATTTTGTGCAGTGGAGACCCCTCTCTGTGCATTCTCTGTGCCCACTGCAGCCTTTTTTTTCAGTTTATAGACCTCTAATTTCTTTCAGATAAAAGGCTCTGTTCAAACAGCGTAGCCAGTACTTCACTCAGTGTGCCTCTTTGTCATCCCCAACAAAAGTTTAAATGTAGGTAATTTTAACATTTAGGAACTTCAGCAATTGTCAGAGTTGCAAAAGAATGAGTTAAAGGGTAGGTAAGATAGATAGGTTCATTTTGGCAGAACTTGATTAAATTCCCCACAGAATACTTAAGAATTCAGCCAAAGCAATCACAAAAGTACTAGCAATTCATCTTTGAGAAACGTGGAGGATGCATGATGTCTCAAAGGATCAGACAGCAATCATAATACCTGTTTTTAAAGCAGTTATTAGAGAGCCAAGGGAATTACACACAATTTAGTTGAGCTTCAGTAACCTAAAAGACTTGCAAAAAAATTAAACCATTTATAAACACTTAGAGGATAATAAACTGATAAGAACAAGCCAACATATAATTGTCAAGATAAAATCATGCCAAACCATTTTAATTTTCCTCCTTGGAAGCTCAACCAACTTAGTAGATAATGGGGAAGCAGTGCATGACTTCAGCCAGACCTTTGATTCAGCTCTGTTCAAAATCACTGGTGGCAGCCTAGGTATAGACAGCCTAGACTGATGAAGTCCTCTTGATGGATGCACTGCTTGCTCAAAGACTGTCTCAGGGAATAGGAGCACTGTGTTTGTAGCAATAGGCACTAACAGCAAAGAGTGCTTCGAGCCAGGAGCTGCAGGGATTTGACCTGTGTATGTGTCTGTCCCATCAGTGATGTAATCCTGTGTGCTGGTTTGAAAGCAAACCCAGTGAGACTCCAAGACAGAAATGCAATTTAATAGGAAAAAGTAAAATACATGCAAGTAATACAAAAGAAACAAAAACACTGACAGAGTCAGAATATAGCCTGATACCCTGCTAGTTAGGGTGGTGGCAGCAGTCCAGATGAGGTGATCTTGCTGAAGTGGTGATCCCGTAGACAGGTCTGGTAGCTCTTGTCCTCTGGAAACCAGTGGGTAAANTGAACAGCCTAGGAGTAGCATTCCCAAACTGTGCTGCAGATGCACTTCAGAGACTGCCCTCACCTGAGCCACAGAGTGATCATCTCCACATAGCAATTGTCATTAGTGAGAGCTTTGCTTCCCCTGCGCCTAAGGGGATATGATATCTGCATATAGGCAACTTCCATAGATAAGATTCATTGCGTAAGGGCATCAACATAGGAGGTTCCTGGAGATGAGCAGATTGGCAGCACCTGAGTGTCTTGGTTTGAAAGACAGGTATTTGCTAGGGAAGGCAGGAGCCTTCCTTGGAAAGCCCCTCCCTCCGAATTACAGTAATTTTGAAAATAAAGCAACTGTCAGGCAAAGATATCAGGGTAGGAATAGCAGTCCTTTATTAGTGTGTATAATAAGGTACACAAAACAACAATATCTATGGTATCAACCACAATACCAGAATCAGGGACCCCGTGGCAGAGACGGGAAGAGGATGGAAGGGAGGATTTTGCTTCACAAACCCCCTGGACCCCAGGTGCTCCAGCAGGGCTCTGAGGAAAAGACCCCGAGCTGGGACACAGAATTCCTGGGACAGTGGATGGATGGGGTGGGTCAGCAGCTCCGTAGCGGTCTCAGCAGGACGTCCCAGCAGGGCAGAGGGTGCGACCCACGGAAGAAGGAAAAGGAGCAGAGCAGAAGAAGAAGCTCTGTCCGGGTTAAGGCGAACCTCTTTCTCTAAGCCACTACAGCTCTGAGTGCATCCTCCCCTCCAGCCGAAGAACGAGATGCTGCTCCTACACAGCTGCACCCAGGCTCCCTTTACCTGCCCCTCCCCCTTTCCCCCTGGGCCCGGCCAAACTCTTTGCCTTGTCAAGCACCCATAAGCACCAGCAATCAGGTTTCCCCTGCAACTAATGGGAGAAAATTCTATAGGTAAGAAAGAACAAAAAAAGGGACTTAATCCCCAGTGCTGGATAAAGGTGAATGGAGGCTTCCAAACAGGACATCCATTAACTGTGTACGGATCATGGTACTTTGCTAGGAGTGGAAATTGTAGGTTTAACTCTCCTGAGCTGAGAAAGCCATGTTCTCTGTTAACTCTTTTTCATTAATTTAGTTTGGAAAAGGAAAGCCCAACCTCAGATCATGACTCTGTCTGACAAAGGCCTAGGCTTCCATTTATCATGCTGAAGTGTTTGTGTCAGTGTACTTCAGGCACGCAATGAGCATGCCCATGCAATCGCTGCTGGGACATGACAGTGCTCAGGTGGGCTCAGGTAAATGCACAGCCAGCAGGTGACATCATTGACAGCAGAGGTCTGGAAACCTTTGGGTCTGTAAAGCACTACTGATTTGCATCTTTAAATGTTCAGTGTTCTTAAAGAAGAAGTGAGTTTCAGAAAACCATTTTAATTCTCATAAATTATTAGCAGACAATATACAATATATCAGATTGCGGATCAGATGTCAGGGCCCATCATCCACAAGGCTGACTCAAACTCCTGCCAGTAGAGGTTGATTGTCTTTTCTTCTAACCATCTAATGACTGTTTTGGAGTATGTATATCATGGTCACGTTCCAGTTTGCAATGCCCACAATACAGTAGAGATTACAAAGGTCTGTGTCTTGGGTTGAAGACAGGTATCTGCTGGGAAAGGCAGAACCCTCCCTCAGAAACACCCCCCCCCCTCCGAATTACTGAAATTAAGCAGCCTTCAGGCAAGATATGGCGAGGAATAACAGTCCTTTACTAATGAGTATAACAAGATACAAATGAACAATAACTACGGTATTAACAACAACATCTACTACAAAAAAAAAAGAAAAAAAGGTCAGGGACACCCCCACCCCGCGGCAAAGCCGGCAAGAGGGATGGGGAAGGCCTTCCTTCACGAACCCCGTAGGCAGTCTGTAGTCGTAGATGGCTCCGACGGGCTCCTCTGAGGAGAACAGAAAAAACTCCGATATGGAACGCAAGAGTTCTAGTGCAGGGATGGATT
>VXBU01012799.1:5038-20043 GCA_013400315.1 Bombycilla garrulus
AATAATAATAGTTTAGCTCTTTCTTGCCTCATAAATATTGATTTAATTCAGAAAAAGAACCTCGATGTATTACTTTTCCTTCTGTCTGGGCAGGTTTAGCCCCAGAAAAGAGTTTTAAGGTGTAGGGAATGCACTGTTATTAGCTGGTTCTTTTTCATAGATTTACAGAACATGCTGAGTTGGAAGGGATATACAACAATCACTGAGTCCACCTCCTGGCCCTGCACAGCACCAATTCCAAGTCACATCCTATGGCTGAGAGCAGTGTCTACACACTTTTTGAATTCTGTCAGGCTTGGTACTGTGACCACTTCCCTGGGGAGCCTGTTCCAGTGCCCAACCAGAACCCTTTGGGTGGAGAACAGTTTCCTGATATCCAACGTAAACCTCCCCTGACAACTTGAGGGCATTCCTTCAGGTCCTCTCACTGGTCACCAGAGTAGAGATCAGTGTCTGCCCCCCACCTCTTCCCCTCACAAGGAAGTTGTAGCTGCAATGAAGTCTCCCCTTAGTCTCCTCTTCTCAAGGCTGAAGAGACAATATTTCTGGTCTGTGCTACCAGCACTGAGAGTCTCAAATTCGGACTGTCATGAGCTAGTTCCATTCTCTGCCTGAGAGCATCTCTGCTCCAGGTCTGTAGAACTTCAATGAGATCTGCGACAGATCACCCCACAGCTGCCTCTCTGACCTAGTAGCACATGTGAACAAATGAATGTTTAAGAAAACTATGTGTAATGCATTCCTCAAGCTATTGTACATCAGTGCCAGTAAATTATCTGCATGCAAAGTGAAGACAGTCAGACTGTAAGGATTGCATCTTCAAGGTTCTTTCAACTGACCTCTAAATGAAAAATACTGAAGTACTTAGTGCCAGTACTTCCCTTCTTACATGCTGAACTATTTGTGCTTATGAGACAGAATATCTTTGCCATCATATAGCATCAAAAATACATGCATTTATAATCAGAGGAGAATTTTTTCCTGACTATTAAAAATAATAGAGTAGAATCTAAAACTTTAGTTTTGAATTACTTTAAATTATTTTACTGTCAGTTCTGGGGTAGGTCAAGAAATATATCCTGATATCACATGTATGAATTTCACATTCAAAATGTTTCACTGACTTAGGGGAGCTGCACAGGTGTTTTGTTTGAATTGTTTATAGGGTCAAGTCATAAAAATAATCAAACCCTTTATATTTTGAGATATCAAAAATATAAAGTATCTCTTGTTTGCCGTGCAAGAAGAAAATACATAGAAGCTTTTTATATGAGATAATTTTAAAAACTGAAATAGATCATCATCCAAGCTGAAGCAGTGTCAGTGAAAGAGAGTTGGCAGATTATTAGAGATGACAGGTGAAGCTGAGACCAAGGGAAAAGAAATTGATTGGTTTTAAGTGAAATGTAAGTGACAAATGTCCATAACATCTCTGTTGAATACCCTTCAGCTGAGGTTTGTCTTGCTTAAGAGATAAAGCCTCACACATACATCTGCTTTTTATGTAGAAATAGGCCTGCCAGAAAAAAATGCACAAGGAATAAATGCATCTCTCTTTCTTTTTGCAACCAACATAACATTTACATACATGTATACACTCAAATGTGGAATTAAATACCACTTTACACCAGAAAGCCAGGAATCACAAGAAGCTCAGTGGCAATCCACTTGCTCTCTTATTCCAGTTTTTCTCTTTTTTTTCCCACTTCCCACATAGTCCTAAGATTGATGTCTAACTTCTCTAGGATTTGTGTGAATGTGAGAAGTTGTTAAGGATGTATGAAGGATGTATGTTGGCCTAAAGTAGTAAGAATTCCGTTATAAACAAATATGCAAAATATAAACATTGAATTTTTTAAAATTAGGACACTAATGGTCTCTAAAATAAATGAAGGGTTACTTGTCATAGTCAAATTGGGATGGAATGCCCTTTTTCTCAGGGAAAGTGCACATATGTGCAGGAGGCAAAAGGAAAAAAAGTCAGTCTCCATTAAGAGCTCTTCATAATAATTTGCATCATTCTTTCATGGTTCATGCTCATCTGTATTGTTTTCCCAGCTGCGCTTATACTGTTTATAACAAAACATAATTGCTAGCAAATCTGATGAAAGATAGAAAGTAATTTTAATACAGTTCTGCACATGCCTGTTTCTATTTCCTGTCAGGTCATTTTTCAAAACAAAACTAAACCCCAAAAGCCCAACAAAACCCACACCTTGCAATAAACTATAAAATGTGGTCATTTCAGTGTTACATGAACACTGTATGCTTTTTAACCTCTTAATTCCCAAATTCAGAGTTTTTCTGATGATGATATTTGGGATGATTGATATCCGGGATATTTGATATCCACTGAACTGCACTGTGCTACATCAAGAATTGCCAACCCTAGAGAAAAGAGGTTAAAAAATCACTGTTATGTGAGTGCATTCTGGATTTAAAATAGTTCTCTCTTAGTGTCCCACTTACTTAGTACTTAGTGTCACTATCATGTGCAGTCAATATAAAAGCAATATCAAAACCAAAATGAGCTTTATGCTTTCTCCTGAAAATCTACCATTACAATCCCCTCTAAAGCAGCGACACCTAGAAAATGGCTGTAGATTCACCTCAACCCCTAAGGATTAAACCCTCGTCTTTTTCTTTTTCCCAGGCATTGCTTTAATGATTAGTAGAACAGTAATTGGGGAAAGGAAGAGAAACAATGCAGTGGTTACAATGAAGAATTTAACATGTCTAATTTCAGTCTTGACTAAGCTCATGTATTAACGTTTGAGTTGATTTTGAACACAAAAATATGTGTATCTGTATCTCTGTACAGAGCTATGATGAATGAGGAGCAACTTACCCAGAAAGCTGCAACTGGTACAACTATAACATTTATTGGATGTTTGTCAGAAAAAGCCAAGTTGTTTTGTGACATTATTCTAGATTAACCATGAATATGAGAAATTACCTGGTATGGTATAAATCCTCAGGAAAGATCAGTGGAATGCAGATATCCAGTTAATATAACATCCAGTTAATGTAATCAGTCAGCTGGGGTTACTTTTGCTCTGTGCAAACAGGATAGAAAGAACATTTGTCTGAAAATGAATTACACAGTTTACAGAGCCACTCTCAAGTGCCAGTTATCAGGTTTTTCAGGTTCTTTTTTATCTCCCCATCCCCACTCAAGTGATCTTTCCATGAAAACCTCTCTGAACATATGTTGTTTGTTCACATTATTTGTCATTGACTGTTGATCACAAAGGATACCAAAGTTTCTCAGAAACAATGGCTGTTTATCAAATCCAGCAACTGTCTGAACACATGCATAATGTTTACTATACAGTTGTTCTGTAACAGAGAATTCCAACAATATCACATGAAAAGGGAATCCTTAATTATTTAAGCGACTCATAAGTAGCTTAATGATCTGAGCTTACTTGGTTAATTAGGCTGTGGTAAATGAGTCTAACATGTTCTGGCTTCTTCATTGATTTTTAATGTATTCTATGTAATGTTAACATTTGACAAGTGATTACTCAGAGCATTCGCAATGTGGCAAGAGATACTCGCGTCTTTGGCTACCCTTCTCTGTATGAATATTTTAGATAACGCATCCCATAGCAGCATCACAGATTGAAAAGGTTCTGTTGAAAGTCTCCCATTTTTCATTTTTATAATGTGGGAAGTAAAACAGTTAGTTGCACTGGAAAAAACCCATCTTATTTTGTAGTTCTTCTGTATATGATATATTTAAGGCTTTGGTACTCTTAGCTCCATTACATTCTTAGTCATGCATTCAGTAATGGGCTACAAACTAAACTGATGAACTTCCTTTTAACATCTGAACAAATTTTAGTTAAAGAACATTCCTTGGACTTAGCTGGGATAGAGAAGGGTAGGCAAATGATGAGTACATTATGCACAATGTCACATGTGTCAATTCTCCTTGCCATCAAACAGCAGTGGGACAGGTCTGTGCCTCTGGCCCTGTGTCCATGCATGCACAAACCAGCACAGAGATCCTATGGGCTGATCTGAACTTCCCCTGCATCTGCCCACTTTCTTGTACTCTCTCGTGGGGAAGCACAAATAAGTCTGCTGTATACTCTAGATCCACTTTCATTTGATCAATCAACATAGTTGCCAAATGACTGAGGTCTTCAGATAGATAAAATAAAAGCATAGGAGAAGCTAAAGTACTGTCACCAATCTAGCAGTTACACTTCTGAAATGGAGTCAGATGCACTAGAGACTGATTTGTGTCCTGTAAATGTTTTGTGCACAAGATTTAGATTTATACGCCTGTATAAACATTATAATTGAATGCTATTAATACTGGGGGAGTCTAGAGAACTTCCTTGTGTAAGATAGCTAGCTTCTTGCAAGTGTTTCTTCTACTGCTAAGAAAGACCATTTATATTGGGACAGTTTCAGTTTATGTACTGTCTTCCAAAACATACACACTCATCGGAGGGACAAACACAAGTACATGCAAGTACACTTGCATGAAGCTGCATATCTGGACCTGTCATCCAGAAGGTTTTGGGACCAAAGGAACTCTAAATTCATTCTAAATGCCACTAAGCCCTGTGTTTGGTGGTTGGGGTTACCTATCAAGGCAGAGGGATGGCTCTTTCCCCAAAAGATGTGTTCAAATCACTTTTAACCTGTGGAAAACACACAACAAACACTAAACGGAGTGGGTAGACCCATTCTGTTTTCTGTTTAGCAGATTCCCTCAGCTGCTGAAGTTATTTCAAAACATTTGTATGATTTTTTTCTTGTGCCATCACATCTGTGGTCCTTGTTAAACCCCCTATAATAGGGTCAGCTTGCTAGAACAACAAGCTGCTTTAATTGGAGAAGACTGAGTGAGTCAGAAACAAAATAGGGGATAATGGGGTGAAACACCTGCCTCAGGCCCAATTTTGGTGTTTTTCTGGTAGCAGAAATGGTAGCAGCTCCCACCTGGCTGCTGAGGAAGTCCTTCCCTCCTACCACCACTGAAATTTGGCATTTTGCCTCTTGGCTGCAGCCTGTGTCCTGCTGCCGATGCTGAGCTCTTTCCATCACATCCTGTCCACCTGCCAACCTGGGGATGCTGGCTGGGAGTCATCCTCCTGTCCACCACCCAGCACAGCTCCCAACTCCACAGGCAGGGCAGGCAGCCCTCTGCCTCTGTTGCTGCTCCAGCGAAGGATCCTAACAAATGCAGCTAGGAAGGAAAGGGCAGACCACAAGGCAAGGCAACAGGAGTGTTGTTGGGAGCCAGTCTTTAGGTCTTTGTCCAATAAAAACATTAGTAATAGTAGATTGGGGTTGGTTAAGCAAGCAGACAGGACTGGAGTGTGACTGAAAGTCAGCTAGGAACTGGGACCAGGAATGAGAGAGAACAGAAGACAGTCTTGGGAGGCAGTGGTAGGACAGATGGGCCACTTGCTTCTTGTCCTAACCTCCATCTCCCAGGCACAGCATACTTTCTGCTTACTTGATGTGGTTCTGGTCACATTTTCATCTTGTCCATGTGTTGACTGTGTCCCTGTGGCTGATCGGCAGCTTCCTCAGACCGTCCTGCTCCCCTGCATGCTGACTACCCTGTCAAAACATCTATTTTCTGGACAAGATTTTGTGGTAAGCAGTGTCCTGAAGCAACTAGTGGGCTAGACTTGTGACATATGTCATGTGTGTTACCTACTGTGAGCTAATACCCTGCTGGTGCATGTAAAAGGGTTGTACCAGCCAGATGTGATCCATTATTTAGTCTCTGGCTAAGCTTTACTGGGTCTGGTGGATGTTCCAATGAGCACCAGTAAACTTTTGTTGATTAAGGACTGGAGAAGGTTTCTTAGCTCTGAGCACATTGAAGAGAAGCAAGGTTGATCTCTTTCTCTGGGTCTAGCTATAGAAATCACAGAAAAAGCCACAGAAAGATTGCCCAGACCTTCAGGGCCCTGAGCACAGGACTGACTGTCAGGGTGCTATGTAATGACATTGTCTTAAAAAAACCAAGACTAACCAAACCAGGTCAGTCTACAACTCCTGCTAGCCAAGTGCCCTGTCACCAAAAGTGGGCCACATTCACAAAGAGAACAAGGATAAAACCAAACTTGTGGTAATAATTTCTCAGAATACTCCTCTGGCTTCCAGAATGTTGTGTGGCAACTGGGGGAGTGCATTAAGGCAGAGGGAGATATTTGGATTTCCCCCATGAGGATAGCTGGGACATAGTTTTATCCCACATTGCCAAAATATCACAAAAGGGATGGGAAAGTGGCAGCTATTTTAATCACAACCTGTGACATTCCTGAAACTAGGGATGGATGGTGACATTGATGAGTAAAGGCCAGAGAATGTCCCAAGACTTTTTAAAGAGAAAAATGAGGAGTGGGAATGAGGAGGTATTGTTCCATGCATGATCTTTACTGTTAGTGACTTCTGCTGCTGCTTTCAAAAATGTGAGCTGCCTTATATTTTCTCAGAGTTAAGGTTCAGGTGTTATAGGAGTTTATTGAAGCAGGGTGCCAATCGAGTCCTGATTGAGGAGCTGGCCAGAGAACACCACTCTTACTGATATAGTTTCATGGTAGACTCAGTTTATTTCGTCACAACTTTATCTTATATACTGATCAAATTGTTTACATTTTTATTGTAGAACACTGTCTAATTGGTTTCAGTTTCTCGACCTATGTCTAAACTATTATACTATTGGTGTAAAATACAAACAAAGAGGATAGAGTTTCAGGCTATTTCTACCTTCATGGATCTGTCATTTCAAGGTGACTTCAAGGGCACAGGCCCCTGCAGGCCTTTGCAGGCCTCTGTTAGGCTAATTAGGTCAAACATAAGTTGTCCAAACTCCTGGTCAATAAAACGTCTCCCTACAATTTATAGGTGCTGATATCCAGCATGTCCCAGTTACTGCAGTTTGTCCCTGTATTTAGAATCAAAAATAACTGTGGTGACAGTGGCCTCTGCTGTCAAACACTGACTTTAGAAGTACTGCCTCTTCTACATTGGCTTTTGCAGTGAATGTATTTGCATGTGCTCCCTAAGCAGGGAAACAACATAAAAAACATTCCAATCACAACTTCAAGGGGACAGAAAATTCACAACCATTAATTCTTCCTCATAAAATATTTATTGTTTAAAAAATTGAATGAAATTGTGAGTGAAGGGCTTGTGAAAAGCTTATCAGGAATAAATATTTAGAAAATTTTGGTATCATAACATAATTCCTGACAAGTTTATCTTAAAAGATTCTTGCTTGGTACTATCTTCCAGCCCAGAACTTGCACAAAAATGGTCATTCAAAGTGGTTTCATCTGAAACATATTCAGGCTTTCCATATCTGTGCTTCTAATGTTTCCCAAGACACCACTTTGAACTATTTAGGAAATCTCAAGTGTGGTGTTTTTTTAAGATTGGTGAACAGAATGGCACTGCAGCCTGGGAACTACACAAGCAGAAGAGAAATACTGTCCTCATGAAATACACTGTGGATGCCTTGAATTGCTTTGTATTATAGATGATGCTAAAATTAGCATTGGAGTGTTATTTTTGTAGGAGTGCAGGGAGTGTGCTGCAGCACAAGCAGAGCTCCAGTGGCAGCACCCAGGCCTGGACAGGATGGGGGTTCCCACTATCCTCCTGCTTGCAAATGCCATATTTCTTTTACATTTCACAAATCTGAAAAATTCTTTCACCCTGTGCTGAAAATACAAGGTGCCTCAACTTTCTTTCTCTGAGCACACAGAAAATCACCATTATTTTTTGTGTGCTTAATGTTTTAGTCCTTGCAAACCCAGTTGTGACTAAACACCTTTCACATGAGCAGAGGTTGCAGGGATTAGTCTTTTCATGATCAGAGATGTTTCATATTGATGAAAAGAAACTTTGCATTTTATTTTTACCTTCCAGCAATGGCTTTTTATTAACCATTCATAGTATTGTCTGAGTAAAATAGAGACAAACAGTGAAAGAGAGTTTTCTCCAAGGTTGCCATGACTGCTTATTTGTTATGTTTTTCCTTTCTAAAATAGGGAAAACTGTGGCTAGAACTTTCAGCCCAAAGGCATCTTCCTCCTTCCAGCTGTGATACAGCCCTTCTATGCTTACATGTCCTCAAACTCCTTGGGAATGTGGAAACAGAGATTTTTTAAAAATTTATTTAAGGAAACAGGAAAATGATCAAAAGCTTGGCCATACTCCCTACATTTTTATACAAGAAAAAGACCAGGACAAAAAGTGCAACCACAGTTTTGCCCATTGTCTGGAATCAAATACAAGATGCTAGCTTTATATTTCAGGCATCCCAGTCACATTTCAAGATCCTTCTTTGTCCAGCTTTGCTCACAGACTCAGGTAGGAACAGGGCTGGGCCCACCTATTTACTTGCTTAGACACTCTCTGTTCCACCTCTTTAGCCAAGTCCTCCTGTTTGGTTCTGTAACCTCTTCAGTGTGGGCAGGTACATTTTCACTATTATTGGTCAGGACTGGTCGCGTGACAAAGCTCACTTCAGATCAGCTCTGCTCTTGAGTCTCAGGCTCTTTCTGAGTTAAGGAAGCTGGTCATACTCTCCTAGGCAGCAGCCAGCCATCTCTGTGCCACAGTAACTCAGAGCACTCTGGGGAAAGTAAAGTGTTTCCTAAGTAGAACATTTGTGAACCAGTTCAAGACATCACATGTAGAGTAAAGCAAACCTTGATCAGGACATTAGCCTCTTACCAACAGTCTGTCTTTATCCTGTAGGTAGCTACAGATGTAGCTGGGCTTGTAAATTAGCCTGCAAGTGAATGAAAAATCAGCTAACAAAAACCTGGGTATTTTTCAGTACAGACTGAATATATAACTATCTCCAAAAATGCAACAGAAGTCAAGCAGGCAAACAGAATACCCTTTATTTCAGGAACCTCCATTAGCACTATACCCCTGCAGGAAAACAGCTTTCACTTAAAAACCACTCTGAATCAGAGATATTTTGAGTCACAATACATGCGAAGAAGCTCTGATGAATTTTCAACTACACTTTAAAATGCTCTCCTTCCCCTTGGCCCCTCAAAGCTGTCTGTTCCACTTATCTGACAGGATATCTGACACTAGCACAGGAGAGGCTCATAGCAGGTCCAACCTGCTTATTCTCACCATGAACACAAAGATGCTGGCTGGAGGCAGCAGCACACAATAGGTCTGCTTTAGAGTGCACACTGCTTGATCTCCACGGGTTGTGCAAATACTTGTTTTTCTCCACAGTATCATGGCACTCTCTAAGTTTCTGCTCTGAATGGAGCCAAAACGCTTAAATTGAGACCAAGTGAAACTGCTCTTCTTCAGGTGGATTTGCACTGAAACCACATCAAGACACATGATTACTATTTCACTGAGTGTTGTGGAAAGGTATATTTAGAAAAGATGAAAAGGGCAGTGACACTTCAGTAAACTGTGGTATGAAGAGTTAGTTTACACTGAATAGTGCATCCAGTACTCTCATATGTTAAGCTAAAATTCATGCTGTCCATATTCATTCAGCAGTATTTTCAGTCCATGATCTTTCATCCCACACCATTTAAGATGTGAAAGCATCACATGAGGTCCTGACTCACCTTCATTCTTTGTCAATCCAAACACCTGACTGTGGTGTCAGCCATCCTCTCTTCCTAGGGAAGGACTAGGGCCACAGCTGAAACTCAGTCTTGACATTAATATTATCAGAGAGTATTTCATGGGAGGGAGTGTTGCAGATAACAAGCCACAATTATGTTAGCTGAAGCACTGGGGCTAGAAAGAATAATTACAGAAAAGAATAAGATTTGCAGCACATCGCGCCCCAATTAGCACTTGCAGAGCTGCTGTAGTTTAAAGATGCTAGATCTTCCCACTACCCACTATACAAACTTAACAACTGGTCACCTGATTTAAAGTTATCCACTCCTGTCACCTCAGGTGAGCTCAGGGACTGTGTGCTTTTCCTGTACTGGGGCAAACCTACATTTAAATGATAATGCATATATTTTCCCTAAACCCTTACATTTTTGCTAGCAAACCTCAATCCCTCTTTTCAGCAGTGACTCTCTGAGCAGAGTTCATTAAGGATTTAAAATCCTTTTGAAAATGGAACATATATATGAGAAAAGCACAGGCAGAGCACTGGTTATCAGGACTGCAGTCTCTCCCAGAAGGAAATAAGTGACTGTGCACGTCTAGACTGAAGCTGCTTTGCTGCAGAGTGCGATCTGAGCTATTGGGCAGATGTCCATTCCCAAATACGTCTTCATGTAGTCTACAAAATCTAAAAACAAACACTGCAGGGAGAAGTGAAGATGCTTTGATGTCTAAATTACCTTAAAAAAAGTAGCACAAATGCTTAAGTCATTTCCGCCTATCTGACCACATTATTCTAGTTGCTGAGTGGTAATGCTGCAGAAGTGTAGTGTGACACATCTGTAAAATAATTTGATTTTTCTTTAGAGAGGGCTGTCATGAATAGAAAAACAAATAATCTGTTGAGTAAATAGAGACATAGCATGAAGGCAGTGAATAGTTTAGGAAAACAAAAACACAGTTAAATCCAGGATAATATATGATCTTTTTTTATCAAAAGAACAGACTACAATGAGAGAAAACAAGCCTACATAAATCTTATCTTGAAATATGCCCTGAAGTGCTAATGCCTCAAGACAATATTGGTGATTAAGGCTTGTGTTAACGCGTCAACAAGGCCACATCTCAGTTGTGTCTTTATTGATTCAGGATCACTGGAGACTGATGCTATGGTGCAGTATCAATAGGTCTTGCTTTCAGAGGCAGTGTTGGTATAGATGAAATGTACACACAATGGCTCAAACTGGGCAGGGAAGGGGAGGAACCATAGCCAGGAAACAACAGTTAGGCAGTGCTTGCTAGTATACACTGAATTTTCAGGTAATTGTAGCTGTTTTTTTCCCTCCAGATGAATTGTAAACTCTAATTTGTATTTATTCAGTAGGCTCTGCAACTTACTATTGAAGAGAGGATCAGAAGGTCATAGCAGCTATACCCTTCCCCCCCACTTCATGCTGCACACTGCTCCAAGCTATGCTCAGTCATATACTCTGGGACAGACCCAAGTTTTGCTGTGATTTTTGGTTTCTGACACCACAGACTGTGGGGACTGGCTGGTATTTTTAATCCACCTGCTGCAAATATCAGTGAGGAATTCTTGTTTGGAAACACTTTCTTGTTTGTATTCCACACAAAGACCTACAACAGACTATAAGAGGTAAAGGAAGACACAAATGCTGTGTGTGTGTGTGAGAGAGAGAGAGAGAGAGAGAGAGAAAAGAGGAAAGGCAGAAAAAAAAGAGTGAAAAATTATTCAGAAATGTGTCTGTTCTTTCTGTTCAAGCCACTGTACAGAAACTATGCTTCTATTGTGGGATAAAGACCTTTTTAGCACAGTGAGATGTGTTTATGCTGCTCCTATCAAAGAGCCTTTCATCTCCAAATGTTTGTGAAATGTTTGCTCTCAAAGGAAATTATTAACACATTCCACTGAAGATGTGGGGGTGGAGGCCTGGCTTTCGAAAAAAAAGCTGGCCAAAAACGAGCAATTTTTTAATAAACACTTTTAATGATAGTGAATGGCACCTTGCCAAGACCCTCATAACCCAGTGAAGCACTGCAGGCTAATTGTTTGTCTGGAGAAGTCCCGTGGGCTGAGTCTTTTGTGTGGAGGAATTTCTCATTTGAAAAGGAGTAGTGTGGGAGGTGTGGGCCTTTCCAGGTTCATCGAGTTAAGGCCTGCGCTGCCAGTTGCCTTAAACCTATGTCAGAGACTAATTTATTTTGGATGAATGAACACCCGCCTCTGTTTCAGGTGGTAAATCTTGATCTTTCAGAAGAAGCTCAAAACAAGAGGAGTAACCTACACAAAATATGCAGAACAGCTCTGTTAATAAACTACTCCCCATGCATTCCCAGCATCCTGCACAGATGTGTGGCTATCTAGCAAAATTTTTGCTTACTGTTATTCTATGAGTGAGTAAATATTTTATGTTTTTTTCCTTGCCCTATGTATCAGTATTGGCTTGCTTATGGAAAAAAAATGTTATTAGTAAATGAAGACCTGAAGTCAGTGTAAAAATAAATTTGTAAAAAATCTGGTTTATTCTTCCTTGCTATCTTTTTTTTTTTTCTGTTTCATTTGAATGTAATGCCATTATTTGCATAAGCTTCACTGCTGATACTGCCACAGAACTACACACACACACACACACACACACACACACNGCCTCACTCTTTTCACATGATGAGGTTTCATGAGCTTAAAAATAGAGGTAATAGGAGTCACAGTCATTTTGGGTTTGAGCTGGTGGTTAGTGTGCTGGATTCAAGGGATTTCCCTGCAGCTGCATGTCCTCAGTTACTCTGGTGGTGCTGGGTTGCATGCTGGGCTGCCCCAGTGGTTGATATATACACACACACACACACACACACATATATATAGTAATTTAAATACATAAATACATACATACATATATATGTTTGTATTTAAATGAATTGTAGTAATTGCAATGAGCTTGACAAGTTTGTATGATTCAAAGTACAGCTGCTGTTCTTGGAAGACAATATATTTCTTCTGCAACAATACTGAAATTGAGTTCATCTCCCTGTAAGGTGATTACCTTCATGTTTCTGCCCATGCCCAAGTGCCTCTTTCAAACGGAAGATTTGACCTTTGGGGAATCATGCATCACAGAATGGAATGGGAGTTTCTGTGTGCTTCAGTTTCCATGTGCTTGTGCATCTATGGTGTTTATGTTCTTGTATTAACTGATTCCCAGGTGACTTAAGACACTTAAGGAGATGCTTCTTCAAAGGTTCTTCCCAAGATACAAATGTTCATATCCAATGCTGAGAAGTAGCTCTAGAGCAGTAACTAAACCACTTGCCAGTTCTAGTCTATAATGCACACACTGGCTTGTGGTTAGTATTGTGGAATAGCTAAGATGATAAAAACTTTCAGCTCCCTACTGAAATAAAAATAGACATTTCATGCTTGAAAGTGCAATCAGAACTGGGTGGAAAAAACTGCTTCCAATTTGTGGAAGATAGCAATAAAAACAAACAAACAACCTTGTTCTATATCTATATATAATCTATATCTATATCTATCTATTTCTAACCCATAGTTTAAAAATAACCCCTGAAAAGAGGTAAGATACTGGTTTACATTGCAGATAGTGTCTGAGCTGTAGGCCATAGCACTCCCCTTGTCTTTACTTAAAGACATCTGATCTAAGCCCTGAGGGTTTAAAAAATCCTAAGAAGTGCCAAGGATTCATTTTCTGGCAAGTCAGAACACCTGCATCCTTGGTCACCCTTTGGTCTAGATAGACAGGTGAGGAAAAACCAGGAAAAAAAAATCTACAGAAAATCCACCATGTAGCTACAACTTTTAAAATTTTTTACAAGTTGGTAATTTTAAATAAAAAAAAAATTTCTCATCAAAAGTTTTCCAGCAGTCTTGATTTGAGTAGAGGTGTAGCCTAGCAATACAATGCTCATCATCAAGGATTGTAAACCAATTTATGTTTCATATACGTAGGTATTCTCATCCCTAGACAAAAACAGTCTCACTCAATGAGTTTTTCTCTGTGTGTATATATGCCCATAGATGTATAACATACGTACATACTCCATAAGTTGCTATATGATATTGACAAATACAAGACTTTTTGAAGTCCACATAGGTAGTTTTTCTTCTTGTTGTGTGTTAGTTTTTGTTTTTGTTTTTGTTTTGTTTTTTAAAGAGAAGTGTACGTTGCCAACAACTTGGCAACTGTAGCTGATCTTTAGCAGAAACAATCTTAATGTATCTCGCAGTAATGCCCATTGTAGGTGTTCACTTGAAACGGAAATAATGTTTGTGGTTTTTTTGCAATACTTTCTTTATACTAATACATTTCATTCAAATAATTGAATAATTCAAATTCAGTAGCATTATTTGAATGATAATTCTTTCAAATAATGAATTTTCAAAATGCTATCATAATAGGTTTTTAAACTTCCAGAGTGAATGCTGTTTATAAGGTGTATGTCCTCACTGAACTCACTGGTTAAAGCCTGGCTCCCCTGCAGACAAAAGCAAAGCTCCTGATTGATTGTGGCAATTCTAGGATTTCACCCAGACAGTTTCACTGACAAGCACATTTCTCCATTCACTCCTAGCCTCCTTTTAGTTTTTCTTCTCCAGGAATCCAGTTATTTGGCATTATTTTTTTCTTCAGCCAGCTGTTTTCTGTTCTGCTGATGGACAGCTGAGTCAAAAAGATCAAAAGAGTTCCAGACTCTTAAGCCACCCTTACTTAGAGGGTTTTGTTTTGTTTTGTTTTGTTGTTTGCTTGCTTTTCTACGGAAAGCTGTTTCCCTGCTCTACCTACCCTGTGTGAGTAGAAATAGTCCTGAAAAGATTGTCTCTGCAATATCTGTGATCAGAGGCATCCTTCCACCAGGCTAATGGAAAGCTATTGTTCAGTGAAAACTGGTTTTAGGATTCACACAGTTGAACTCATCCAGATGTTGTTTCCTTCCTCCTGGGTGCAGTGCAAACAGGCACATGGGAACAATCTCTACTGCAGAAACCTTACTTACCTACTCTACCAGCTTAGGTATTAGGCAGTAATGTTAGTTTATTATGTATCTTATACACAATGCTTCAGGAAGATTTAAAAACAAGTAAGATTAAGTTCTTGTCAGATGCATGAATCTGTGTAACTACATTGCAGCCAATATCTTATTCAGGATACAAACCCAAGTGAATAGCAGTTAAACTGTGAAGTGTTTAATAACCCCCAATGTGTGAGGATGTGTGCTTAAGATTAAAGTTAGAATTCATCCTCCTGTTCCTAAATAAATTCAGAATAAATTTAAGAGCCTCCTAGGATTCCATACTGCTTCAAGAGGCCCATTTTCTGATTTTAATCCATATGTTCCTATGTGCTAAAATCAATGAGGGTTTGGGTGGTTGCCATGGT
>VXBU01012809.1:16670-35276 GCA_013400315.1 Bombycilla garrulus
CATCCATCCATCCATCCTTCCATGGATCCATCCATCCATCCATCCATCATCCATCCATCATCCATCCATCCATCATCCATCCATCATCCATCATCCATCATCCATCCATCAACCCATCCATCATCCATCCATCCATCCATCCATCCATCATCCATCCATCATCCATCCATAATCCATCCATCATCCATCATCCATCCATCATCCATCATCCATCATCCATCATCCATCCATCCATCCATCCATCCATCCATCCATCCATCCATCCATCCATCCATCCATCCAAGCATTTTTCCAAGGAAATTCCCCTCCAAGCCCATCGCTGACCTGCATCTTCTGGGTGGCTGAAAACAAGAAAACCTAAAAAGGGAAATTTTTTCCCTCTCTATTCCCTCCATGTGCTGGAAAACGGCTTGGAGCTGGCACCGGGAGCAGCTTCCACCTCTATTCCTGGGAATTCTGGGTTGGCTGGGCTTTAAATCCGGACATTTGATCCCTAAAAACACCAGGGTGGAGCCATGGGATGGTCCTGAGCTTTTCTTGCATGGAAAACACAAAGCTCTGGAGCTCCAGGATTTATTGCTCTGGTGCTGTGGGATGAGGATCCCAAGGAGAGCTGACACCAGAGCCCATGATGGGGCAGGAAGGGGAAAATCCAAATGGTCCAAGAGCATTCCTGCTCAAATCCAGAGCAAAACCAGCCCAGAAGTTGTGAAAAGAAGGAGTGAAGAGGGAGAGGGAAACAGATGCCGCGTCCCCACAGGAGCCGGCCAAGGACGTGCAGAGGGGAGGGGGAAAACTGGGAAAACGAAGCCAGGCACTGGAAAATGAAGCAGGAATCCAGATGGAGCCGTCCAGACCCCGCTGCTTGGCTGCAGCTGACGTGCAAATCCCATCCCTCATCCTCCCCTTCCCAACAGGGAACAACTGCGAGGTGTCAGCGCTGCTCCGGAGCCTCTCTCAGCTCCTTTTTATTTGGGATTTACTGAGGAGAGCAAAGCAGCGGTGACGGGAGCGGCTGGGTGGGAAAAACTCTTCTGAGAGGGCTCCAAAGGAGGAGCCCATCCCCAATTTCTGCCGTCCCTCGCGTTGTCAGCATCCCTTTATCAGCATCCCCGTCTCAGCCTCGCTCCGCTTCCCCTTTGCTCTTTTCAATCCGAGATTTTCCAGAGAAAGCCGGGCCGGACCTCCCCCGGATCGGATTCAGCCCTGTGGAAATTCATCCCTCTGATTAGATGGCAACCCTGGGGAGGAGAGGATATTTTTGCTGGCAATCGCTGGGAATTCTGGCACCGTCCGGTTTTTGGGGGATTAAAAAAAAAGGGAAAAGGGAAGGGGGGGAGGAGAGGGGGAAGGGAGGGATAAAGGAAATGTCCTTTGAAATCGGGAGTGACGCGTTCATAAAGCAGAACGTCGGAACAAGCTCAGCGCTTCCAATTACAAATGAGCTCTCAGGGATGAGGCAGGAATTGCTCCAGCCCTGGAAGTGCTGGATAAAAACCCCATTCCCAGCCCTTTCCAGCATTCCGTGGGGATTTCTGCCCACAAACACAGCCGGACGCTCCGCGGGAATGGCCGGGGATGAAGCAGAAGTGGCTGGAACCCCTCAGAGGACCCGGGGAGGAGGGGAGGGAGAGAATGGAATGGGTGGGAATGTCCCAAGGAAAGGCCTTGGAGTGATGGAGCCTTCCAAGGAATACCAGCACCACAGGGAGCCCCTTCCACACCTTCCCGGGGCTCCTGATCCCTTCCAAACCACATGGAAATCCAAGGTTTATTTACGGACATCGTCCAGTGCTCCCATTCCCGGATTTCTCATCTCCCAGTGCTTCCTAAAAGTCTGGGAATTCCGGAATAGGTTTGGAAGGGACCTTAAAGCTCATCTCGTTCCATGGGCAGGGACTGCTCCTGCTATCCCAGGTTGCTCCAAGCCCTGTCCAAGCTTAGACAAATCTCAGGATGGGGATTTGGGCCATTCCCTGATTTTTGATGGATTTTTAAAGTAAAAAAGAGCCAAGTTTGGGATCACCCCAAGCAATCTGATGCAGGAAATCCATCCATCCATCCATCCATCCATCCATCCATCCATCCATCCATCCATCCATCCATCCATCCATCATCCATCCATCCCCAGCTGAGCACGGATTTTCCCCCTTTCCATGTCCCCAAAGTCCAATTTCCTTTTAGAAATCCTTGGAAGCAGCAACTGATCTGAGTGGAGTGGGAGCTCGGGATGGAGCTGGAGGAGGAGATCCTTGGGATCCAGCGGCTCCATCCCCCTCTGGAATGTTCCCAGCTTCTTCGAGGAGCTGGTGACAACACAAACACCTCATCATTTTAATTAGCCGGTGATTAATGGGGCTTATCCATCGTTCCCTCCCATTCCTCCACCTCCCTTTCCCAAGCTGGAGCCAGGATGGGATGGGAAAACCAGGAGGGAAAACAGGAGAACAGACACCAGCACTGCCTTAACCGGCAAATATCCCACAATTCCCAGGATTTGAGGAGAGCAGGAGATGCTTTGCCCTTTAGGTGAGATCTAAAGGGGTGCAAACCTCCCTGGAAAAAGCTGGGAACGCTCCTGCAAATTCCTGACCGCAGGGGTCGGGAATGTCCATGGAGGATCCAAGGAATGCACTCACGGATCCGCGAGAACCGAATGCGCCCTGACCGGCGGCGCTTCGCAACATCTTGTCCATGAAAAATTCAGCAGCTCCAGTTGTTCCTGGGAACGCAGCAAATTCCTTCCCACCCCCTTCCTGGCTCTGGCCATGCCTTATTTATGACATTCCAGGACAATTTACAGTCGGGATATGATGCTGCCTCTCCTTGTTAATCCGGGAGCGCTCCAAAAGCGAAGAATTCCCAGCGGTGGAATTTTGCTGAATCCGTAGCTTTTCCTTCTGGAAAGCTGAGCTGGGATTTTATTTTTTTATTTTAGCAGGAATAAGCGTTTGGCAGGGGTTTAATTTCAGCCAGGGAATGGATGTGACAACTGGAGTCGGCGCCACACTTCCAAGGAAAACGGGCCTTTGGGAAGCGGGAAAATTGGATCAGGGGAGCCCAGTGCTGTGTTTTCCTTTTGCTTCCCAAAAATCCATCGGCTCAGCGCCAGCAGAGTTAAACCTCCCCAACCCCTCCACTGCCTTCCCAAAAGTCATCCTGGATTTTGGAAAACAGGTGGATTCCCAAAAATAAACCCAGGAAAGTTGGCGTCCCCCCCGGGCGAGGAGGAGCCCGGCTGGCAGGGAGCGAATGGCATTAATCCCAGGAAAATGGGATATTAACGGGTGAGCAGACAATTAAGAGCCAGTAATTAAAATTCCTCTTCCCTCACAAACATCTCATTAGGCGCCGCTTCCCTCCCTCATTTCCATAAGTGGGAGGGAACGATTCCGCAGCTGGATCTGGAATTATTCCTTAGGCGGGGCTGCTGGACCAAACCAGCTCCTCCATTTTTAGGGATCAGGAGAAAATGCGTGGAATGAGCAGGGGCACGTCTAGGGGTCCAGGGGTTTGGATGCCCAGGGCTGTGGATTTTGGGAAGAGCTTGGGATGGGTCAATGCGTTGGGATTTTGGGAAGAACTCCTGGTGGGTTGTTGGGTCAGGATGTTGGGAAGAGCCGGATGTTTGTCATCATTCCGCTGTTGTTTCTCCCGTTCCTTCAACCCCTTTTCCCAAAGCCCACGCTTTGGGTCCATTTTCTCCAAAAAACAGGATGTGGAACCTCTCGGATCCCATGGGTGCATCCTGAGCCTCTTTGTGATGGGAATCAATGGCTTGGATCGATCCTTCGGATCAATCCACAGGTTGAGCGCGGCCTCTTCGGCCTCTCAGCCCCTTTCTGGGTGAAAATGAAGTGAGGGAAGCGCTTCCGGTCACATTCCATGGGCAAAACGTGTCGGATTTATGGAAAGACAGAAATTTATGGGTCAATTCGGCCGAGGCTGCTCCATCCCTGGAAGTGTCCAAGACCTGGTTGGGCTTGGAGCAACCTGGGATAGGGGAAGGCGCCCCTGTCCATGGCAGGGAACGGGAAGGGATTTAAGGTCCCTCCGATCCAACCCATTCCATGATTCCCCATTTTTATAAAATATGGAAAAACCAACCCCCAAACCCAGCTTCCAGGGATTTCAACACCTAAATCCCATCGAGATGGAATTTTTAACCTCTGTCCAGCTTCCCTTTTTTCCTTAAATCCCAGATTCCTCCTAAGCAAAATATCCCAAAGGAAAGATATCCCAAAATATCCCAGTCTGAAGAAAAAGGGTTAATTCCCGATTTGCTCTGTGTCCTGATTCCTAATGTTCTTGTGTCCATGGGAAGCATCTCCAACACCACCTGAGGGCTTCACAAGGATTGATGCTGATGGATCTTCAGGAAAAATCCATTTTTGGACTGGTTTTCTCCTCATGATGAGCTCCGGAGTCACTTTTATCTTCTGGAGGGGGGGGACTGGCTGTTATCAGCTCCGACATTCCAGCTGCTCCGGAGGCGGCAGAAAAATGAGGAATGAGATGCAAATGGACCCTGCTGGGCTGAAAACGTTCCAAACATTCTGGCACTGGGGGATTTTCATCCCCCACCTCAGCACAATAAAGGATTTTGGGTGGAAAGGGAGAGTTTGGGCACTTTGGGAGTGGAAAGGCAACGGGAAATTTGGGATTTGGGAGCCCCCTGGTGCTGCTGTGTCCCATCTCACTGATTCCAATCTCTGTCCTCTTTCCTTCTCCTCTTTCCCACATTTCCACCTTTCCCTGTCCAGTTTCCTTCCCATGACGACTCAAGTCCAGCTCTCTCCATGCCCAAGAAATCCCAGGAAAACTCCAGCGTTTTCTGCCTTTGCCGTGCGCCTCCCGACAAACAAATCCGGGCGGGATTGAGCTGTCGGAATCGGCTCGGTGGCTTGGGCACGGGCTGGAATAAATCCTCGAACGTCTTCATCCGGCTTTTTCCAAGCTCCTCGGAGCTGTTCCGGCTCATTGGAGCACGGGATGAGGGAGCCCGTTCCCAGCCCGGCTTCGGCTCGCGGCGTCAATTTCGTGCTTGTTCGACATCTCCGGCACAAATCCGCAGGGAATGCGGCGTTCCAGGAAAAAGATGGATGTTTGGAGGAAAAACCGTGACGGCTTTGGCTGGAGGGAGCCCAGGCCCTGCTGCAAACCCCCGGAATGGCTTTGGAATCCTCGTTTGGATGTTCGGGGGGTCCCTCATCCTAAAAACCTGGGGATTTCCTGGATGCTCAGAGATGTAATTCCATGGTGGATCCAAAGGCCGCATCCTGCCCAACCCAAATCCAGGGACTACAAAACCAGGGATGCTGGAAAAGGGAGGATTTCAGGATGAATGCGGGAAATACGGGGCTGGAGGGAAGCGACAGCCACCGGAAAATCAGGATCAGTTGGATTTGGGAAGTGTGTTCCTGGGACGGATGGAACAAAACCAGGGATGCTGGAAAAGTGAGGATTTGGGGGTGAACACAAGAAAAACAGGATTGGAGGGAAGCAGCATCCATCAGAAAATCAGGATCAGGCAGATTTGGGAAGTATTTCCCTGGGATGGATGGGAATTATCTTCTGTTTGGGACACCCCCAAAACTCAACCTCCCCAGAAGAGAATCCCTCTCCATGAAAACACACAAAGAAGGATCCAAGACCCTTCCAAAACTTGGGAAACCTCTCCCAGTCCCAAAACTCCTTAAATCAACTCCGTCAAGGTGCAGGCGGCACGGAAAAGATGGATTTTCCCAGCTCACGCCGCTTATCAGCGGGAATGTGGTGGCTGCATTGATATTCCCGGTGATTTATTGGATTTTATCCCCATGCCCGCACAGCCTGGGAATGCAGGGCCGTAAATCACACATGGAATATTTATCTCCGGATGTTTAGGAGCATTAACTAAAACGCTGAGAAGTTTTATTTATAACTTTTCCCCCCTGCTTTCCACTTTCAACGTTCCCATAAAATCCCTTGGCCTCCCAGCAGTGCTGGAGGGGGGGAATATTTTATCTCCACATCTTCATCCCACTGATATTCCCATAAAATAAAATGTTGGACATCCCACTGGAGTTCCCGCAGCTGCTCAAAGCGGTGGCTTGGGATGAGTCATTGGGATTTTGGGAAGAGCACAAGATGGGTGGTTGGCTTTGGATTTTGGGGAGAGTTCGGAAGGGGTTGTGGGGTTGGAATTTCAGGAGGAGTTTGGGATGGATCATTGGGTTTGGATTTTGGGAAGAGCTTGGGATGGGTCATTGGGTTTGGATTTTGAGAAGAATTCAGAAGTGGTTGTGGGGTTGGAATATCGGGAAGAGCTTGGGATGGATCATTGGGTTTGGATTTTGGGAATACTTGGGATGGGTCATTGGGTTTGGATTTTTGAGAAGAGTGTGGGATGGGCCATTGGGTTTGGATTTTGGGAAGAGCTCCTGGTGGGTTGTTGGATCAGGATTTTGGGAAGAGCCAGATGTTTGTCATCATTTCACTGTCATTTCTCCTGTTTCTTCAAACCCTTTTCCTCATTACCTGAGCATTTTTCCAGATTTTTCATTTTGTTTGAATCATTTTGGGCGCTGTCAGAATCCAAAGTGGTGCCTCATCCTGGGAAAGGTGGGCAGACGAATCCAGCAGAGCCAAATTCCCTCAGAAACCTGGCACCATCCCTAATTTGGAGCAGCGGCTCTGCTGCACCTCGTGGCCTCTTCCCAGATGCTGGAGCAGCTGCTGGAGCCAAAACGGAGCCAAAAATTCTGCAGGGTCAGGTTGGGCCTGAGACGCCTCGTTTGATAAAAGTAGATCGTGCCTCTCATTTGCATATATGCAAATATACAAATCGGGGCTGATTCCCAGCTGCCAATCAATCCCCTCAAGCTAATTAAGGCAGAATCCCCCAAATCGGTCACTTCCCGATTTTATTCCCATTCCAGGAGGTGAAGCCAATGGATTTTGGCCAAACGAGGCCCGGCACCCGGGAGGTGCCCCCTCTCATCCCGGATTTTCCTTTTTCCTGATAAACAAACCCCATTCCTGCAGGATTTCCCGCTCTCCCTTGGGTTTCTTTCACATTTGCTGGATTTTCCTGAGTTTTCCACCCGGAAGTGCTTCCACCTCCAGTCTGGACTGCAGGGCAGGAATTCTCTCCTGCTGATAAATCCCAGGAGGGAATTCTTTCCTCCTTTTTCCAGCAGATCCCGAAATGAAACCTGAGAACTGTAAAAAAAAAATCCCAGTTTTTCCTTCTTTTCCCCCATTTTTCCAGCTGCCCCATGGATCACTCTCCAATCCATTTCCATGGATTTTCATCTTTCTCCAGCAAATCCCAAACTCACCAGACGGGAAATTTTCCTACAATCCCAATTTCGCCAAGCAGGAGCAACTGGCAACCACCAAATTCGATGGAATGCCTCTGGAATAGCTCAACATTCCCTAAAATCCTTCCAGCAGAGCACGGTGCCTCCTCAGCACCTGGATTAACCTGGATTAATGCTCCAAACCGGAATGTCCAGGTGTTCCAGGGCTAAAATCTCCCCCCCGCTTTGCTTTTCCCTGACTTTTAATCAAGCAGCTCCACCGAAAACACAGGGGGATCTGATCTCCGTGTGCAGATGTGGAATTAATCCCGAATTAATGTGGCAGGAGAAGGAGAGGCCGTATCCTAATCCTGCACTGAAAAAGATTGGAAATGGGATTTTTCCCCACACCAGCAAATTCCCGGCTCTCCCTTTCCAGCAGCTCAGCTCTGCGTCCTGACAAGGAAGAAATTCCCTGCCTGAGATGCTCCTGGAGTTTCCCAGGCAGCTGCACCCTCTGAACGCTGCCCCAGGGCGCCAGGATTACGGAAAACCTCACCTGGGATAAAGGATTTTATCCCCAGCCAGTGGCGCTGCGCAAAATCCATCCCAAAAATGCAATTCTAGAGTAAAAAAAGGGAATTATTGTACCCAGTGCTCTTTTTTAGTGCCCCAAACCAGAGCAGAGGGATTGAAAAATTGGGAAAAAAATTCCCCAGCCCCTGGCAGAGCTCAGTGGGTGGCTTGGGAGGGATTTGCCGGCAGCAGCCGGGGATTTTCCCGCTGTTCCAGCTCCGTCAGGATGAGGATTACGGCACCGGCAGCCAATTCCAGGAAGCCACAGCTCGGGGTGTTAATCCCGGCTGGAGTTAATCCCAGCGGGAATAATTAACGGAGCAGGGAGCAGCCGGGAGCTTCTCCCTGTCCCTGGAAGTGCTCAAGGCCGAGCTGGAACCTATGGAAAATGTTCCCGGGAGGAGCTTCAGTGTCCGTCCCAACCCAAAGCACTCCGTGATTCCAGGCCTTTCCATGCCTCAGTTTCCCCACTTTCAAGGGAAAGCAAAGTCTTTTCCAGCTCGCCCGAGATCCAGAAAAATCCCGTCCCAAAGTAACTGCAAGGATTTATTAGAGATCCCAAAAAATCCTGGAGTAACAGCAAGGATTTATTAGAGAACCCAAAAAATCCTGGAGTAACAGCAAGGGGATATTGGAGATCCCAAAAAAATATGGAGTAACAGCAAGGGAATATTGGAGATCCCAAAAAACCCTGGAATAACAGCAAGGATTTATTAGAGATCCCAAAAAATCCTGGAGTAACAGCAAGGGGATATTGGAGATCCCAAAAAATTATGGAGTAACAGCAAGGGAATATTGGAGATCCCAAAAAATTATGGAGTAACAGCAAGGGAATATTGGAGATCCCAAAAAATCCCATCCCAGAATAACAGCAATTGGTTATTAGAGATCTCAAAAAATCCCTTCCTGGAATAACAGCAAGGGGTTATTGGAGATCCCAAAAAATCTCATCCTGGAATAACAGTTATCAGAGGTGCTCCTGCTCCCAAGAATAACCCCCCAGAAGGAATTTTCCCACCCAAAACTCCCCAATCCTCCCTAAAACTCCTCTTTTTCCAGCTTTAGCAGGAGACCCACAGGCTTGGGAAAGAAAAAAAGAGGGAAAATCATGAATTCCATTAAGGAAAGTCTGAGGGTTTCAGTTTTGAAGCCCCCGTTGGGTTTCCCAACAATTCCAAGCAGGTTTTCCCAAGCCCAGGTGGCCCTGGAGAAGGGGTGACCCTGACCTGGATGAGGAATTCCCTGATTTATTTCTCCACTTGCAGGAAATCCAATTATCCCAGATTTTTGATTGGTGACAGATGAGGAACCATCGATCCCCCCTCCCTCCCAGCTGTTGGCTCCGAGTGATCTCCGCTCTTTCCATCGATTCCTGCACGGAGGAACCAGGAAGGGATCGTCATTAGGGATATCTTGGGATTTTTCCTTCTAACTCCTTCTCCAGAGGCACCACCTCAGGCAGAGGAAGAAGGAAAATAAACCCAGTCCATGCAGGCATCCCAGGAGCTCCAAAATCCACTTTGATTTTGGAATTCCGAGTGTGATGTGTGACTTTTCTCCCAAAAAAAAAAAAGACCTGGGGGTGCCAAGGCAGGTAGGAAGGGTTGGATTTTTACCAGACCCTCCGTGGCAACAGCCAAAATTCCCACCAGGATTCTCAGCTCCGAGATTTGGCCCTGGACTGGAGACGGTTCTTCCAGGCACAGGGACAAGGGGCGGCTGCATCCCAAACTCTCCCTGATCCCTCGGGGCAGCCGTGATCCCATCCCTCAGGATCTCCCAGATCCATCCTCACCCAGCTCCGCCTTTCCCGTCCTCTCCAGCCCCATTCCTGGGACTGAACAGGACTGTGATCACCGCTCCCTCTCCTCCGGGTTCACACTCTGATTGATAATCCCTCTGCTCTCCTGGTAATTCCTGTCCCTAATGGGATTAACGGATATCTCCCTCTTCCAGCCCTGATTCCAGACGCTGATTCCAGACACTTCCCCGCTCCCATGGAGATGATGTGTGGGGCTTTTCCCCTAATCCCGATCCATCTCCACAGGGCTCTTCCCCTAATCCCGATCCATCTCCATGGGGTTCTTCCCCTAATCCCGATCCATCTCCATAGGGTTCTTCCCTTAATCCCGATCCATCTCCATAGGGTTCTTCCCCTAATCCTGATCCATCTCCATGGGGCTTTTCCCTTAATCCCAATCCATCTCCATGGGGTCGTTCTCCTAATCCCGATCCATCTCCATAGGGTTCTTCCCTTAATCCCGATCCATCTCCATGGGGTTCTTCCCCTAATCCTGATCCATCTCCATGGGGTTCTTCCCCTAATCCCGATCCATCTCCACAGGGCTCTTCCCTTAATCCCAATCCATCTCCATGGGGCTTTTCCCCAAATCCCGATCCACCTCCACTGTGTTCTTCCCCTAATCCTGATCCATCTTCACAGGACTCTTCCCCTAATCCCGATCCATCTCCACTCCTCTGGGAAATCCCTGCTGATTGACACCTTTCCCTCTCCAGCACTTCCAGAGCTGTCCCATTCTCCCTGTTTGGCTTTTCCCGCTGATCCCAAAGGCCGACAGAGCAAAATCCTGGCCCTGGTTCCTCCTTTAGCTCCGCTTGTGGAATGTTGGCATTTTTTGGGATCTTTTCCCTCAAATCCAACATTTCAGGGGTTCTCCCACCCCCGGCTTGATCATCCTGAGATGGAGCAAAGCTGGAAAATCAGGAGAAGACTTTTCCATGACTCCACGGGGTGTCTGTGACTCTGCTTTCCCAAATCCATCCCTTTTCCTGCTGCACAGCTCCCATCCCAAAGCCCTCAGGACACAGAGCATCCTCACACAAACCCAACATTCCCATTTTTCATCCCAAATTTCCCTCCTCTTCCTGAAGACTCCAGCCTGACCTCCCAGGCAACCCAAGGAGGGGGATTGGGAATGACAGCAGCAGCCAGGCCTTGGAAAAGAGGGAAAAGCTCCCGGCAGAGCCTCGGATCTCCTGGATTTGCCGGGAGGCCGAGGCTCCAGGTTAATAAAACATAACCAAGCGTGGGATCATCCAATATTCCTTTAATTCAGTGCTCCCAGGAGGGCGGGAAGAGAGGCTGGGAACGTGGGAGGTTTTCCTGCTCACCAGGGTGGAGAGGAGCGCCCGGGATGTTAAACAGCTGGAAAAGCCCTCCCTTCCCATTCCCATCCCATTCCCATTCCCATTCCTATTTTCCAGGCTAGAAATGCTTCCCATTCCCATTCCCATTCCCATTCCCATTCCCATTCCCATTCCTATTTTCCAGGCTAGAAATGCTCCCCATTCCCATTCCCATTCCCATTCCCACTCCCATTCCCATTCCCATTCCCATTCCCATTCCCATTCCTATTTCCATTCCCATTCCCATTTTCCAGGCTAGAAATGCTCCCCACTCCCCTTGCCATTCCCATTTTCCAGGTTGGAAGTGTTCCCCATTCNCACTCCCATTCCCATTTTCCAGGTTGGAAGTGTTCCCCATTCCTATTCCCATTCCCATTCCCATTCCCATTCCCATTCCCATTCCCATTCCCATTCCCTCCCTCCCCGTGAGATAAAACAATTCCAATCAAATCCTTTCAGCCCAAAAACTCCGTGATTTTTTTCCTCCCCTATTTTATTTTCCCAGCGGGAAGCACGGAGCAGATCCAGAGCGTGATCCATGCAAACCGAACCCCGAGCATCCCATTGTCCGAATCCTCTCTCTCCTGCCATGGAATCTCCCAGATTTTCCTGCCCTAAATAAAAACAACCCCGCAAATTCCAAGGGATGGGAAGGTTTAATTTGGGAAGCGCTTCCCGAAGCTCCTCCCACCTCCCATGCCCCGCACTAATTACGGCGGAAATTTGGGAAGAATCCCAACAATCTGCACTCCTCACAAATGCTTCCCTCTGGAAAAAAAGCTGGAATAACACAAGGAGATGCAAAAAAACATTCAAAAGAGTCACCAGGAGCTGGGGTTTATGGAAAACATCTCATTATCCAATTCCAAAGGGAAGGGCTCCAGCGGAGCCGGAGCGCTGGAGGCTTTTCCATGCGGGATGGGTTCTCTGGGACCCTTGTTCCTGGTGGGAATTGCATCCCTTGGATCTTTTCTGGAATGGGATCTGCCCATTGTCTGGTGCTTTTCCAGCGGCAGATCCAGCCTCCTATCCCACATGGAAAAATCCCGCTCCCCAGCAGATCCAGATTCATATCCTGCATGGAAAACCCCATTCCCCAGCAGATCCAGTGTTATCCATTTATCCCCCATGGAAAATCCCGTTCTTCAGTGGATCCAGTGTTATCCACCCATCCATCTCCCATGGAAAATCCCTCTTCCCAGCAGATCCAGACTGGTATCCTGCATGGAAAACTCCATTCCCCAGCAGATCCAGTGTTATCCATCCATGCCCCATGGAAAATCCCACTCCCAGGGAATCAAGTGTTTCCATCCCTCATGGAAAATCCCACTCCCAGGGAATCAAGGGTTTCCATCCCTCATGGAAAATCCCACTCTCCAGCAGCTCCCTGGGAATATTTTTGGTTCTTTGGCCTTTCCCAGCCCCCCAAACCCTCCCACCCCTCTCCGAGTCACGGGGTCCTCCTGCAATCCAACATTCCCGGGTTTATTTTTAGGAGGAAAGCCAGGAAAGCAGCCAAATTCCACCCCCGGATCTCAGGATGCTCCTGGAGTTGTGGAGGGTGGGATGGCAGATCAGGGTACGTGGATCCCGAATTCCCAGGTGGATCCCGAGTTCCCATGTGAATCCCTAGCTCCCACATGGATCCCGAGTTCCCACATGAATCCCTAGTTCCCATGCAGATTCCCATATCCCACATGGATCCCTAATTCCCACGTGGATCCTGAGTTCCCGTGTGGATCCCAAGGTCCCGTGTGGATCCCCAATTCCCACATGAATCCCGAGTTCCTGTGCGGATCCTGAGTTCCCACATGAATCCCGAGTTCCTGTGTGGATCCCGAGTTCCCACATGGATCCCTAGTTCCCATGCAGATTCCCATATCCCACATGGATCCCTAATTCCCACGCGGATCCTGAGTTCCCACATGGATCCCGAGTTCCTGTGTGGATCCTGAGTTCCCACATGGATCCNCATGCAGATTCCCATATCCCACATGGATCCCTAATTCCCACGTGGATCCTGAGTTCCCACGTGGATCCCGAGTTCCCACATGGATCCCCAATTCCCACGTGGATCCCGAGTTCCCACATGGATCCCCAATTCCCACATGGATCCCTAATTTCCACGTGGATCCTGAATTTCCACATGGATCCCAAATTCCCACATGGATCCCAAGTTCCCACATGGATCCCCAATTCCCACGTGGATCCCGAGTTCCCGTGTGGATCCCCAATTCCCACATGGATCCCTAATTTCCACGTGGATCCTGAATTTCCACATGGATCCCCAATTCCCACATGGATCCCCAATTCCCACGTGGATCCCACACTTTGTGTGGCTCCATCCACAGGGAATGAGGACGGCTGGGCCTAAAAAAAAGGAGGAAGATCCTCCGTAGGGCAGTGGGAGGATGCCAAATCCTGGTCCAGGATTCCAGGCATGGAATCTGTCAAAGCTTTGGGATGCTCTCTCCAGAGGAGTAAAGGTGGGCTGGGAATTTCAATCCCACCCAAATCCCTTCCCAGGCAATTCCCATCCAACCCACGGGGTTATTCCAAAGGAAAGACGCACCACGGAGAGCTGGGAATGAGGGAGGGGAACATCTCCACAGGAGGCTCACAGGGAGCTCATCCCCCTTATCCCAAAATTGGGATGATTCCAAGGATTTTGCCGGAATTTGCTGAGCTGGATCCTTTGTGCCCCTCTCCTGCTGTCCCAGTCCCGCCGGGAAGAGCCGGAGATTCCCAGATCCGTGCCAGGCCACCCATGGTGACACAAAAATGTCCCTTCTGTCACCTCCCTCTTTTCCAGGTCCCAGCTCCAGAAGCAAATCCCACCTTGGGACCAGCCTGGCACGAGCGGCCTCCAAAGCAACGCTCTCCCCGTAAATCCAGCTTTATCCATGGAATTCATCCTAAAAACAAAGCGTTTCCATGGATGGGAGAGCACCAGGAAGCAGATCCCTCAGCGCCATTCATCCCACCCACCCCTCTGATTCCAAACTCCCCCCACAGAGCCTGGATCTGGCCCTTCCCTGGAGCTGCAGATCCTTGGGAAAGGAACAGAGAGGTGGAAAAGCAGGAGATGCATCCCAAAGGAAAGTGCCCAGCTCCTGCTTTCCCCATCCTGGTCGGATCCAAAGCAGCTCCAGGATTTATCCCCGAGAACAGGGAGGTGGAGAAGGATTTTTAATCCACTCTGCCCAGAGAATATTGACCAAGGAATTACAGGGATGGGAAATTATTCCCCAAGAGACAAACAAATTCCCTGCGCCCCTGCTCCAGGTGGGATTTTTCAGATAGAGATGCTCTCCCGGAACCGGAGGAGCCAAAATCTGCGGCCTGGAGGCCGGGAAGGGCTCGGTGGAGCCACATTCCCACCTCCATTCCCTCCACCGGGAATTGTGGGATTTCCTGGCGCTTCCCCAACCTCCTCGGAGCTGAATCCAAGCTGGGAGTGGGAACGAGGCACCTTCCCTGATCCAAAGGCTTTGGAGAGCCCCCAGTCCCTAATTTGATAAAATCAACAATTCCGAAGAGGGAACAACAGCCACGGGTTATTATCCCTGCCTTTGGAATCCGCCCGCCCTTGGCGCTCCCGCCGGATCCGAAGCTGAAAACAAGCCCGTGATTGACGGGTTATTTGGGGAAAAAAAAGAGGGGAAAAGTGGGAAGCAGGGAACGGAACGGGAGCGCCAGCCACGAGATCGGAACGAGCCCGGCAGCGCCGCCGCAAGCAAACAAAAGGGCAGGGAGAGCAGCTGGATCGGGAATGATTCCAGCCCCATCCCTCAGCTGCCTCCCTCCCGTTGGGATTCATCAGCTGGGAATCCACACGGCTGGAACAGCCCCCAAAAAAATTAAGGATCTGGGGGCTCCTCCCCTCGTTTTGCCTCTCTGTGGGGTCTGAGAGCAGAGCTGGACGTGGCGTGGCTGAAGTTGAGGGTTTGCCTCGGAAAATTGGGAAAAATCCCCAAAATCCCCAAAATCCCTGGAGCTGCGAGGGGTGGTGCTGCTTCCTCCTCCCGCAGCTGTTCCAGGTGGGAATTTGTGCCCATTCCAGGCATCCAAGGTGAGCTCCCAGCTCCATTCCCAGCTCCCTGCGGAGCTTTTCCCTCGGTGAGCGCTGCCGGAGCCTCGGGAACGTCCCTGGCTCTGCCTCAGCTGAATTCCCACACCCGGATCCACTCAAACCCCGCTCTCATCCCGAGAGCTTTTCCTCGGCAAATCCCGGAGCACAAGGCCAGAGCTGGTCAAGCTTTCCCAAGCGAAGGAATTCCCAGCAGGAAAAAGCGTTTTTGTGGGTAAAAACCATCACGGGGAACAACTCCATGGGAAGGGATGGTGGGATCATGTGGATGCTCCAGAACCACCCTTGGATTTGGGATGCAAGGTCCAGACAAGGCCTGGAAGTGTTTGGAGGAACCTGAGAAGGTTCTCCAGGCTTCAAGACCTTGAAAAGTCGTGGAGAGGCTCATGGGAAACTCCTGAGGTTTAACAAGAGCAGGAGTGGGGCGATTCCTGGGATGGATCCAGGCTGGGATGGGAACCTGGAGCAGCCCTGAGAGGATCTGGAGCAGGGCAATTCCCAGGATGGATCCAGGCTGGGATGAGCACACGGAGCAGCTCTGGGATGGATCTGGAGCAGGGCAGTTCCCAGGATGGATCCAGGCTGGGATGGGCCCATGCAGCAGCCCTGGGATGGATCCAGGCTGGGATGAGAACCTGGAACAGCTCTGGGATGGATCCAGGCTGGGATGAGCACCTGGAGCAGCTCTGGGATGGATCCAGGCTGGGATGAGAACCTGGAACAGCTCTGGGATGGATCCAGGCTGGGATGAGAACCTGGAACAGCTCTGGGATGGATCCAGGCTGGGATGAGCACATGGAACAGCTCTGGGATGGATCCAGGCTGGGATGAGAACCTGGAACAGCTCTGGGATGGATCTGGAGCAGAGCAGTTCCCAGGATGGATCCAGGCTGGGATGAGCACACAGAGCAGCTCTGGGATGGATCTGGAGCAGGGCAGTTCCCAGGATGGATCCAGGCTGGGATGAGAACCTGGAGCAGCTCTGGGAGAAGGTCCTGGAGGTTCTGGTGGAGAAGAGCTGGACATGGAAACCTCCCGAGCCCAGTGCTGATCCCAGAGCAGGAAAACGGGGAATTCTGCACTCTGGAGCTGCTGCAGCAAGTCAAAAGGAGGCTCCAGGATGATCCAAAGAAAGGCTGGGAGAGTTGGGAATGTCCAGCCTGGAGAAAATAGAAGCTTTGGGTTGACATTATTTTGGCTTTCCAGGAGCCAACAGAAAACTGGGAAAAGTCTCTTCAGAAGGGCCTGGAGTGACAGGACACACGGAACGGCTCCACAGTTCCAGAGGGGAAATTGAAATGGGTTATCATGATGGAATTCCTGGCTGTGAGGGAGGTGAGGCCCTGGCACAGCATTCCCAGAGCAGCTGTGGCTGCCCCTGGATCCCGGGAATGTCCAAGGCCAGGCTGGATGGGGATGGGAGCAGCCCGGAACAGTGGGATCTGTCCCTGCCCATGGAATTCCCACCCAAAACATCCCGGGATTCCAAGGCGGAGCCCAAGGATGGAGCCGGGAATTTTTAACAGCCTGCACAGGGCAGAGGCCGCTCAGGCCCAGGCTCCCAGCCCTGGATCAGAATTCCTTATCCCAGCCCAAAAGGCACCAACGTTCCCAAACCAAACTCTACAATATTCCCAGGATCCGCTTTTGGGGGATGCCAATAATCCCAAGGGAATTTGGGGGGGTGAGCACCCCCAAACAGAGCGTGGGGGATTTTGGAAATGCTCCGGGAGCGGCCGCAGGAGCTTTTCCACAGAGAAATAAATCCGGGAATGTCTCCCCATCCTGAAGACGCTGATTATCCTGGAAAGGCACAAGGACAGAGAAGGAGCCGCAGCTTTTTCTGAGCTCTGGACTGGAAGTGGCGGCTCCCAAATGCAGCTGGTGGGAAGAGGGAAATTGGGCTAATTGGGAGAGGGCAATTAGCACAGCGAGGGAGATTTTCCGAAGGGGCTGCGTGGCCTGGATTTACCCGGAGAGGCTCCGTGGGAACGCGGGATTCGTGGAAATGGGAGGGAAAACTTCCAGAAAAGAGCAGGGTTCGATGGGAGAAGCATTCACAGGAAAGGAAGGTGGAAATGTGGGACGGATTTTTGACATCTGCAGGTGAATTAAAGCAGGACTCCATCCCTGCTCCTCCCTTTCCCTCATTCCCACACAACACAATTCCCACCAAATTCCTCCTCCCGTTAAAAAGAAACGGGAGTGTGTGTCTCCCACCACCCTGGGGAAAGCCCCACGCGGGGTTTTCCCCAAAAAACCAAGGAAAAATCAGTTTTTCCAGGTTGGAAAAGGACCCACCCTGTCAGCTGGGAAAACCCCTGCCAGAAAAACCTCGGCCGGGGTGTGGGGGATGGAGACGGGAGAGAATTCCAGGTAAAATAAAATCCCAACAGCAAAGGGCTTTTCCCAAGCTGGGTTTTTTCAGGAATTTCCCCAAGGACCGCTCCCTGCAAACCCCAGGAGCTTCAAACACTTGAATTTTCCTTCTTTTTTTTTTTTTTTTTTTCCCGTCTGTGGGTGGGAAGCAGAACCCAAAGCAAATCCCACCGGGACAAAGCCGCTGGAAATCTCCAGGAACGCGACACTTCCATCCCTCCCCTGGCCCTGGAACAGCTCCCGACAGCCGAGCCCTTTATGGGGCCGTGTTTCAGCCCTGACCCCACAATCCATGGACCGGGGGGCTTTTCCAGCTTTTCCAGTCCCTTTTCCAGGCTCTCCTCTCCTTTTGCACGGTCCGGCGCTGCCTCCTCCGCGTGGCCTCGTTTTTCCCTCCTGACGGCTCCTTAACCCACTTAGCCCCGGCCCCGGCGGCTTTTTGTGGCCGAAGGAAGAGGTCGATCCGGGGACAAAGGAGGGAAAAAAAAGCTGGAATACCAGGGGTGATGCTCCCGGAGGGCTGGAAAACACCTCGGGAACGATCCCGGCCTCGCTCGAGGTCACAAAAGGGTTTTTCCTGACCGGGTGAGGGATGCAGAGCAGGGCTGGAAACCTCCTCCCAAAAAAAAAAGCTGCCCACGGATGATTTGTGGGGCGGGAAGGGATTCCAGGGGATTGCTGGGGATCCTCCGGGATGCGGAGGAAGAGGTGGATGAGGGGTCGATAAAAGCAGGCAAAATTCCCCCAAAAAAAAACCCAAAAAGGGGCTTTGGGGACACACGACAAATGTAGGGATGAACAACGGGAACTGCGGACGTGCCCACCTGGATCTTCCCGGGGTCTGGATGCCTTGGATTCCTCTCCAGCCGGGATGGGGAGGGCACGGAGGGGAGGGCACGGCACGGCGGCGGCTCCAGCCAAGGATGCCGTCAGCCAGGAAAAAGCCATCTGCCCTCGGAAATTCGGGAATGGCGAGCGAAATCCGGGAGCAGCTCTGCCCCCCGAAATCCGGGAATAACGCTCAGCCCCCCGAAATCCGGGAATAACGCTCAGCACCCCGAAATCCGAGAGCAGCTCTGCCCCCCGAAATCCGAGAGCAGCTCTGCCCCCCGAAATCAGGGAATAACGCTC
>VXBU01012821.1:0-48724 GCA_013400315.1 Bombycilla garrulus
GCTCAAAGACTGCAACAGATAAAAATTAGGTGAAATTAACTTTTTTATGTCATTTTTCCCAACCAGATTTCAAATGTTAGCAATTTCTGTGAATCCTGTGTTACTTTCACCAGTATGGTAGGTAGCAGTATGGGTTTAGGAATTACAACCTTTAAGAAACTGCTGGAATAGACTCAGGGAATTGTTTGGTGGCTCATAAGGACAACGAGAGAACAACATGTTTTTCTGGAGAACTGGAATCTCTATGTCAGTGGTGGTGTTAACATGCTAACCACAGGCCTCTGAAAGTCTAACTCAAGTAAACACATTTCACAACTATCTCATAACACATATCTGAGCACGTTCTTCTGAGGCAGATTGGACAGCATAAGAAATAATGCAAATACTCTTCCTGAAAACAGTGGCAGTAGTAATGTGAACAAATGCTCACTAAAATAATTAATCTACAATGTGATAGATGAAAGTTGCCACCTATCAATCAGAGCTCTTGAAAAAGGCAAGGTTCAGCACCTAGTATTCCTTCAGTTTCCATGGTTATTTTAAGATCTGTAAATGACCTCTCTAAAGAAATTAAATTAAGCATACATTTTTTTTAAATACAGCAAGCATCATGCTTCAGAAAAGAATTGTGTTATATGTAACTTCATTCAACACCGTTAATCTTTTACACACATAACAGATATATCAGTTATTTCATTGACATCCTGCTCCCTAGCATTTAGAATTAATATTTTATTAGTAATCACCCAAATACAATGCACCAGGGCTCCCAGCAAGCTTTTGCTACATTGGAATGCACCAATTACATACTAAAATTCCTTACAGTTATTTCTGTCTATTCATTAACACTGCCACCAGTACAACCCTGCACATCCCATTGTAAACAGGAGAATCTACCATATTGCTACCAAAAGTGCTGTTTCAGGATAGTAGCAAAAACAGAAAAAAACATGTTCCCCCTCAAAAAACCGCCAAAAAATTACCGTCTTTCACGTACCTGCAGATATTTTATATTTTTATTTTATCCTCTCATTAAAGATGTTGGGTTTTTGATAATTAAATGGAAAATATCATCAGCCAGTGATTGAATCACCCCAAAGTGCCTGCTTAAAAAGTTTAATATTGATCAAACTAAAGGGTAGAAAGTACCACTAGTCTTCTTAATGTAAATGATTTAGCTCAAGAAAGGTTTTCATCGAATTAAGTGGAAGATTAAATTAACCTGTGATTAAATTAAGTGGAGGGCAAGCTATATAGGCATAAATCCCACACACATTGAGATGAAACTAATAGTAATGCACATATTTACGGAAGCTGCCAGGGGAAAGCATGCAATAAATTCAGCAAAGAAAAAAAAGGTCACAGAAAGAAATGAAAAATAAAGCATGAAGGGATTAGAATACAGAAAGAAGATAAAGACAGTCAGAAATAATGATTATTATTGGAAGAACATTAGCCAAGCCTGGGAAATTAAAGACTGTGAATATACTAAAGCATGATAAAAATTCTTCCAGATTAAAAATGTAAAGCAGTGCAAAACTCAGTGATCCATATTGAAATAGATTTGCAGAAGCTACTAAACAGGCTCTTGTACAAGGTCAAATTATATTTGTCAGTAGTTTGTACCTCATGGGCAGCATGTGATGAGATCAGTGTTAGGGACAAGTTGTCAATTCACAACTCAGGCAAACAAACCACGTGCCATTCCTCCATGCAGCAGACCACTGCTCTTTGAGAACTGAGATGCTTCTGGCTCTACACTCACTGGAGAGCCACTTGCAACAATATAAACAGTCAGATATCCTTCCTTACGTGACCCACTGTCTTGTAAGAGACCACTACCTTATTTCTGTCTCAGGGCTCTGAATAGTGTCACCATAACCTATTCCTGAAGAAGCCTGCACATTTTTCACCCACTGCCAAAGTCCTATTACAGCAAGGCTAAAACAACAGAAATCAGAGCTCTTTGTGACTCCACCCAATTTTGGAACAAAATAATCTGTCTTCAAAACAACTGCCTTCAATAATAGGGCCCCATTAAAAAAATTAGGATATCTTGAGCTAGATGCCAAGACAGGCAAAAATCCTGACAGTTTATTGTCTTTATCTCGTAAAGACTTGCCTTTTTCCTGAAGTTTTAGAGAAAGAATTGTTGACATTGTACAGGTTCAAAAAAAAAAAAAAAAGTCTATGTACATGTATGTCCTTCACCCTTATTAGACCATAATAATACATTAATCTTGAGCCTCCTCAGAAGGTATTTTGAAATGCTGCTAGTTTTCCCTATATTCCATCTGGGGCACTTACACACACTTAGTTTAAACATTTTTGATACATTTGATAGATTAAAAAAAAACCATGGAAAAGTAATTGGTTACAAATTATTCAAGAACAATAAATATTAACAATAAGATATGGAACCTAATGGCATTATAGAATGTCTATATTTCTGCCAGCTACTGGCCAGCTGCAAAAGATTACATCAAAGCACCATTCCAGATGTAGTAGTTCCATTCTACCACGGCCATGGTGGTTTTTTCAGACAAAATTCTTGACTAGTTATCTTTTCTTGCTAGACAAATATTGACTTTCCAGAAGTGCAAGACAATCATCTAGAAGATACAAGCCCCATATTATTTCAGGGCTCAGTGATTATCCATGAGACACCTCTGTGTCTTCTTGAAACCCATCTGTTCAAAGATCACAGGCAATTACCTTGGTCTCCAATTTTATGCAGCAATGCTACTTCCACATCTATTGGCAATTTTCCACAGTTTTGAAGTCTTGTAAAAATATAGCAGACAGTAATTTCTGAGAAACAGAAAAATAAAGCTCATAAAGCTGAAAATCCAGCATCATTGCCAAACCTGAAAACCTGACATATTTTCCAATGTTCCAGTAACACATTAATATGGATTTTTTGTTACATTGTGTGCATAGAGATGATTTCTTGTTTAAGCCAGTAGCAGTAGTCAGTAACAGACAGCCTTTTTTATTCTTCCTTTTTCAGCCAAAGAGATTTACTTCTACACAAAATAGCCTCCATTTTGCAATCAATAGCAGCACTGAACAATTGGATTGGAAATCATAGTGTACCATCAACTCCAAGACTCAAAGAGAAGAATACCTATTGTTCTTTTCTGAGCAGAAAAATTGAGATCATTATCTTTTAAGTATCAACAATTATGTAATGAAGATATTAATTATCCTTTAACAGGCATGGAATTATACATCTAGCTGCTGTCAGCTGTTTTATGTTACTGGAATAATGAATTAACCTTGTCCCATGCTGGCACCTTTGCAAAATTAAATATTATATCAAGTGCATGCCTTTCCTAACTCAAATGATTGCAAAAATTTTGCATCATAAAACATTCTAAAGCAGCTTAATCTTCTTTTACATATGGAGTAACTTCTTTTATTTTTTTTTATATATAGTGACTCTTCATTTCTGTACATCTAACAGTAACAATAACTTAACACAAGGTGTAATAATATTTTTCACTTCTTCTCATGTGGGTTGCAGAACTTGTTGCAGCATCTTCAGCCCCCTTTGACAGTTCCGTTGGTTTCTTCTCTATAATTCATTATATCCCAACTAAAATTGGCAGGTATCCTGCCAACAATCAGGAGCATTGGAAGTCCCCAAAAAGACCTCTGGTTTTCCACTGCATTGCACATAATCATGGTTTCCATGACCTTCATGTCATTTTACCACATGCCCTGAAACAAGGAGGAAAACTAGATAACAAACCTAAGGAAATGTCTAAAACCAAAACCATTATTTATCTGGGTTTTCATGACAGCAATAGATTAAGGAAAAATGACTCCACACCATTTCTCTATTTAGCTTTTCAGACAGATTTTGTGCAGGGCTTTGAATCTTAACTCCTTGCTCCTCAGAAGACACCTTTTTTGTCTGATTTCCAGCTAAAGGGCATGTAGAAACATTCTTGCAATTTCTTTGAGTTTATTCTCACTGAAAAAACATCAGACGTTAATAGCTACACTAGGTCAATAAAGAGTTAATTGGCTTCTTCAGTAGAGAGCAGTGTTTTGAAAATTCCTTATGCTTTTATTAAATCCTGTGTATTACACAATTATCTCTGCCTGTGGAGAATAATCAGCCCCTTATCCGGCTACTTAGTGTTATACGCACTTAACACTGTTAGACTTCAGTGCAAGTGATTTTATGTTTATTCCATAAGCAATTTGAACTTACGTACCAAGTTGGTTTTTTTTTTTTCATGAGTGTTTATAAGCAAGCATGTGTTGCAAGTTAGCTGTACCTGTGGCATTCTAACTCTACATACATAGCACCTGTTTCATAGGAGACAGAAGGATTTTTTTTTTTTTGTTTCTTTCTACATCTTTTCAAGGAAGGGACTAGAAGCATCAAAACAAAGGCAAATTTTGAGATATATAGTCATTCACTTAGCATGTTCCTAACTTTCACTTCACTTTGAGAATAATCTTTAATATAACACTCCTACAGAATACCTAACTCAGGGAAAAGAGTGAGGAATCAATACTGAGTTGAAGTCTATTAATTCTTCTTCCTTCATCCCTTGCTTAAATGTAGTTAAATATTCATTATATTAGATATTATATAAAATATAATATATATGTGTTTTAATAAGAGTTAATAATTTTTTCTGTATTAATAATTAATAAAGAATTTAAGCACATTTTTACTTTAAATTGAAAGTAATGGTCTTAAGCCAAATATTTCTCCTGGATTATGACCTTCTGCTGCTGCTCTCAGAAATGCTGATTACCTTGTGTATCTGACCTTGCTCTGTTTTGGACAGAAAATTCCTGGCCAAAGAAATGCTGCAATTCCTCTCTCCTTATCAGAAATGGCTTTCTTGCTCACCAGATGTCTGGACGATGGGAAAACTATTGGAGAACCACTCACCTGAGATCCAATACCAGGGTCCTGGATGCTTCTGCCAAGCAGAAGGAGCAGATGCATGGAAAAACCTATGGTCAAGGCAGAAGTCCTGTGCATCTGGAGTATGTGTTGTCTGCCATTCAGAATCTTCCACCAAGGAAATAAGGGTTCTTTAAAACGGTGACCGGGGGCTGCCCGCCTTGCCCGGGTGGCCTGCCTGGGTGGCAGTCAGACCCCCAGTACCGCTTTAGATTGCCCGGATAGCGGGGTCCCGGTCTCGGTCTCAAGAGCGGCTCACGTCCTGCTCCAGCATACGCCCTAGCCGTGAACTATCCTGGCAATCAGCCTGAAGCTATCAGGCGGTTCAGCTCTTTTAGTGATTTCAGCTCTCAGTGATAATCAGCTCGCAGCTTGCCAGGTAGTCGCTTTGCTAGCTCAGGGGTGAAGAGACGAGAAGAGCCGACCAGCGCATTTCACGAGGTCTTTATTGGGGGTTCCGTGAAGGGGTCCAGGAACGGCGTCTTCTGCCGAAGTGGGCAGAAGTAGGGGTTTTTATAGGATTAGGTAGGATTGGGATAACTAGCCAATAGTCTGAGGTCTTGGTGATCTGACCTATAGTCTTAGGACATCTGGAATGTAGCCAATAGTGTTACAGGGAGATAACAGAGGGTCTTAGGAAGTAGGGTTTAGTACATGACTATGCATTTTCTCTCCACGGAGGCCTTGCTAGATTCTCAAAGATTGCAACAGTTCTTCTCTCTTTTGAATTGTTAGATGTGGCTAGATTTCCATAAGAATAATATCTGACTCAAACAAGGTAATCTTTCTGACATAAAGTGGAGAGGTAGTTCAGTTTCCCAAACAATTACAGAAGTGTTTTCTATCACTTCATAATTGAACGATATTTCTTTAAAGTTCATACTCTAAAAAACAAATAAGGTTCATTTTTCACACATTGAACCTTACCCCCAGTTCCCCATTTTTAATTTTTAGATTTGTTTTATGTATTTCAAAAATACAGTGGAAGAAATTAAAATTCCAGGCCTACCAGTTAAATCTTTGCAAAATTACACTTAAGGCCAGGTCATCACTAAGGGCTTCCAGAATAAAAATCCTTACTGCAGGTTCCATAACCAGTAAATGTAGATGCTTTGACATCTCACTTTTGTCCAGAAAAACGCTGTTAAATGAATTGTGAGTTTGAGAGACGTAGGAAATAATTGCTGCCATGATAGCTTGTACTAAGAGGCAGTCATTTTCTTAACATTAGAAATAAAATCAAACTATTTCAGTACAAATTGATATAGAGGATAGTAAAATATTTTACTAAAGAGTCCTTCTGTCCATTCTGCCTCAGTTCCTGGGCTATATATTCCCTTCCTTTTTAAGGCAGAAGTCAGTAGAAACTGCATATAAAGAACTAGAACAGTATACCGGCCTCTAAGGAGTCTGGATGCCCCAGGCAACCTGGAAATCATCCATCTTTCCTTGCTTTTAGTCTCTCACACAGCAGAGATACTAAATGTTACACAGCTTTTAATATGCCAGTTCACACACTTCTCTAAAGAATATGGATATTATTGGTAATTGCCTAAGAAAATAAATGAAACTAAAATACACCCAAACTCATAAAAAAACATGACAGAAAACCTCAAATATTTGTTTTACTTTCTAAACCTGCACCTCAAGCAGAATTGTGCTAGATGACAGACAGCAAGAGACAAAGAACAAAAATTCTTTGTTTTAGGATTAAGTTTCATAAAAAGATTGCCTTTCACTTGCATCTCACTGAAGGACAAGGTGGACCCACAAGCAAGAGAAGGTCTCTTCTCATTATTACACCTTGCATGATGCAACCTCCTGTGACCTGATTTAGCAAGCTGAGTGATTCATTTAATACCTCTTTACTTGGCTAAGTGCCACGCAGAAATGCTTTAGCTGGTGTTTGAAGGACATGGTTTATGTACCAGACACTTTATTAGACAGAATGAGCACACTGGGTCATAGCAAAGGTCGGTTAGGCCACTAGCCTCTTTCAGGTAGTGGTCAGCAGCACAATCCCAGGAAACATCAGAGGCACATAAATATTTCAGGTCCAGAATAAATTCTCATCCACCAATGATCTGAGGGTCAGGACTTTCAAGCCAGTGTGGCATCTTTCCTTCCACAGTTCTCTGTAATCTTTTCTCCCACGAGTTTGTGCATCTGTTTTTCAAGCTAGCACAAAGACGACAATCCAGGGACATTGTGATGTGCGGAGCGCTGTGCTAATTATCCTTTCTTCATATACAAATAAAAGTAAAATATCCTTTGACGCCATGCATAGAGAGACCCAACGTAGGAGGCAGCTGGATATGAAAATCCTCAAATGACTGTTATCATATCCAATGTTCTAAAGTTAATGTTTATATACATCATTACAAAAGACAAAAGGACAGAGAGGGCTGGAAACTCTTTTCCACAGGAGGAAAACAAGTTCATATCTTAAAAGGTAGGTTTGTCTGTTTTATTTGTAGAGTCAGGACTGCGGTCACAAACACATTTCACCATTTCTACATTTCAAAGCTGGAGTACAGCAACATCAAATTAAAACCAAAGCAATGAAAAACACTTTCATTTAAACCTAATTATATCATTAAATACAATTTTTTATATTACACAAAAGGTTAATATCATAGCAACTTATTAAAAGAATTTCTGTGAGCCTCATAAGGAAAGTTAATAATTTAGATACCATACGAAGTACAAGAAAAATCCCTGTGATAAATTTGTCTGTGTGTTTTTTTTATGTTACCATCATCTAGGTTTTTGTTCTGTTAAACTTTAGAGTCTGGTCCATGATGTTCTCTCAGGGGCTATAAAAAAAGCCACATACCTCTTTTCTCAAATAGCAGGGCAGTTGGAATTCCAACCCTTTTAATAGGGTTATCAGCAAAAGAAACATCAAGGTTGCATTATGGTGTCAGCTAATTCCCAATGTGATGATAATATGCTTAAAGATAAATTTGAGAAAAATCAAGAGGAAAAACAAAAGGTAGAGCTGTGATCTTGCCAAGAAAGACGTGCTTGATTTCAGACATATGGACAATAGGGCAAGAAGTGGAGAGAAAACCACTGAAAACTAAGGATGCAGCAAAAATCGGAAAGAGCTTTTCTAAAGCTGACTCATTTCATAATCCCTATTATATTTTTTGTACACAATTGTTGCTATCAGTTTATTTCCCTAGGATTTTTGCGGATTCACAGTTAAAAACCACCCATCATTACAGGTGTCCCACAACTCAGTCTGAATAAAAAGGTGCTGTGAAATACTATAAGTGAGGCATCATTTTTTACACTATAAGAAACCTATTTTAGACTAAAAAAGGGATGAACACTAAGCTTCAATGAAATGCATAATTTTCCTTTCCCCTTTGGCTGCTCACGCTATAGAGCATGATGACAGAAAATGACAAGTGAGTCACTAAAACAACATTATTGGAATTGACAGAGATTGAGACAGTTATATTTGCCTCAAAAAGATGTAGTCTATGTTTATCTGACTGGGCTGGAGTTGACAAGTTTAAGTACCTGCAGACTTAGATCTGGTTATGCTCTAATCTAAATTCCAATGAGGTTATTAAATTGTTGTCTGAACCATGCTAGAAGTGACTCCTTGTCCCACATACAATGTTGTATGCAGTTGCTTATGTAATATAGCTATGCCCATTAGAGATACTGCTGGCTCTCTGGAGATTAAATGGTCAAAAGTACTAATTCTAGAGATTTATAAATCTTTACAATTTTTATGGCCCACCTAAAGAGTTGCCCTCTGCAAAAAAAAGAAGCCTGTGCTTAAAAGAGTATGTAATGGTGAGAGCTTCCTTATAGAGTTTTTATGGAGCACTGGGTATCAGCTGACAATTCACTCCGAGACAAATATCAGAGCCACCAAGGAGGAGGAAAAAAGAACCACAGCAAGTAACAACCTTGCAATAACCTGTGCAGAGGCTTCCTCTGTCCCACTGCATAAGAGCAAATGAACACTGTAATTCCAAACAACATTGAAAAAGTCATCTTAATACTTGTATGCTTTTGTGTAATCATTACTTTCTTCATGACGGTGAAAGTCCTGTTAAAAATGGAATTAACTAAGCTACTAACAAATGGTACTCTCAACAGGTAAAAGTGACGAAAACAGTGTAAGACTGAGTAGAGCCAGTGCTGATGGGAGCCAAGGTGTAGTCACTTTTTTTTGAGGAGAATATTATGGTAGAAAGCTGTATGATGAGGAGCAATGTACATTTGCACACCCTCCCATTTTTTAGCAGAGAAGTTTTGTGTCTGCACAGCTGATTTGCATTTCTGATGATCCTTCTCCCAGGGACTGATATTTGTACTAGCACTCTTGCAACACACATAGAAACACAGTGACCACATAAAACTACAGGGCAAGGGGTAAGGTCTGAACCAAGGTCATTATGAAGACCTACAGTTTGGATTGTTTTTTCTATTTGACCACATACTGCACAGAAATTGAAGATGAAGAACAAGGCCAATGCACCCAGGTTGGAGAGGTTAGGGCAAAACAACAAATTTTAAGCTGAGTGAATATACTGGAATTTACATAAGATTCCTTTCAGGGTTTTCTGAAAGAATTGTGTTGGCAGGTTCTGTGTAAAAGCCCATTATTAAGGAACTATTTTATTAAGTAGCTCCTTCACACATCTTTGAAAGTCTAGCTTGAAGTACAACCTGGCACAAATTGCTAAAAAGGCAGCTCAACAACCCACTCACATCCAAGTGCAGGGGTATAAGATAAAACTTGTAACCTTTAACCAAGGCTACATTTAAACTCCAGATGAAAGAAAGCAGAAAGATGACAGAAGACAAATTCAGTACCAGAGAGCAGGTTTTCAGGTGTTCCTACAGCTTCATTTCCCTATGGACACTATTTGCAGAGAACAAAGGTTATAATAAAGGCAAAACAATTGCAGTAAACTACTGTGAAGTAAACAATACATTCACTGGAGAAAGGACTTGGCACCAAGCTCAGTGCCAGCTGAGCTGGAAAACAACTCCCAGAATGGTATAGTAAGTAAACTTTGACATTGCTCTCTTAGAGTAGAAGTGCTGTAATGTATGTTATTACCCACTGATATTAATGAGTTCAAGAACATTTGAAAACTATGTATTGTGCATGAGCATCATAGTTTCAACCTGGAATACTTATGCTTCTGGGACCACCATAAATACATTCTTTGATAGAAGGCAAGGGTTTTACAGAAGTAATTTCTATGTAACTTCTCATCAGGTAAAACACAATGAATACCTCAAAGTTTTTTATTACACTCTTTATGGACTTGTAAGGATGCATAGAGTGCATCCTGAGGGCAAGACTGCTGACATCTCTTCCATCTCTACAGATGGTATCAGCTGTCTCTGGGAGCACACAGCAGAATTTGAAATCAAATACTGCAAAGCAGGCCAATAAAAATGTTGATGCATGGAGATGATTCAGGGTTGTTGGTTTTTTGTTTGTTTTTAATTACTTGATATTACCTATGTTTTGCTCTGATCACTTGAAATTTCAAGCCTCTTAAAAAATGTCAGTGAACCAATCTACAAGTGTCAGATCACACATGGCAACTTTTTTGCACTTCCGCTATTTCCCACAGGCCATGCTCTTCTAGCAACACAGCATTTTTAATGAAACATCCCCACATGGCACACGAACATGCAGCCTTCTCAAAACTGACAGGTTACTAAAGAAACCATATCTTTAACTTATTAAGTCAAATAACCTGGAGTCTTAAGAACAACTTAAGTTTTACTGAGGCTTTTTGGGAGTCTAGAGCCAATAGGACTGGAGATATTTTCCCCTCTGCAGAGTAAAACTCTGGTATATTCCACCTCCTACTTTTCACTCTGACAACAGAAAATCAGGCAACTAAAAGCACATCCAGGTCCTGGAGCATTCAATGGAAACATTAGAGCATATTCGCAGCTGGAAGGTTGTTGTTTGGCTGAGAATTGCCATCATATTTTGAAAGAGCTTCCTTTTTTGTTGTAAGGAGAGTTGGGGAAAGGATCACTTTCAAAATACATGCATCTCCAAATAAAACATTTCGTAATTTTCCTCTAACTTTTTTTAGAAAAAGAAAATAGTTCCATTCAACTTAACAGAATTCTTCAGAAGACACAAGTTGATTGCCAGAACGACCCCTCCTTGAAAATTAAGGACTTTATGGATCCCAAAGTTTTATCACTCGTTTATTTTCTGAAAGGTTGCCTAGGGGCTTTCCAAGCAGCCTCTAAAGGTAAATCACTTTTGTAATGCAAGACAAATGAGTTGTTTTCCTTAATACATGGGTAAATTGGCACATGCCTTTATGCTTATCCTGCACACAGATGACCATGTAGATGCAAAGTCCTCGCCTCCCACGTAGGAAGTTGCTCTGACTCTCAATGGGGTTTGGCAGCCAAAGCTGTTTTTCTCAGAAATGTGAAAGCATCACACACATATCTATGGAAGGACCAGAGACAAAGTTTCTTTCCTGTCTAAGAAGTGAAAAAAAAAAAAAACCAAAAAACTGCTTTTTGAGCAGCCTCATCACAGATTCTTCCTTACTTGGAGAAGACTATATTTTAGTTTAACCTTTGTTCCAGGCAGTATTTTAGGGGCATAGATTTGCCAGTAGACAATGGAAGGAAACAGAAAATCAGCAAAGAGCATGGCACGCAAATAGCTTAGTCATTCCAGGCAAATTCCACAGGGGTACAAGGTTAACACACAATTAAAAATTAACCATCAGTGAATTAAGGCCACAACATTTCTTGGATGACAACCATGCTTTAGGGTTTAACGGGCACTTGTTTCTCTTTTCTAATCAACTTTCTTACGGTTTCATGAAGAAACCAGTAACGAAACTTGCAAAAAAAAATGGCTTTTCTAGATACATTTAAAAAACGCAATAGGGCACAATGGGCATGAAACATTCACTAAAATCATACAGATGTGAAAGTGCACAGCAGTGAGTAGTTCAAAGCACCATGGAAAATCACAACCAAAGTAAACGGAGGAGAGACTTCTTAGGCTATTCCCTATTTGCCAGCCAAGAAAAATAGCATCTCCAATGACAAAGCAGGTGAAAAGGTAGCAGAGCTCTTCAGAATGGCCTATTATCACCTCAGCAACCCTCAGGCACACATAATTGATAGACAAAAGGGAAGGAAAAGCTCTTGATGCCCAGGGCAAAAAACAATAAAAAAATATTTACAAGCTGTGGCATGTAAAATCTGCAAGCACTTTGACTATACTAATTAGGCCAGGAAAATACAATGTGACAGAAACATAAAACAATCTGGAACATCATCCTAAGGAAGAATAGGAGGTCTTTAACAAGACCTGTAAGCCAGGTGGCTCAAGGTATTCCCCTGAGGTGATGCTTTGAGATGACAACTGTATGAATAAAGAACAAGAAAATGTGGCTGTTTGGGGCAGCCCCTCTTTTGGGCAGGCTGAGAAAAAGTTTTCTGAGAGTGAAGAGCCAAATATATTTCAGCAATGGAGATAATGCCTGAAGACTTGACAGGAACTTCCCAAGGGATACCAAGTACCCAAAGTAAAAGCATTGATTTGTCGGTCTTCTAAGTAGCAGTGGACTTCCTCCATAAGCATTTTGGAAACCTTTTGTTCTAGAAAGCAGCACGGACACTAACAAGTGGTTCAGTTGTGAGATACTACAAGAAGAATCATAATGCAATGTGCTGCTTTTAAAATTCACCTCTTCCAGCTATTCTACCTGGAATAACCCACACACCAAAACAACCACATTAACTTAAATTTATGTAAGATGTTTTTGAAAGAAGGTGGCATGTCCTTAGCCCACACAGCAAAATAAAGGATGATGACAAATATTCAGTAGACGGGTTGAATGTAATGCTTATACTTTGCAAGTCTTTGCCTACCAGATTCCTAGATTAACATACTTGAACCAAGATGGCCAAATAGGACACAAATCCAATTCATGCCCTGCTAAAATTTTCAGCCTGCTGAATGGATATGAACCTGTTTGAACCAGGGGGTTCCTATAACACCTTTGAATGACCCAAAACTTGGTCAGGAGGCTTTTCAGCCTTGCCAGAGGTGTCAGAGACCCTGGAATGATACTGAGAATGCCTGTGGTTCTGATTCTAATCCATGGAACAAGTTATCAACTTTGTATGAAGAACTTCAAGTCACAAAAGCTTAGATAGAAAAATAGTAGTAGTTATAAGCAAAAAGAAAAAATTTAAATATATGTCCAGGGGGGTTTGAAGCCCTGTAGAGGGGGGCTGAAAATCTGTACAGGGGGGTCTGAGGCACAAGATGGAGAATTTTTGCACATGGCATGTTATCTTTTCTTCTTCTTCATAACCTCCATCTTCTTGGTGATGTTGGCACTTTTGGATTGGTCTGACAGAGATCTGGACAGTGTGGTGTGAGTGTCACGGATTGGTAATTAATGGTAAACATTAAATACGTAGTTGATAGTATAAAAGAGTAGAGCTAACCCGGAGTGGGTGCAGTGTGTCTCTGGACACTTGCTGTGTCGACCCTGGCAGGGCAGAGAAATCTGCTTTTGATAAGGAACTAATAAACTGCCTTGGGAACACGAACAAACTATTCCAGACTACTCTTTCAGCAAGGTGGGTTGGAAACCTGAACTTTTCTGTACATTGTGAGGTCTCCTGGGACAGTGGAGACAGTCACATGAACTGTCATCCATCATATCCTGTGTTAATGTGCTGAACTGAGAAACAGAATGGCACATGAAATAACATTCCCAGTTTTAGAGCTTCCTGTTCCTGATAGCTTTTTAGAGACATAGTGTAGACAGCTGTTGATAATAATCACACTGTGAGTTATGATTAAATCTACCACTAACATGAACCAAAACTCAAATTAAACAGTTGTGTGAGTCTTGAAACTATGCTCAGTTCTAAGCAGGGAGATAAAGAATAGGTCTCCTTGGGTAGATGGGATACATCAGGTACCTTATCCTTCTGCCATTCAGTTCATTTTTCCACAGTGCAATCCAAGAAAGGTAATATATTTCATGGGCTCATCTAGCTGATTGAAAGATTTTTGGAAGATGTTCTGCTGTGCAAGGCCGACATGCCCTTAACCACATTAGAGAAAACAAGCAAGGAAGAATGCTTGGTTACACTTGACAGCTTCACCATAGTTTAAAATTTTTTACTAGATTTGAGAAACAGAAAAAGGTCAGAATGCCTTCAAAATAAATTTTCAAATGTAGTATACACAGAATATGCAAACAAACAAACAAAAAAATCCACTTATTTGATAGACAGCAGACTAGGACAAGACGTTCAATTCAATATTACAGGTGAACAAAATCCGAAGGCTACTGCCCCCAGCCTCCTTCCCCTATTTCCCATTTGTTTCATCTATAGTCAGAATGTTTCATTTGCAACCCTGAACTATGTAGGTTTAAACTATCCCTGTGGAATAATTTGTGTACTCACTATGCTCATACCCTCTTCCCAGCTGGATTACATTTCACATGAGGTACTGGATGTGGGTCTCCTATGATACATTCCATCTGAAAGAATTTCAAAACCAATGCAGAATTGTTGAAGGTAGAAAAAAATAGTAGAAAAGAGTATGCCAAGACCTCTCTGAAGTACCTTAACAAAATGATGATAGTCACTTGCAGTCATCCCTGACTTTAAAGAATTGGCTCAGATTATCCCTGGAAGAAAAATTAACCAGCAAACATATGAACTTCATATATACTGGCAAATATAACCAAATACTTTGAAATAGGCAAATAATTAATTAGTAAGATGAATGCTGAGAACAGTTCTCAGGAGTTTGGGAATTATGTCTTAAAACTAAATTTACTACTCAAAACAATATACTGTCTCTGACAATGTGCCAACTACCCACACAGATGATTTGGCCAACACAGGAGGACTATGTGTACCTGTGGCCACCCTCAGGACAAAGCCAAAATCTTGACGAAGAAAAATCTAAGTAGGGCAAACTAACCTACAAGTTGAGCAAGCTAACAGAATTTTCACAGTACAGAACAAATCCCAAAAATTAACAGAAATTTTTATGGTTGACATTTTTTTGGGAAGAAGTGGGTGATTAATTCATCATACAAAATAATTTAATTGACTACAACACTTTATTGAATGGTTATCTACAGTTCTTACTCTGTTTACTGCTCCCATGTATTTAGCAACCAGTTAAAAATATAGCTCAGGACCAAAATAGAGCTATATCCTACTTTGCTATGTTTTCACTTGTTTAATACACCAATATATCCTTCTAATCCATTGCTTGGTCTAAATTTCCTTACAGTTTAAAAAAATCACTGACACTTGGGGTATGGAAATAATAATGGAATGCTCTGAGGTAAACAGGGATTAATTGTAATTGTCAGTTTTTCTGAACACACTTAAAGTAGCAGCCACATGGTGCCTTATTACATGAATCCAGGAAATTGCTTGAGCAGGCAGTGTTATATTGCTCTGGAGTGGGAATGAAATCATGTGGGAGTAGCAAGCGCAGCTCATGGAGAAAAATTACCATTTAATATTTATTATTTTGACTGGTTTAAGTGCCACAGGAATAGACTCTCTAATGCATTTGAGTGCAATTCCCCAACAATTTTACTCTGTTGCTTTGTAAACTATTTTTAGGGAAAGTCTCAGAAGACTTTTAAAGGCACAAGCCATCTGAATTTAAAAGGTTATTTTGGTGGTTTATCAAAAGGATATAAATAATGTGATACATCTTTCCAAATTAGATTGATTCTTCCAATTCAGGTAGGAGAACAGAACTTCAGGAGAAAAAATCCTGTTTCAAACTTGCACATCATTTTTGTTCCATGAGCTCAAATATGCTTCTTCAGCAGGCTTATCATAATTTTGGATTTCCATTGGTAGCTCTACAGCGTGGATTCTTCATGCTTTTAAACAGGATATTATTATAGAGAAAGTATAGGCTTGAGTGTACATAACTGCATAATTATACTGTTCATAAGCTAATAGCAAAAGAGCAAAAGGACATTCTGTTTTAGAGGAGGAAAGTTCAGGAAAAATCAGACTGGCAAAAGTTCATGTCTCTAAAAGGATATTTAATCAAAACTACATTTTTTTTCATTAAACAGTAAGGCAGTTTCAGGTTCCCTACTTCCCTACCTTGCACCTTCACACAGCCATAGGCATAACCATTTGTTGGCATCCTCTTCTCCCTCATCCTGAAAACCTGAAATCTGAATTTTGAACTCAGAGCATGCTCTGACTTTGACGCCTCTGAACAAGGCCTACTTTCCTAGCTGCCGTTTCAGTGGACAAGAGCAAGCACATTCCAACCCATGCAGCTGTCTGCCAAAACCACTGCTACGCTGTAATTTATGAAATATTTTTAGTGCTTCTTAAAGGACAATAACAGGTTCTCGTAACAACTCAAAATCATTCCTGTGGGGAACTTGTACACTCTTCCCTGGAACTGCCCAGGTCATTCTGCCCTGTAAGCTGCAAGAAGCACAGGTGTGGGAGGAACCAGTATTTTTGGCCATTGTACTATTATATCCGCATCAGGAGAGAAAGTGAGAAAGGCATTGACATCTAGCTGTTATCATACTGGAAAATTTTAACCCACCACAGTGACTCTAATCCAGAGTGCAATATTAGTTCACACCATTTCAACACAAACTACCAGTTTCAAGCTCTGTTTCCTTTCTAAAAGCTGGGTGCAACAAGCAGCCAGCTCACTGTGTTCATCAGATAAGGACAGCCATGCCAAATCATCAAGGTCATCGAACCTTGCAGAATCTGATGGGAACTGCATGATCACAGCCAGATTGCAGAGTCCTTAAGACTGTAGTTGCCATCTGTATGAAAAAACTTTTTGATGGCTCTTCCCTCTCCTACCCCTTAGATAAATCTGTGAATTGATACAAGAATTAGAAAAAGGTACGCATTTCCTCCTCCAATCACATATACATCACTCACACACACTTTTGAAAAATGGTGCTAGAACTGTTGCATGACAAGTATTTGGAAATGAACCACACTGAACAAATCAGTGTAGACCTAATGACTTTGGTGAATTACACTGTTTTAAGATAACTGTAGCTGTAATACACCAAATAATACAACACAATCAGCAAATATATTATTCTATTATTATTTTTGTTATTGCAGTCAAAGCTACCCCTGTTTTGTGAGATACACGAAACATTTTTTTTTTTCCAAAATTCGCATATAAGGATATATGTAAATATCCTAGAATGGGATTAAACTCTGTGTTAAATGCTCTCCAAAGAACACTGAGCAGACCACTCAACAATCTGCCTCAGTGTTTTACAGCTGGCCAAATCCTCCTCTCACTGTTTTTTTTATTCACTGTCCAATTTTCTGTAACTGGATTACTCAAGGAATGGAGAGGAGGTCTTCATCTATCGTGTCTAAAAATTACAGTATCCTCAACCATTAGTATCTTCAAAGCTGCATGGATTTAGCAACAGTAGGAAAGAAAAGGATCTTGTCGATCTTGTCGATCTTGTCCTTCATTCCAGTGAGAGTTACAGTTATACAGAAACAATTCCAACACTTGCAACATCATTGATTTTTTTTTCCTTTGAGTGATATTATATATAGCTGACCACAAGAGAGAGACACAGCAAATAGTTGAAAACAAATTCAAGAAAACACCACTATTTCTCATGAACCAAAAAAAAGGCTAAGCAGTGCCCATCAAAGCAGTAACGTCAACACACACACATACCCTGCCCCCACTTCCAAATCAGCTCCAGAAAGCTGTAAAAACCTAAGTCAGAAATAGCTCAGATGAGTCAGAAAAGTAATTTCTTTCTATCTTACTTTCTTTCCCAGCCCCAGACATACTCAAGTAAACACAAAGCCACATCATGATGAAATCAACAACTTGCAAATGCGAAAAACAAAGGATAATGCAGAGATCAGTCCAAAGATCAACAGCAGACCTTGCCTCTAGAAAACCTCTCTCCTTCCAGACTCCAGAAACTGCATGCAATGAACTACAGCCACTTGCCACTTAGGGATGAAAACAGAAGTCAAACGAAAAATCACAGCAGTGACAGTAGATGCAGATAAATAATGAGTCTACCACTGCACTGTCTGGACTAGGAAGAGAAGTACACTCATGTCAAATACCTGCATTGGAAAAAGACGCTTCAGGCATTTGTACAGCTGTTTTCTTCTCATCATTTCCCACTTAATATTTGTAACTATGAGAACACAAAAGAAAACCAAAGATTTAGGGAAGCACGGACTGAGAAGCAAGACATCAATAGCTTCTTACAGAGACGAAAAGACAGACAAGCAAGATCCAATCTAACCAAGAAAGAAATCACATGTGGCAGTTCAGTAATGGTCAAATATGCATCTCTGGTACAGTGTTTAACACATAAACACAGAGTCCTACGTTTTCAATAAGGTAGAAACATAGCCACATTTGCTTCATCTACAAATAACAATGAAGAATTAGTTCTAAACAGACAGCCTATAGACTTTTTCACTCGCCACAAAAATGCAGAGTCTCAGTTCAGTGTCACTGGCTTTTATCTAAGGTTTGCTGATAGTTACATCATTAAGCACTGGCTTCTGAAATGTCTTGCATCCACTGTGTTCTGTAGCAGATCAGTTAAATTTGCCATACTTGAAAAAGAACCATGGAAATATTAACTTTGCTATTTGGCCAAATTTAAAAAAAAAAAAAATCTTTTCTTTATGCAGAATGAAAGAAGACAAGTCAGATAAAATTCAGAATTCCCTTTTAAACTGATTCTGAAAAAAAGTTGTTGGTATGAGATAAGAACAGAAAAGCCTGAGACACAAGATTAATTTACATATTTAGATTCATCCAAAAAATACTTTTCACTGATTGATTTTATGTGACCATATTTCAAGAAGTGGCTTTTGCTTTCAGCTTCAAAGAAAGAAAAAATAGAAGAATGATCTTTCCTTTTCCTTTAAATCCATACCTACTTCAAACACAGCTTTTTTATGAAAGGCTGAGTTCACTTTTAGATTATAAAATTAAGCACTTAATACTTCCTTCCTGAAACAATATGTAATTCTGAACACTCTTCTTTGGTGAAACACATACATTTTTCAAAATTAATATGCTACTATGGGTTTAAGCAGAGAGACTGAGAAATTTCACAGTTAAAAGAATATTTCCTGAGAAAGTGGAAATAAAGTTGCAAAGAAGGTTCAGCCTCATCTTTCAGCCTTAAATTATGGAGATTTTCACTGATTCTAGATGAAGTCAATAGTCTGACAAGTAACATGCTTAACAAGGGAAAAAATAAAAATCAAGCAAAACCAAACCATAATGCTCTAAATTTTTGATTGATTGTTTAAGCTCATTACAGAGCTTGACAATTCTGGCCTCAAGTTACTAAATAATTTGGTTTGTCTTGTAGAGACATAAAGTTAGACCAACAGCCAAAGTACTAACCAAATGGATAACATACTGGCAATGAGAGGATGCTAGGTCTGCTCTCATGAGGCTAACAACACTACATTGCCAGTGACCATTTTCATCACAGCAAGTAGTTCCAAAGCTTTTCTTGACTGCATCATTTTCAGTCTAGTCCATGCTGAAATGAAGATGTTCTCAATATACATGATTTTCAGCACTTGTTTTCTATAGATTCAGCCTCTGACCACAGTAATCTCTCTTCGGTAACTGATAGTTCAAGCTTCAGATAAGGTCATTTCTGTCTCCTCACCCTCCCCACCTGTTTAGCCTCTGATATGTAACTTACCTGAAAAACTGAATGACAGCCTCTAACCACAAGAAATGAAATGATGGCCAGTAGACCCTATTGTGTTTGATTCATGACCCACTTAACAAGTGCTCTGGTGAAACCTCAATTAATTTCTTTAGGCCTATTTCTTATTTCTTACAACACAATCTGTTTTATGGCTCAGTCAACCCCATGAGGCAAACCCTGGCAGTCCCATCTCCCAGTCCATGCAAGTACAAGGAGGAAGAGATGAGCTGAAGACACTGTCAATCAGCTCAAGGAACATATGAAACATCCCACTGTTCAATCTCAGGCACTGGAAACATCCTGTACTCTTGCAGTGACTCAGAGTCATCAGGTGCCTGTAGTCAGACAGCAGCTCAGGAGGACGGGGAAGAACAGAGCAGCCTTCACTGGCTCTCAGTGAACAGAGGGAGGGAGACATGCCACTGCCCAAGAGTCCCTGAGTCAGAACTGATGAAGAAACACCTTGAGTGCCTCACAGATCAATCAGCACAGCAACCTGCTTTAACAAGTGCCACTGAACACACACACACTCTTGTTTTGACAGGAGAATATTGTAACTGCACACGCGGGTGAGCATTCTGTGAAACTGCAAGTGGATGATGCAGCCAGCACTGCTAATGTGATGACAAAAAACCTACAATGGTAAGAATTTTATATTTAAAAAAATGTAGTCCAAATCAATTAGAAAATTAAAACTGTATGCCTCAGAATTCCAAAGGGATGCATGATTTTACAGACAACAGCCCCCCAAAATGGATGAGATTGAATTTTCAAGAGGCTCTTATAAAATAAACAAAAAATAGCTGCAGTAAAGGCTGGCCAATTTGTGGTGTTTGGGGGATTTACTCATGTTCCTTCACAGACTGCTTCTGATTTTTATTGGATATTTCAGGTTATTAACAGATTTATCCTTTTCAAGAAAAAAAACTACTTTTTTGAATAGGTCTGAAATCAAAACTCAAACCAAGGGATGTGGAGGTCCCTGCAGAAAGTGAACAAGCAGAGTAGTGGGAAGAGTCTATCTCCACCTTTTAGCACGAGCCAGTGCTTACAGCCCAAGCCTTCTGACAGAAACCATGATAGGGGCAGCAGCCTGTGCTCCTGTGGCGTGACCTGCAAGAGGTGTGGGCAGCCACTGACAGAGCCCCGACACCTCTGTACCTGGGGCTGAGAGGAGAAGCACAGGCTGGCAGGTGCCTTGCAAAGAAGAGCAGGGGAGGAAATCACATCCACTGGCCTTTCTTGAGCTTCCTATGTCACACAGATGTGCTCCCAGCCAGAACATCAGAACAGACACAGCAGCCCTGCTTCTGCACATGGCCACCTGGGCAGTCCCAGTGCATGGATCACGCTGGTGACAATGGACTCCTCTTTGCAGGATGGGCTAGAGTTGAAACCCCAAGGGGTCAGGACATTAATTATTAACCATAGAATAAGCTACATTGGAAGGGACTCATCAGGATCATCAGGTTTATGTGTATCATCAAGACATGTGGACAAACAACCTGGATAATATTATTATTCTGTTTATATATATGCTTTTTTCACAGCAAATATTTTGCCTGTTAGACGACTTCACCCAGAGAAAATCAAGGCCAGATAGTGGTATCGAGGCATTACTCACATGGCCAGTTTCTGACCCGCTTTGCTCAGCACTTGGTACATTATTTTATGAACTGACATATTGAAATTAATTAGGGCTGTGGTTCACAGAACAGAAGTTTCAGAGTAGGAAAGAGGATGGAACAATTTGAAAAACAAACAAATCACTTGTCATGGGTTTATTTACGAAATTTCAATTTCCCGGTCAGGGAACCAAGAATGTCATGGTTTGACACCAGCCAAGGGCCAGTGCACCCATGAAAATATATTTTTCTCAATTTCTGCTGTGAGATAGGACCAAAGAAGGAGCACAACCATCCAAACTTAAAACATAGAGAAGAAAATTTATTAACTAACACTAAAAAGAAAGAATAAAAAGCAAAAACCAGAAGAAAACTTCCAAAACATCCATCCTCCCCCCACCTAATGTTCACTCTCCTACTGACCACATGACAAGACAAAACCTTCGATTTTCAGTCAATCCACCCCTTCAACAATCATTTCCCCAATCCAACAGGAAGAGCGGAGTCCCTCCTGCTTTGCCATAGACTCCCCACAAGAATACCAGTCCCCTTGTGGCCACACAGTTCACAAATGGCTCGCCCGCAGATTTGCCATTGCCCTAACCCTAACCCCCCCCCCCTCCCCCCACGGGGCAGTCCTCTCACAACTGCCCATGGGCTGTATCAGCTTTTAGGGTACAGTTTAAGAATGTCTTTTTCCTAGTCCAAAACAAAAACTCTCCTCATCGGCTCCATCTTCATCCCAAGGAACAGTTATCTCTCATCTCTGGGGCCGGGGTTATCATTTCATCAGTGCTTCNATGTTCTTGAGCCACAGCTTCAGAACCAGGAGATTCTCCACGCCGGGGAGGGGGGGGAATTCTTCTGCCAGCCTAGGGCCAGTCCATCCCTTTGGCTCCCCCCGCTCCCTGCGGGACAGTTCCTCCGGGAGGGCTCTCCTGGCCCGGCCCAGACTGGCATGACCCAAAAGCCCCTCCCCCTCCCCCCAGGACACTGCGGGGGGAAAACCAGAAAACCGGGCTGGGGCATCGCTCTTCCTTTCCATCCTCCCCACTCCCTGCCAGGACAGCGCCCTCAGGAAGGGGCTCCCAGCATGTCCTGGCCCTGGCCCAGCCTTCCCCTCCCGTAGGCCTCTGTGGCCTTGGGGGGGGGGGAAAGCTGGGCCAAAGCTGCCCACACGTCTTTACCTCCTCAAGGCCAGTAACAAATGAGAGTGATTCCCAAGCAGTCCTGTGCAAATGTATATCCTACTGAGACGAATTTCACTTTTGATTGGCTCATTTCCCTGTCTGTCTTTAAATTTGGCCCACAATTGGTGTTGCACTGGGCTCATGGGAAATCCACAGGCATACCTCACTTCCAGGGGTGGCTATTTTCCTGCCCACCAAAATGTCAATCTCAAACCAGCACACCACTATAAATAATGTAAGTTCTTTTGAACTCCTCTAGCCTAAATGAACTGCTAAACAGTGCAGTGTTTGGTAGCACACAGCAAAACTGATTCTTAATTGCTACATTTGCTTCAAGGCTTATATGTAACAAATGGATAAGCATTAAGCTATTAATTCAAATCCATTAGAGAAAAGCAAGTTTCTTATTTTCTTTTTTGTTTGTTTGTTTTTGTTTAATTTTTCAATGTTCACAACCTTTGAAAGCCTTAAGCTGACAGAAGGAAAGGACAGACGATTTGGACAGGGGACAAAAGACAGGGGGTTCAAATTTTTGTAGAAGCTTTGAGGTAAGGATTCCCATTGCCTAAATTCATAATCTGCCCAAATGTACAGAAGCTATATAATGTTAAGGTTTGCAGTCTGCTAGGAACAAAGATTAAATAATTCTTCCAAAAGTGTGAATGGCCTCCTCTGAGGGGACCTGAGTGATAGTGAAGCAAATAAGGGATCTAGCCCTGTCCTCAGAAAACATTTTTATGGGAGCAGGACTAAGGAACAGAGGGAAGAGTTAAGAATGCCTTCATTAATTAAGGGCAAATTGCCCTGGGAGTACACATAATGCTGAACAAGGATGGGAAGAGTTGGATTTATCACTGACTCAAAACCAGCAGCTCAGATTGACTTGCAGGAGGGAAACAAATGGTGCTTGCAACCTCCAGGTGATGTTCTGCCTTCTGCAAGAAACCTCTCCCGATCTGTCCCCAGAAGAGCAGTTCCAACTTGCTCACCCTTTGGGATATTTGCACTGCTGAGTCCTGAATTACCATAAAGGGCTGGTAGTAAATAAAATTAGCTACTTCCCACAGAGGACTGAGGTTCAAATAAAAATGAAAACGAAAAGCAAAGACATAAAATCATGAGGCTTTCTTTTACTTTTTGGTTGTTTTTTTTTTTCTGTTATTTTTAAGGAGAAATTAGGAAATAAAGCAGCATGAGGGAAGAAAATACATTTTCCATCATGAATTCTTGAATGCAATACACATGATCTTATTGGTAATGGGTCAATGCCTCCTGTGGTGCCTTGGGCAAGACGGCTGTGATTTAAAAAATTATTCTAGCAGCTGCTGACATTGCAGAAAGCTTTTATTTTTCTCTGTTCCTCTGTTATTTTTTTTCTTAACTACATCTATATCTCAATCTTAAGCCTAAAAAATTTAATGACTTCATAACAACCAGTTTATTGACCTAGTAATTGCCTATTGAACCATTTACCACACATACACAATCAACAGTTGTGACACTTTTAATAGAGAGACGATAATTTAGGTACTAATAAGGACATTAATGACACATTGTCATCAGTAGTGCTGATGTCAGAGATAAATGAAACCTTGGGGGTTGTAGTCATCAGCTCACACCCAAATCACCTGAAATCAGAAAGGCTTCCTTCCAGATGAGAGAGAAAATAGTAAGTGGTGTAATAACAGAGAGGTTCTATTTGCTTTCAATAGTTTATTCCTCAAAAGTGGGCAGAAGAAAAAATCTGATATTTTTCTACCATTCTCCAAGAAAAAAATGCTGTTTCATACACCCGATTTCCTCAGAGAACTACAAAATCCTAAGAGGACTCAGCTGAGTATCCTAATGCTTCTAAACAGAAGGTGATAAGCAGTCATCAGATAGTATTTTTTTTTTTTTTTTTTTGCTACATAGGGAGCATACAGAGGTTGGTGGAGAAATGACATAGAGAAGAAAGCAGAAAAATTGTAAGGTTCACTTTCATTACAGCATATATATAGGATCATGATTACTTATGGCAAAAAGCAAGTGAATTTTCCAGAGGGCTAGTGGCATTTCAGTTTTCTATAGATCATTGTAACACAGAAGTTCACAAATAGTAAATAGATAGAGGGTGATTTTTCTGTTTCTTTTGCTTTCCATATTTAAATAGTCACCCAGATAGGAATAGACTATTGATATCAGTAGAATATAGCACAGAAAAGAAGCCATAATATCTGCATATTTTATATTTCATCCTTTTCTGGACTAACTATGGGGCCCATAAGTAAACAAGGAGAGATTAGATGACCAAAATCTATCATTATTTATTGTCTATTACTTATTGCTATTTACTTACAATTATTATAAGTAACACAGGATACCATTTAAAATTACCTATACCATGACTTCTACTGCACTATTCTCTCCCCCTATATTATTATATATGGGTTATAATACAGTGAAGAATTTGAGGCTAGATATTTCCCAGGGTATTGAGCTCCAAGGAAAACCCTTGATGTCAGAAATTTCAGCAAAAAATATACTGCAGAAAATACATGCAGATTGCCTGTTACTAAATATTTTTCTTCCTTTGTGGTACATTAATACTTTTTATTGCCTTTTTTTTTTTGTCTCTGTATGTATGTGGGGTATTATTTCATCCTATTAATGAGACAAAGATATAATTCCCTTGCCTTGCCTAAGTGGCACAGTAAAAATCAGTGGCTGTCAGAATATATGCTGCACAATACTTCTTTTCATTAGAAGTACCACTACAAATACTTAATGGGATTTCTCCTTGAGCCAGGTGTTATGAGCCCTCAGAGCTCCCATCCCTGTTTGTGTTTTGTCTTACAAATATCCACAGCTTAGATAGAGCGAGAAAGACACCTTGGGTGGTGTTGGAAACAAAAAAAGTTTATTAACTTCCAAAATAACAAACTCTCTAAAGAGAAAAAGCCATGCCAGAAACCACAGGACCATGTCTGCTATAACAACACCCCCAAAATGCCACGAGGTTTCCTTAAGCAGTGCCTTTTATGGCTTAGGCGGGGCTCTGGCAGTCGTCCAATCCAGGTAGCTCCAGGGGTGGGGTGATGTCCAGGCAGTCCAATGAAGTGTCCCAGTTCAGAACATTTCCAAATTGGGAAAGAATTCCTGGGCTCTTTACCTTTTAAGGGGGACAAAGACAGCTTCACCTTTCTTCTTGGTCTTGGCACTCTGCCTGTAGGAGGTGCTACACTGCAACAAACAGTGACTAAGAAGAGTAGTCAGACTGATCAGATATTCGCCCCACAGTGCTTTTAGTAAAGTCTCAATTTTTGGTTTTTTTTTGTAATAAACAGCTTCTAATCAAAGAAATAATAAACTTTCTACACAGAAAAAAAAATCTAACAACTAAGGCAGAAAAGTAGGAGAGCCCATAAATTTAACAGGAGGCACTTCAAGCAGATCCAAGCTCTCTGAAGAGTACTTAGTACTCTGTGAAAGATCTTAAGGAACTATAGTCATCCCAGTTTCTCTAGAAAAGCAACAGAAAAATCTGTAAGTCATATGAACAACAGCCTTTCTGGTCCAGACCCACCTCACTCAAGCATTTGGCACCAAGGAAAAAGAAACTGAACACAATTATTTGGCTGCACTTCAAAGCTTAAACTAGGTGATCTAGTGACAACTCTAAGTCTTAAAATAGAATAGCCTATTTATATTAATTTTTGCCCCCTTCTAAGCTCCCTCCTTTTTATTTTGTTTCTCTCCCTCAGGAAACGTACTACATCTATCCATAATTAGACAAATAGAATAATAACCAGAAGCTCTGCAAATGCACAGTGTGTACATATGTGTGTGCATCTACATCTCCCCCCCAACCAGAGCCAGAAAAAGGGATGTGCTAAGGGCACACTTCAAGTATCCTGACAAAAACAAGCATAGAATGAAATTTAGTATCTTTGGATGGGGGATAAGTTAAAAATAAAACTCATGTTACTATAGAAAATATAATTCCATGCATTGTATCTTTTGCAGTTATTTGTTGTTTTTGTCTTGAATTCTTTCCCTTTCAAAATATCAAGGGGTCAAATAAAATTCAAAAGATACTTAAGCCACTGAAAAAACCTCATTGCTCACTGAATCGTGTTTCCTTTCAGAGAAGCATTACTCGTGTGCCATCCTTGACCACTCAGCACTAAGGTGCAACAGATGATGATGGCTGTATTCTAAAAGGTATGCCCTGCTCAAAAACTGAATAAATAGGTAATGAAATGACTGATTAAAAATAGGGTAATCCAAAACATTGGTCCATTTCTGTTCCACACCCTGCACAAAATCACAGCTCAAAAATAAGGACAGTACCTTGATAATCCTAACAGGAAATAATCCCAACACGCATTGTTATTTTGCCTGCCTCAAATTATACTTTCTAATCCAGCACAAGGAAAAGTGGTGAAATAAGGGTAAAGGAACAGCTGAAAATGCCAAAATTTTTGATCCAGGACAGAAAACCAAGGCCAAGTCTAGCTTCCACAAAGTCTAAAATGCAAAAATGAAAAGAGCAACTATAATATTATTAATTAAAATTGAATTAAAAGTAGTGTAAGTTAAGGCCAAGGGAGTATTTTTACTTTATAATTTTTTTATTGTTTTTGATCATTTAGAACCACAGAAGGCTTTGAATACAGAAATAAGCATGTAAATGAAATAGTACGTCCTAAGATGTCCCAACTGAGGACATTTTTTTAAGTAAACCATAAAAGTTTAATAATTAATGTAATAATATATTAAGGACACAAATAAGTAATGGGAATTATGTTTAAATAACTGCTGTGTAGGCAAGGGTCCAAGAGTATTAAAAACACAACCTTGAAACCAGATTCTCATTTTGTCAATGCCATAGCAATCATTGCAGAGTTATACTGCCATGAGAACCAGCACCACACAGCCTCAGCCTGGCTCTGAGTTTATATGGTATGAGAAAACTCAGTTTGACCTGAATTGACAGAATTTCTCAGACTCTTAGAGAGAACCTTTATTTCAGAGGAAAATGGGCGACAATCACCCTCAGATTAGGAAAGAGCATCGGTTTTCGATTGCTTCCAAAGGTTCATGTCAAGTCACAAGCATAAGAATGAGGGAGGGACAGTGAAGAGCTGTATCTCACAAATCTCCCTCCTAAACTCCTTTTGGGATGCTCGGGTACCCTCTTCACTCCCACAGCAAGGTTTATAACAAGTTTCAGAAAGGCAGGGGAGAGGCAGAGCTGAGGGGCTCAGTAGAGGTGTGCTCGAAGTGTTTGATTGCAAACCTCACTATTTATCCTGCTCTTTAGAGAAGACAGGCAGCCTCTAATCATTACAATGAAATTTAATGTGTAGACTTCATAAAAATAGACTGTGCCTGATGCACTTTTCAAATGTACATTATTAGTATCTTGGAATATTAGGCAAAATTGATTTTGTAAAGGTGTTGTTGGCCCTGTTGTAACTGTAACCCACCACATCCTCTCTGAGAACACTATCTGAGAAAGTCCAGGTGCAGAGGATCCTTCACAAGTACTCTGAGCTTTGTGCAAGGAGAAACAAAGAGTCTGTGTAGAGCTGTGATCAAAGCAATTATGGATTAAAGATGAGGTCTGAAATCCAACTGCTAAAATACTTAAGCAGTGATGCTGGCAACCTTTAATGGTGATGAGAGTTTGATGATTTGTAAACTAGCGCAAATACTTTAAGTATGCAGCAGTACTGAAATCAAAATGCCAACTAGACTGCGAGAGAAGGAACTAAACAGTAGTACAGAAAATAATTACTGTCTGACAGTGAATCCTGCCCATGTGAAAATAATTTCACAGACACCAGGAATGTAGCTGCTCCTCTAAACAATTGGACACATACAGTGATCCTGAGAAAGTTATTCCCTGCTGACAAAAGCAGGGTCAGGCAATGGAAAAATAATCCAAACTTCTTGGCTAGTTGGCCATACTCTTCCTAAGTAACAAACTTTCTATTCAAGCGTTCTTACAATAAGTGGATTTACCTTGGAAACTTGTCATTATATAGATGAGTTTGTGTTCTTTTGTGTACTGATACTCTAATTTGCCATGGTTCATGAAAAAATACACATAGATCTCACTTGCAGTGTCTAAAAAAAACCCCAAATCACATTAACATGTGGTTCACTTCAACATTATTATCCCTAATGCCACTAATAGTGTTTTTAAAATAAAAATATTGCTTACCTGTAGGTTGATGGCTTCATCTCACAGAGCTGAGGAGTTAGGCTACAGCCATTTTTAGTTTGATTCTCGGGTGATACCTCAAGGATTGTAATTAGAGTAGTGATATGCCACAAATGAAGTGTATGCTGTGCCCTTGTGGCAGAAGGTATATTCATGTTACCTGAAAACATGCCCTTATTTTACATGTAAAATTTGTCTCAAAAAAAAGCACCAGGCATTTGATATTCCTGGAACAGAAGGGTTACATGGAGGCTTAAGGGTAACATCTCCCCTTCCAAACAAAAGTAAATCGCAAAGAAAAATTAAACTGAATGTGCAAATTTATTCTGAACAGCAATGTAAGGAGCACAACTTTGACGTATACAAAGGCTGTGTTTATTATCCCCTGGAGAGGAGTGGAGAAGCTGACATTGGTTACATAGTGACATTTCAGGATGGAAGAAGGCAAATAGCCAATTAAGTCTAGCATTTGTAACCTGTAGTGTTTTTCCCCTCAAGTGGTTATCTAACACTCTTTAGAATATGTTCACAGCTGCAGCTTCTATTTCTGCCATTAGTAAACTTTTCTACTCTTACTTTAAAGGAACATGCTCTGAACTTCCTTCCTGGCACAATTTTTTAATGATTTGCAGGATCTAGGCCCTCAAATGAAATGCATTTTTTGCGTCTCACTATTTTCAGCTTTTTTCTAATTTTAAATTTCCCCTTTCTATTTTAAAAATAATTCACTGTCAGTCTAATCAGTGCTTATTTATTCACTGCCCTTGGATTTCAATCTTGCATTGACCAGGCATATTTTTTCTAATGTTACCCCAGATGAAAATGAAGACCAAATACAGTATTTGTCTCTCTTTTACTGTATCTAAAACAACTTACCAGTTCCCTAGTCTTCTGGACAAGGTGTTTTCATAGAACTTGACTCTTAACTGATGCAGGGGTGTGTTACTCCCTTGATTGCCATACTATCAAAATATCTTCAACATCCTTAGCCAAGAAGCACATTGTGAGGGTGTATGTTAGCTGAACTTCAGAGACTCAGAACCTGAAAGAACACAAGACTCCAAACTATTTTCCCCTTGAAAACAGTGAAATTACAAACCATGATTTGGAAAATTCACAGGCCCTACCTTGCAAGTCTACTTTAAATCATATGCAGTTACTTCAGTGCTGAAGAATCAACAGTAAAGCAACATGGGACAAAGAATCATATTGACCAGTAGAATCAGCTCACATTAGCCTCTTTCGGGACTTGTCTTTGGAAAACACAGGCTGATAATTAAGAATGTTGATGTAACACAAGGATGAGGTACGGTGGCTATGGCTACTCAACAAAAAAAAGGTAGGGTTTTGTTGTTGTTTGGGTTTTTTTAACCTAGCCATAAAAGATAATGAGATAAAGCCCTGGGTATTCATCTTCTGACAGTAAGAATAGTTTGTGTGAAGGACTAAGAAGATTAGAGCAGATAAATGCTTTTATAAGAGCAACGTGGAAGTGTGTAATAGACCTTACAATGTATGCTGATATTTTAAGATACTTTACAGAACATTTTAAGGATGTTCTTACAAATTGCAATGTCTCTTGTATATGAAACCGTGTCATCTGTAACAACCTATTTCAGGAGATTATCTTCAAATTTTCTCCTTTTTGCCATTGACAGTAAATTGCTGCTATTAAACAGATTTCTATAATAAAAAAACCCCAGCCTGTGATTTAGTCCTGGTGTAGGCTGTGATCTTTCATTTGGGAATTGTACAGACAACTATATGGGGACTAATACAACAGATCCATATGCTTTTAGACTCTTTTGTGTAGAATACACTCTATGTACTCCCTCAGGACACAAGTACTATTCTTGATAGTATTTTTAGGAAGCGTCCCCTAAATTTGTTCCCGAGCTACTGCACTTGAAAGGCAATGCAAAAAACCCAGTGAATAAATCTCCTCCCTTCTGCACTGGGTGTGTTGGTGCTTTTGGGGGTCTCATTTGCCCATGATTTCCTTCAGCATGTTCATTGTTTTCCTCAGTCCTTCTTTCTTGTTCCAGCTACAGAGCAAGTAATCTGAAGCAGACCTTGTCCTCCCTGCATTTCCACTGTCCTGTTCTAAGCCATTCTCTGAGTTAAATTCCCAAGGAAACCAATCAGTCTGCCACCTGTCTTAAAACCAGGATGGAAAGCAACTCTTTCCTGAACTTTAGCAATAACTAAAGATACAACTGGTATTACAAAGCCAAAGTCACTTTGTGTTACTGACCGTTAATTGCTCATCACTGTTTGCTCCCTTGCATCAACACCTTTTGGAATTACAGTTAAAGTTGAAGACTAAAAATAACAGAGAATACACAATTAAATTGGCAAAACAGAACACATGTTGATACTCTCAAACATCCCAGCAGGTCCTATATATTTCTTGTGAAAACAAGTTCACATTGGAACTAAATATTTGCACTTTAACTACAGGGAGTTCCTGTCTCTCTTGCCAGAGATGCTAAAGACAGATCATTTCTTTGACCAATATGACTGATTAGATACACAGCAGGGTAAAGAACAAGTACGTTTATGAGAACCACCTCTAGGCTGGATCATAATGGCGAGTATGTCTTTACCTTCACCTGTACCTAAACCTCATTAGTACAATTTTGGAGTTTGTAATGGCTTTATGGCCATCTATCCTCCCACTAGCTCTGTTGCTTTTTTACCATCCAGATTTTTCCCCTGTGGAACACATTAAAAACCCAAACACACTTAACCTAACAACAGTACTGCTACCCTCCACCTCCATTTGTTTGTATTTTCTTTCTTAGAGAACCATTTCTATAACAAGAGTGGTTTGTGCTCACCTAGTGGATCCAGACTAGACTGTGGCTTTTCAAATTCATACATCTATCTAAAAGTCAGACATTCTTTGTATTAAAGTCAACATCAAAAACCTGCTCTAAAAGAAATGAAATGTAGCAAAAGACAGGTGTTTCCTTTCATATTAAAAGCTGTGTGAGTAAAGAGGAACAGTTTTTGGTGAATCAGTGGTAGAATACATAAGCTGTTGAATGTTCATTCTTCATTGTTCCTGAAGTACATGGATAGATGGGGAAAGTAAATGATGGAGTAATTATGTCACTGATATGGGCATAATCTTGTCTCAATTCTACTTTCTCCGATTTCTTGCAAAAGAATGTTTTAGCTGCAGTTTGTCTGTTCTCCTGAAGGTTTGCACAGCAAAACACCTCTTGTAAGGCCTACAGAAAAGTCTGCAGAGAGAAAAGTTATTCACTAACCTTGATGCTGCAGCAAACCATTCTGTTTTCTGCTTCTCTTCTTCCACCCACCTCTAGGAAGTTAGAACAGAAAAGGATTGTTGATAGGAAAAGACATGCCAGATAACAAAAGCAGATAGTAGTCCAAAACTGTAAAAATGAATAGTGAGTTGGACCACAATAATTAGAGATTTACCTCTTCCTTAAAAACATCTTCAAAGGTACCATGATTTTTAAATTTAGTTGACATTCAGCTCCTTCCTTTAGGGCATTAGACCACGACTAGTTGAAAACCAAAGGTTTCCTTTAGCCACAGAATGACAGGTCAAGGCAGAAGACATGAATTTTATCTGGGTCCTCTAGTCCAATTTCCCTGCTCAGGCAGAGTCTTCTAAAACCAGGTGCCCAGGACTGTATTCAGATACTATATATGCATGTACCTATATACACACTAAATATACTATATGAGGTATAGAAAAACATGGGTAATTTATGTGCAATCCATATATTGAGATAATCTACACAGAGATTTTTATATAGACAAATACCACTTTTACATTATATATCTATACACAATATAGACATTTATAAATAATAGGTATAAAATTATATATGTAAACATAGAGAGAGATATCCTATATAGACAGATATGCAGTAAAGCACAGGAAACAGGAGAACTAAAGAATCTCAGAGGGCTGCATGGACTCATCTTGTAGACACTGAAGGAAGACTCTGGCCTCTTTGTTAAAAACCCTAAAATGTATTTACAACCCTCAGGCCACAGGCTCTGTTTAACCAAATAATTCTACATATAGAATTTATCATATGGCACCTAGAAATACAAGGCACTCAGCCATAATGAAGGGTTTATTTTTTTCTCTCTTATACTACCAAAATTGTATAAGCTGTACACATACAGGTGATATCACAATCCTGATGTTTCTGTAAGTTTGAAGATATCCCCAAAGCCAGAAGTGGGACATCATTCCAGTGTTTTGTTAACATAACAAAACATGATGATTGTGCCTCATGGTTAATTAAGTTTAACATTAATCCATAGGAAGGCACAACTTATATGTGAGAGCTAGTATCAGTTTCAAAGATGACAAAACATAACTGCTTACACAAGTTTGTGCATGCAGTAACTTTTTTGTTTTGACACTAAGAGCTTAAGATATTTTTCTTACAGTGATGGTTCCTTTGGGGATTTGCCTCAAATTGACCTCCTCAAAGCTAATTCTCTTCAGCTCAGTTCAAGGCTATCACTCCTTCTGCTTTCATTCCTCATGTGAAGGAAATTACTTATTTATTTATTTATATGATCTTGTCTGCTTCTGCATGAATCCAACCCCTTCTTAAGGACCTGCACACTGCTCAACTGCTCTCCTTTGCAGCTTCAGATTGCTGACTCTCCACTGCATCCCAAAGCGTATCATTCCTGTGTTGCCCAGACTCTTTCATTTCTCCCTCCCACTCTGATTTTCTTGCATTAAGCTGAAGTTTCCAATGGTGTTTTTACAAGCAGTTCATTTGAAAGACGAAAAACAGCAGACCTTTTCTTAAAAAAATGGAAGGAATAAATATGACAGAGATGAAATATTAATGTCTCCTCTTTTTAATTTTCTTTGCTTTTGGTTTCTGGTTTAAAGCCTTGTCCTCTTGCTGTGGAAGTCTGGTTCTTCTGTTAAGACTGTTTTAGCCATCCTTCCACACTAGACTTCAAAATATGTCCATGATCCATTCTTACAGCTAATCTAATGACCCTGCAACCACCATGCAAACAGCTCAAGGAGCTGAGGGGATAGAGCTACCATGAAAATACAATGAAATTATAACTTGCTCCCAAGAGACAGAAGTAAGGTGGCAAACTCAGCAAAGTGACACCTTTTGAACTCCTTATATACAAAAAACCAAATACTCTTCTCTCTTTGAAACTTTCATAGCCCTTTCCAAATACTGGGAAAATGAGGGAAGAACTCTGTAAATAGATCACTGAAGATTTCTTTCACAAACTCCTGAAGAGAATGAGATCATGTAGACCTCTGGACACCTTACATACAATTATGCCAGTTGAAAAATCAGATTTCTTTGCCCTGGGCAAATTAAGACTACTGAAACTTGAGATATCTCTGCCTCTCTTCCCTAAGTATCAGAAAGGGACTTTTGACAGTCAAACTAAATATTAATAGTGTGAATTGATACAAATCTTACTATAAGCACAAGTACCTTTTTCAATAGTACCTAGGTGTAATAATACTAACACTGGCATCAGTTGTGATTTTCTTGATGTCAGTTGTTGTGGTCGCACACAGCCTGACAGCCTGAGAAACCTGCAATTCTTCCTAGGCCCAGCCTGAGAAGTTGCAGAGGACTTAGGAGAAGAAATCAGCTCTCATGCTATTCTGGGAGAGCAGAATGTCAGGAATGAAAAAACAAAGATAGGCACCTGTGGTTCCTGTTCAGCTCTATGTGAGCTACGTGATGTTTCACTTTCAGAGGATTGTTTTCTTTTCTTTACCAATTAGTCCCTTGTTTGTCTTTAATTGACCAATACGATTATATCTAACAATGTGTTCTATAAAAAGAGCACAGCTCTTTCTTTCTGGAGAACATAGTGGATGATGTAGTATAATAAACTCTCTTCCTTGATGCACAAGCCTGAACTATTGGAGTCATAATAATGTTGCTTGGAATCTGGGAGCAACAAGTTGTTGGTATAAGGCCAATAAATATATTGCTTCTAACCAGGTTGGACTGCAAACTGGATCAGAGAGCAAGCATTACAGTGCTAAAATTAGTTTGTGCTGCAGTAATAGCAAATTAAAAATGGCACCCTGTTACACCAAGCAGTGTATAACTCTGCCAATTGATTTATGAAGTCAGGCGAAAAAGAGTTTATCACCTGGCATTATCTCTGCCCAGATTTAATGGCTGTTCTGTCATGAATGCAGAAAGAAAAATATAGAAGTTGAGAAAGGTCTTTTCAAAAGACAGGGGCTGTTTACAGAGGAATGCTTCTCCCTAAGACACCTTAATAAAATAATAGCCTTGGTGGCCTAGCTCTTGCAGCACAGTGAGAAATCTGTATGGTGGTGGCTTTTGGCTCCAGGTACATATTTTTAAATTCATGGTTAAATGACTAGAGGACTGTCACACCATCTCCAGCCATGAAAAACATATTAAGGTCTGGACTATCTGGCATTTTTATTGCCCCTTTGTGTCTACTGTTAGCACAAATTTAATGGCAAACTGAGATCCTTTGCTGAAGTTCAAAACGACATGTTCACTATTAACTCCAAGTCTCTTTTCAAAAATAAGCACTGACAAAGGACAGAGAACTACTTTGGTTCCAGTATAAGAAGTCACAGGAAAAAAGAAAAAGGGAAAAGAAGTTCTTGATTTATGGTGGGGCTTAATCTTGAGAGATTAAAAAAATAAAAAATAAAAAAAGTGGTCAGACTATCAGCAGTGCTTTAATGTAAGAATCAGTGCCATGTTTCAGCTCAGAGGTGATTGCACTTCAGTGACAAATAGATGAATACGTCCCTCTGATAGTATGCTGAATGCATTCACATGCTTTCTGGATTAGAAGAGAGGTTGTAAACAAAAGGGTTTATAATAATGACATTCATCTGAAGAGAAATAAGAATAAGTATGTATTCAGGAGACCATAAGGAATTTATCAGCATTACCAGCTTCTACTCTCACTGCAATCCTTGATGTAAGAATGATTTGGGTGTCTTCCACTTCCACTATGCGAAGGCACTCAAAATCACTCTAATTCACAATCTTAAATCAGACAACTCATGTCCTGTTTACTGCTCAGAGTCCATAAAGTTCATTGCAGGAAAAGTATCAGGTGATTCAGATTTTAAAAAGGAGGATGAGGAATTCTAAAGACTTTGTTAAAGCCTAATGAAAATGTTGGGTATTATTAAATCCTAGAAAAAATAACATTTCAATATCACCTCATTTAAAATTATGCTTAATAAAAAGTACAACCAAAGTTGTAAAATCTACTATCCAGATTCAGCAAAAATATTTTTATTTCTAAATTCCAAGTATATTTTTAGAGGCCATTTAATTCAAAGTCTGCTTAAGATCACATAAATTGCTGTGGTCAGGATGGCAAAACTTTATTCTATTTTATGGTTTTGCTGAGTTGTATGCTGCCTTACTACATAGAGGACTTGAACTTTGCTGCTGGCCACTCTATTCTTAATTAAAACAGTCTTCCCCTCTGAACACATTCAGACTTCGAAAAAGATCAGCTTTGGCATTAGCTCATTTCTAATTACAAGTCATACAGTCTTATTGGAATACAGCAAAGTTCAGGACCCCTCAGCTGTCTGTCACTATACAATCCTTCATCTAAAATTAACATTGGGAATGGACTTTTAATTAAAATATATTAAAAATATGTTAAGATACCTACATATGGAGATGATTTTTTTTAATTTCCTAATTTTAAGGAAAGCATCAGAAAAGCAATTAGAGGCATCAGCTGAAATCACATCTGAGAGACTCTGAGTCATAAAGAATAATGTAGAAATGAACAATTTGCTAGGAAAATGACTGGGGAAAGACACATTTCAATCTACCTACTAGGGCCTTAGCTCAAGTTAAATTTTACCACTAAATTCCAACAATTCATAATAATGTAAAATTCCCTAATTTCTCTCACATAGTCACATGGATTTGAGAAATGCATTACAGTTGGTATTTTGTATCTAGAATTATTTTGCTACCATACGCACTACAAAAAAAGGACTGACTTTCATAGCCCTATGGCAGTTAAGGAAAATGAAAACATCTGTATACATATCTACTATATTCCATTAATTTTTTTTATTCCAACATTTGTTGTTCAACAATACAACTTTGACAGATTTTGCAACCAAACTCAAGCAAATTTTAAAACCATAGAAGTTGAGTAATTTTAGCACAGCTTTGTGTTACACAAGAATAGACATCACACTTATCCCACATCCTACAAACTATTGCTTTTATTGGAGAACAAGGTTAGAATCCACACACTTCACAACAATAATACCAGCCTTTTCTCTTCCAGTATGCAAGAATAAAGTCAAAATATGTCTTTAGTTCTCTAAGAAGAATGCAATAATGTTCTATAGTACTTATATTGTCCCAGGACGGCGTATTGGGTCACACTCAACATCTGCAGAGTCTCACCGTCTCTGGTTGGGCTGCTTGGCCTTTTATATAACTTTCTATTAAGAAACCCTCTTTAAAAAGCTCTTCCTCTGGAGTCTTTAGACGTGAGAGTGTTCAATTCCACACAGCAACATAGTGCAACACAGAGTCTGGGAAAATACTCCAGATCCTATTACATGTGGATGTGCTCCAGGGGATTGGGAACTAGACCAATGTGGCTGTGCTTGATCATAGGTTTATGCAGTGATCAGAGTTGGAAATTTGGGAAAATCAACCAAGCAGTCTCATAATCAGTTCTTTTTGTCTTCAAGCATATGTTTCTTTAGTTTTTACTTTCTACTTACTTTCTTCTTACTTACTTTAAGTTTCCCCTTTCTACTTACAACCTGTTACACTGGAGGGATAGAATAAGCATCTACTCTGCTACTATCTGTACTCGCTTGTTCAAGGGCAGCCCAAAATACTGTCCCGAGAGAGTGAAATCATTTCATTTGAAATTGCCCACACCATTGGAATTTGGAGACTTTTTATTGCAAATAATGTAAAATATCAAGAGTAGCATTTAATGTTGCACCTAAAGAGACTCAGTGCATTTCACATATCCAAGCTTTACATTTGTAACTGAGACAAAAAAACACCCCACAGGCCCCTGCTGGAATATCAGTTGAATACTCACACAGGAGAAGGTATAATGACCAGCTAACAAATGAACTACTGACAAGTGCAGGAAAAAATGTATGCTGTTTTTATATGAACACACATAAAGTGCCTAGGCACATTAGTGGATGTTCATGCATCTCTCAGACACACATACACATATAGTTGAGACATCATTACTACAATCACAAGGGGCATGAGTTAACTGAACTCTCACATACCTTTTGATATAGAAAGTCAGTGTTCTGGAGTAATTAGTGGTTAATTTGTATTGATATGGGTGTGCTTGGAAAGTTACTGAAGGTCCCTGATATGCTCTAACTCACTCAGTTTCAGTAAGGGTAAGGGCCACTGAGCCCATGCTACTACAATTTCTGTAAGAAGAAAGAGGTTTCAAAGAGGAAGTTAATCTCCAAGCCTAGCTTTTTCATCTCAGTAGTGAACATTTTGTCTGACCTTTGTCATTTTGCATCCCACACTTCTTATTATTTCTAGGCTTTTCTAAGAAGCCACATCAGGAGAAGAGGTTACAGTGCCATAAAAATACTACTGTTTTTGAATAATTTATTTATAATTTCTGCAATTTAGAACATCTCTACTGCAGATCCTACTTTCCCCTCCCCTGTTCACAAAAGATATTTTTTACTTCACTCTATTCTAAGGAAAATCTTTCAGCAGCCAGCTTCCAACAGTGCTCAAGCCTCAGCAGAATGCTAAGATATGCAACAGGGCAACCCCTTACATTTTGAGAAAGGAATACAAATGATGAATCTCTTTGTAGCTAGACCAAACATTATCAGGAGTGGATTTACAGGAAAAGGTACACTCAACATTTTATTACCTAGATTACTGAGGCCAGGAAGATATAATTTTTCAATGTCCTGGCTCAGGGCCAGAGGGCAGCCATAGCACAAGCCCTCAAGAATCCTCCAATGCCCCCTATGCAGTTATAGCTCTTATACATCTCTTCCTATATATATATAAAAATTTGTCGTGTGATTGTTTCCCAAATTCATTCAGCTGTGGGTTCACCAGGCACATGTAATGTGTGATTGCAAGATGGCCTTGCAGTAGAATGTCTGAGCATTATTGAAGCTTTCTTCCATTGCCAAGTGTTTCTTCTGCTTCCATGCATTTTACCATCCAGCAGCATCCTAAATTTTTTAATACAGCACAAGTTATAAAATGAACAATGTTCTTCAGGGCTGAAGCTTACATGCTATCAGTAATTAGCTTACAAGGCTTCCCGCCCCAAGGGAAGCAGGAGGTAGACCTGGGAATTAGTGACTTGGAGATTAAATTCATACTGTGCATGTGGATGTAATGAATTTAATATGTATTTCCCAATACATTCACAGGAAAGTATCAACGAGATTCATACCACAACTAATGATTACTGTATCTGGGCTAAGACTCCAAAAGGAACAATAGGAGTATTTTAAACAGCAATTTTCCTCCTAGAAATTTGGATAACCAACCGTTGATACCAGTTCAAAAGTTCAGTGTGCTTCTAAATTCTGCAAAGCAGCCTTTTACTGATGATGGGCAGAGAGAAAGAGGCAGGAAGGAGAAGAGATCAAAACACAAAATGACAGAGATCAAAGCAGCGTCACCGAACATGCATCATGGGATAGGAGTGCTAAAAAGGCTTAGCTGGGGATTTCATTACTTAAGAAGATAAGCCAGTAAGTGACAAAGTATCAAACCTCTACTTTTGGTACATAATTCCCACACAAAAGGATCCAAACACTGGGATATTTCTAAATGCTGAGATTGTTTCTGCATTCATCACTTGGCACTTCCAACATTCTTAGCTTCCCACTGAAGAGCTAAGGCCAAGATTCTGACAGTCTGCTGTCCTATAATAACAAAGATCTAACAGCACAAACCCTGTTAAAAGCAAACTGCCTTAGCAAAAATCTAACCACTAGAACCACCCTCTGTTTCACACCTGTGCACATATGAACTGCTTATGCCCCACGTGAAAGATTTTGTGTGTATTTCCACAGGAGCCTTATTTGATATTACTTGATAGCCATCCCTTTTGATTGCTTTACTCCTGACACCAAACACCAAGAACACCTTAGGAAAATTCTTTGTCATAACTCATGGCATAGCAGTATCTCTGCCAGGAAACCAAAATTGATCTTCCTCCTGTCCCAGCCTGTTCTGTTGTTAACAACAGAATCAGAGGTCTTGTTACGGGCAGGTCCTATACTTCATCAAAGTAAACTCTGACTTGTCAACACTGTTCTTCCTCCAATGCTAATTAATAGAAATTTAAATCATCCAAGAATCATAATTATGAAATTATTTCTTTCATCTAATTGCAAAACTTCCAAAAGTCCACCTTTCCAAAATGCTGAATCTCCATTGAATATAAAGCCTGTTAAAAAGATACTTCTGCATTATTTTTTGTTATATCTCTTGAACTTCCTCACTTTTAATGGTAATATGCCATAAATAAAACACAATTGCTAAACTTAGAACAGTTAAAAAGCACAATTTGCTGCAGAGATGCACTATTAGCTTTTTTTGTTGTGTTGGTTTTGATTAAATGTTACCCAAGGTTAAAAAAACATGGAGGATAAATGATGGGGAGGATTGGTGAGCAGACTCTGTTGACCCAAAGCTGTCACAGTTGGAAGGTCCCAGAAAAGAGTGAACAGGTATAAAAGCAACTGCATTACATAGGAAATAGATTGCAATTTTTTCTAGCTGAAATTTGCCTCTTTGAAATTTCTCACCATGAAATAGAAGTAATCAAGTCTAGAATGCTCCTGAGTGTGATATATCATGTTTTGGGGTTTTTTTTCCCCAAACAAATTGTATGTGTCAGATGTATTAAAAATTATTCAGAGAAGCACTTGTGTGAGTAGCTCATATGAGGGTCTTTAACCCTGCTACACATACAGCTCCAAAAGTTCTTCTCATTGCATAATTTTAGTGGAGGATTTTGGTTATGCGAGAGAAAAAAGTGAAAAAATAGTCTCAAGTTTCCTTTCACTGTTTGCAATAAGCCTGAAAAACATTTCTCAGTACCAAAATGAACTTTCCCAAGAAAAGACTTTCTAGCTTTAGCCGAAATAACTCAGAAGACCTTCAGTGATTCCTTTGGAATACCCAGGGCTAGGCTCAGCTAATCCATAATGTTTCATTTTTCTAAATCTGTCACTGGATCCAATTTGAATGTCTAGAAATTGAAAACTTTGAGTTATCCCAGTCTCATTTAGAGCTTACAAGAAGCCCCATGGAAGTCAGGTCTTCAGAGGAAGTCCTGCTGCATTGCCTATCACCACCAAAAAATTGTAAGGAAAAAGGTTGCAGGGAAAACTATGAAAGTGGTACAAAACATGGTTATGTGGCAGAAATATGATTATAAGTGACTTCATTCAGCTTCCTGTTCTTTAGCTTTTCTGCTACATTTCTCGGTGCCAAGTGGCTTTAATATTTCTGCAGGATCCGTGTTTTGGTCAATATGGGGACGATTTGAACAGTCATTCATTCATTACTGTGGTGTGTGTGTTCACAGTATGTGGTCTGTCTCCTTGTTCCTAAAACAGAATTATTAATTTTTCCTTGCCTTTTCTATGGCATTGCCCATGGCAGCACCTGAAAAGGAGTTAGCATTCACAGCCTTCAAGTGAGGCAGAAGCATTCCCTGCATTCTGAAGATGGGCAACAATGGCACAAATATATTACGAAAAAAGTTACCTGACTTTAGACTCCACAGTTGAGCACTTTTTTCTAGTGTGCCCAATACTGCACACCATTGCTTATGTTAATAGCACAACTCCAAGAAATTCAGCTGAAGATACTCCCATCTTGGACTGTTAGTGGCATGCAAGAAACAATGATGGAAAATGCCTTGCTAGCTGTGACAAGAATGTCCTGAAATCCTCTCACCTAACATCATGCAGGGTTTCCATGGCAGAAGGAGGAAGAAAACGCATTTCTACAGCCTGATACTCAAGAACAGAACTCAAGAAACTATAATTTCTCTCCTTTCACCTGCCTGATTCACTAAGCACACGTAAAAGAACGTAGACAGCAAGCAGAGCACTTCTGGGGAATAATGTCCTTTGTTAAATTTTCCTCACTTCTCTTTTAGATAGGGCTATTTGAAATACAAGTCAGAAATCCTAAGAAAAGGGTGGTATTTGAACACACAAGTAGGCCACTATATTAAGCATGTGTGCATGGGAGCACACAAAAGTTGTACTAACAGATTAATTCTGACATTTTCTAGTTTTCGCACATCTCAAGGTTTTTTTGCAACTTCACTGTCTTTTCACATGGATATATTTGTTTATTTGCTTGGAGTTGTGCATGTGTGAGGCTGCCAGGGTTTTTAAGAGGGCGAACTACGAAAGAGAATTTATCCCGAGGCATCAGACTCTTCATCAGTAGGGTTGTAACCTTTGCATCAATCACAATAACCTTTGTTGTTTCAGATGAAAGACAGATAGCAGGAATAACATTTCATTGTTAACACAGATCAGGCTTAGAGGTCAACAAGATTAGCACTATTTTTGTGACTGTTATGAATGTTATAGAGGAAAGTCTACATATTTAACGAAAAACATTCTTGATCAATCTGTTTTTCCCCAAATCTAGGCAAGGTTCAATTTGGAGCAATTTCATACTTCATTTTTGTAGGCGTTCTCTTATTAGAGGACACCTTCAGGGGTTCTCAAGGAGACACAGCCCTTCCCATGAGGGCACATGCACTCGTCTTCATAATCCTCTGTTTTCCCACATAAGTAAATGTGTTACTTGCTCCACCATGTCTCCCCTCCAAGTCTATCGCCTTCTCTGATACCAGAAAATGGAGATAGATAGATAGATAGATAGATAGATAGATAGATAGATAGATAGATAGATAGATAGATAGATAGATAACCTTGGTTATCTACAAGACCTACAGGGAACCAAGGTACCTTTCTATGACAAAATATTTTAGATTGTACTAGTTTACACTCTACCGTTTGCAGATTCTCATCTTCATTACATAGAATTTATTTTTATTAAACTGTTTTTTTAGTAGATTTTCTGCAGCAAAATCCGAACTAGAATTGTCTTTTCCACAAAAAAAAAAAAAAGGAAGAAAAAGTATTTTGGGGCATAGTGGAAGTGGGGATTGAAATTCAGACAATATTAACCAGCCCACACTGTTTGTTGGACTGGAAGGCTTGCTTATTCCACTATTCAGCTCCTCTTTTTGTAAAGGTCCTTTACTTTTTTTTTAAGCAAATAAAGAAAGGTGAAACTTAACAAAAATAATATATAATCAACAAAAATAAACCCCTATCCGAAATCCCCAACAGCTACGTTATTATTGGTTATTGACCAAAGCCTGTCTCAACTCTATCTCCTTGTGTTACTGGTACAGATTAATGACTTGATAGATTACTATTTCACCAATTTCAAAGTTATAATCCAAACCACATCAGAATTTCAAAATCACAGCACAAAATTATGTAGGTGTCCTAATTTTGTTTCTCAGAGAAGGTAAAGGTCAAGTCAATAAAAGGTCAAGCTGGCTAGTATGTATTGAGATAATATTCTTCTTAACCTGTCACATGATCAATAATTGGTGTCATTAATAATTTCCTAGAACTAAAGGAACTAACATTATTATTCTAATAAGAAAGCAGAAAGTATATCAACTTCCTGCATTCCTATTTTATTAGAATTGAAAGTTTTGAATTCAAATCAGTAAAAGAAAACAGCCTAATGAAATCAAACCCTAAATATTTTGTTCCTATACAGAATAGAAATGACCATTTGATTAAACACATTTTGGAAAGATATAGTACTTTTTTCAGAGCTTAGAATATAACATTGAAAAACTGGGTTTTGCAAGAAGTTCATCTTAGTGATTTTTAAAGTTATAAATGTGAGACACTTTTTATTCCCTTAATTCCTGAACATTTCAGCTCTGTTGGTATTTTTTAAATCGTTACAGGCAGTCAGAGGAACACTGTGGACCTGTTTCTCCAGCACTACACATTTGCAGTGGTATAAAATTATAATAGAAAAAAGTGGATAATAAGTGGTAGAACATCAGTCTTAGGAGGTGCTATTCTTTTTCTGTTTGCTTTGCTTACTGCTTAAAACCTCAAAGATGAAATTCCTCATTTCTTAAGTCTGGATGATCCATCTTGGTCCAAGCCAGCATGCAGCCCATTTAAGTGCACATTCTCTCATAGAAGATTCTGATTTTGTTTTCTGTATTATTCACTTTGCTTCAGCTAAATGTCATACAGAAGTGGCTTGCCTATACTTCAAAAGATTCCTCAAGAGAGCTATATGGGCCAACACTGCCAGGGAATACCAGGTTTTACATCACCAAAACCTCTCTTTTGATAATGTAACCCAAAATTGTCCCTCACATGGCACACTCTGCAAAGAAACAGGTAGAGTACAAGTGTCTCTGGTAGGACACATATATGCATGGTTACATCACACAGGCATACAACTTTTTGCATGATAGTTTAAACAACAGAATAATTCATGTAATTAGTTCATGTGAATTCTTGTGATGCCAGAAAATCACAAAACTAACAAGCCAGCTTTGCAAGACTGAAGCTGGAATTCTATACCTCTGGAAGGCAATATTGTATAACACTCAAAATAATGAACAGCAGCTCTGTAGACAATTGAAATGGATCTTCAGTAAAATACTTTTGCTGTAGATAAAAATCTGTATAACAAGATTCAGAATAAGCAAATGTGAAATAGTGAGAAAGATGATGAATGCATTGTATTGAATACTAAAAAGAGAAATGTGTTCCCTGCAATAAAACAAGGTCATCCAGAAAAATAGCATAGATGAGCTAAGCCAAACTTAGAAAAGTCATTCAAATTTGGTGCTACTACCATGTAATATTTTGAAGTCATGCTGGTTTTTTACAGGCTTGACAAGCATCAAGCCCTTTCAGGCAAAAAATCCAAATCCACCACCCAAACACTGTCAGAAAAACAAGCAAAGGAGAGACAGTTCAGTCTGGCAGGCTTGTGGGTGATATACCGGTTTTGATGTAGCATCACTGCAGCAAGACTGTGGCATCTAAAATAGCAGTATCAAGTTCCAAGATTTTATTTCATGTTTGCCAGAGGCAAAATGGAAATGGAGTTTTGCAAAAGCTATTTACTCAGACAAAACTTTGATGTAGCCATGAAATCTCTCCAAAGTTCATTCAAATATGGTTATTAGTTTTATCCACTCAAAATTGGTTTTACACTTCTAGATAGTACTCAATTTTAATTTTAAAACATTTGCATTAACAATTTCCTTAATTCAGACAAAAAGTACTAAAAGAACAAAACCTGAAAATATTTCATGTTAAGCCCACAAAAATGCAGTCATTACCACTAGTTTGCTGATCTGTCCAGCTCTGATTGGTTCCAGACCTACACCAAACTCTGGTGTTGTGTCCAAACTCTTTTGTGATGGCAGAAATTGGTACTTTAACAAAATTTTTTTTCTGAGCCCAACCATGGGATGACTGGTTCCATTTCTAACTGGAATGAGAGAGTTTTTCCAGTCGTGGTGGCCCAGAAACCATAACCACCAGTAATAATTCATACTGCCCAAGACAAAAATTGAAGATTCAAACAAAAGTTCTCACCTGGGGCAACTAAGAGACTACTGAGAACAATGAAATATGTCCTGCACTAGATTTACTGTAGCTGGATTTTAGTAAAACTTTTGATGTAAGGATTCTGCCTTACAATCTTAATTCAAATTGGCTTGGATATGAGCAGAGTTACATGGACAATAAATTGTTCGAAAAAAATCTCTAAACAAAGAGTAGTGATTAATGCCACCACATGAAGCTGGAAAACTATACAGTGTAGTGATATAGAGATTAATGTTCAACAAAACCTCTTAATTTTCATCTATGTACAGATGATGGGCAGTAAGTACCATTTTTTAAATATATGTATGCATATATAAAAAAATATATGTACTCACAAACAGAATAGCAAATTCACTAGTAAGAAATCTAGAATATAGAGGTCCAGAAGGTAAGTAAGGGCAATACTGAACACAACCATGAATACAAATTTCCAATTCTGTGTGAGAGCAAGAGGCACAAGACACCCTGGGAGATGCCCACACTGAGGTGATGTACAACCCAGCAAACCAGGGAAGACTGGCCATGATGCTCCCAGAATATCACATTCAGTTCTGTACCCCTTATAATCTAATACTGAAGAACTAGTAGTAATTCAGAGAGGAGAAAAAACCTGCTGCCTAATAGTACTAATATCCAGGCCGCAATTCTGCTGAAGTCAATTACAGGCACCTACATGCCTTTGAGGATCAGGCCCTCAATCTCATGTAGAAGGATTTTCTCATGAGGAAAGATTAAAAGGTCTAAATATGAACACTTCAGCTAAACTCTGAATAAAGGGAGATGTGATAACTGCCTATAAATATTTGAAGGGTATAAACATTAAGAAGGGTGATGAATTATTTAGACTGGTACAAGGGATATAAAGAGGAGTAATGGGATGAAATTAAGAAAGAGAAAATTTAGGCTGCTCCCTGACAGTGAGGTATATTTAATCTGTGAAATAATTTACACTGAATGTCATGAAAAACTTCTATGCAAGATACATTAACCTGTTATAGTCTTCCAGCAGTAATGCTGGAAACCCCATATTTTGGGGGTGGCCAAATTTAGATGAAACATGATGACCAGGCTAAATAGTTCTTACTTTCTGATACATGGCAAACACAAGGCAGCAGTGCTACAGTTTAAGGATTGTAGTCAGTACTCCAATATAATTAATCCCTACCATACCATTACCAGCAGTTTGCCTTTCAATTCTACTCTTGGACGGGTAGTCAAAAATTTTTGTACTTTCCTTCTCACTCTAAAGAACTTGTGGGCTACAGATACTCATTTAATAAAAGCTTTACCTTCACAGACTTTCAAGGAAGCATGTTGAGGGAGACACATTTGAAATTAGCTCCATAGCATTTAGTTAAGAGCATATATTGGAGGAAGAAAACCAAGCAAACCTGATAAGATTTTTCTCGAGATAATGGGCATAGTTACAGGAGGTTTTTTTCACTCTACAGTAGTCACTCCTAGCTGAATAATCTCACATAGCATTTTTATATTCAGCTACATATGCATGTAAGTATTGGATTCAACTACACTTGTACGAACAAAACTGTTCCTGATTCATATTTATGCAGTCCCACAGAAGTCAATGAGTCAAATTCCACTCTCAGTTGTATCTTCATTAATCCAGAGAACTTAATTGGTCTCAGAGGCTTTACTCCAGAGCATGGAACACACCTAAGCATAACTTCATAGCATATAAATCAGGATGGAACAGGTGTCCTGCAGAAAACAGTGAAATAGAGTCTTCAGATCAATTTTATGACAGCCTTGCATGCTTATTTTATGACTTAGAAGCTTGAGAGACCAATAATAATGCTCAGCAGATTTTCTTGATTTTCAACCCACATTCCACAGAAACAACCAACCACAAACCGTTCATGCCAGAACAGAACAGCTAATGCTTTATTCTAAATGTAGATTACAAAAAGTAGGGCTAGAAGTGACCTTAAGTTCTCATCCTGTTCAACCCTGCTCCAAGACAGTCTACTTTATATAAATCCATCATGACAGACCTCTAATACAAGTTAAAAAAACATCTGAAAATTGAAATTACACAACCTTTTTAAATAAAATCAATTTCAGTGTTGAACTGTCCTTCCTGCTAGAAATGACTTAAGCCCCAATCCACAGGAAGATTCTCTACTTAGAATCGGGATTAAAGTGAGATTTAAATTCCAGAACTGAAGTCCCCAGATTACCTGCCTTGCTGTCACCAACTTCACAGACACAACTCTTTTACACATATCAAAGTTCCCCAGACCTAAAAATTTCATTTGTTTGTACAGAGGATTACATTTTTGGCAAGACCAACTCAGTATCTGGTTCATTTTTTCACCATCCTGGAGTAAGTCAAGAGGAAAGGCTGATGTAGGGATTCAGTCTAGAGCACATGGCCTTTGCAACACCATCAGATCAATTCTTGCAAACCTTCCTTCAACGTGAAAAGCACAGAGGAAAGAGAAGAAAGCACAGCACTTTAGCATATCCTCTCTTTCTACTTCAGTCAATAGCTAAAGCACTCAAAAAATCATAGTTATGGAGATTCATTTGCAGTTCATTCTTTCAATTAAAAAAAGCACTCACGCACCAAGGTAGATAATTCCAGTGTTGTTCACCCACTTCCACTCAACAGACTGGACAATGGGCATAATCAAATTTTTTAAAACCTAGCTCTGACATAAATGATAAAATAACAGAGTCGATGAAAAGTACATTTAATAGATCATTAGAGAGGCTTTTTGAGTCACAAAAAGTCCTAGAAACTTCTTATGGGACCCCTCTGCAAAGCACTTCATGTTTGTGACTTGTAAGAAATATTTATGGAACAAGGTAGTGATTGAAATGAGCACTCTGGGAGAGAATAGCACTTCTGTGGACCACAGAATCTGAAGCTATTGTTAGCAAATTATAATGACACAGAACAATTTATAGTCAAGGTATTAGCTCTCTTAGGAGAATAGAACATGGGTTTGTGACCCCAAGGCATGTTACGACTCTAACTTTCCCACCCATACCGCTGAGTGATCTTTTCTTCAAGTACAAAGCAAAGAACACTGAATACCTTTTCAGCATCTGCTTGTGGGGAAGTGTCATGGTTTGACACCAGCCAAGGGCCAGTGCACCCATGAAAATATATTTTTCTCAATTTCTGCTGTGAGGTAGGACCAAAAAAGGAGCACAATCACCCAAACTTAAAGCATAGAGAAGAACTTTTATTAACTAACAATAAAAATAAAGAAAAAAAACCAAA